>JASEVX010000010.1:24502716-24555216 GCA_031761405.1 Serripes groenlandicus
GATACTTTTTAATAATGAACAATTTCATCTTTTGATACAATGTTTTCAGCTATATTTAAAAAAAATATATACAATTTGTGCTTTCCAAACCGTTTCCTGCAGTTTTGTTTGAAAGGTTTATAGTGTAGGGCGGTATCTGGTGGATAAATAAATAAACACTATGTTATCGTGTTTCATGACAAATCTCGTCTGCCATTATATTATTACCTGACGTCAGTAGGTAAAATGTTGTTGTATTACATCACGAACGACTGCCAAAATATGAGTCATTTAAACACAGCTGACAGACGCTTTCAATATTTTTAAAACTCCTTTCCCTCATATAGACGCTTTCTGACGCCTCTGCAGCAGACGGCTTTTTGAAAACATAGTGACAAAAGAAGAAATTGCTCAAAACGAGCAATTTCTCCTTTTGTCACAATGTTTTCCACTTTTAGTCATAGGTTATCCATTCAATTATAGAGATTTTCTATGTTTTGATAAAATATGTTCAGAGTCGTCTGCTGCTAAAATGTCGTATGAGGGAAAGGGTTAACTCCTTCCTTGATACATACGACAAACGTAAAATATATCATTAAATATGAAAACATAGTGACAACAGGAGATATTTCTATAATGAGCAATTCCTTCCTTAGCCACAGTGTTTTCAAAGGTCGTCTGCTGCAGTACAAAATGGCGTATGTATGTTGGGAAGGGTTAACATGCCACTGAAGTAGCATTATGGAAAAGAGAATCCTTTCACACAATGCTTTTAGCTCGGTATTTAAATTCTACCTTCATTCGTTCTTTGAATGTTATCTCTTTTTTGCACCGATGTTTTCAAAGCAAATGACTTTAAAACATCATACGATACGATATAGTCTTTTGATACAGAACATCCATGTAATTAAGTTCTCCTCTGGTTCCTTGTGAGCATTGGAAGTCAATACTTACCAACCTGCAATTGCAATTTGACATATCTGCCGCAGATGTTATTCGAAAACATTGTGGGAAAATGAGATATTGCTCCAGGTGAGCAGTTTCTCTTTTTTTCGTCACAATGATTTCAACCTTTATTCACAATTTAGACTTTAAATTAAGTAATATTGCTATATATATATATATAGATATGCCTTCTGCTGCAGATTTATTTGTATGGAAAGAGAGGGCGTTACCCACGTTATAATAATTGATTGATTGGGGTTAAACACTTTCAACACTTTTTTAGTCATATCACGGCGGCCAGTTCACCTACTCAATGTGTTTCCTGGCTTTCTCACACAAGTACTCCACACAACAGTCTTTCAAAGCAACTTGATGATTTTCCACATAGACTGTTAGCTCATTGGTTGATGACGAATGCCGCTTGTCGCATTGAATTTGTTCAAACGTCGGAAAGGGTGTTGGCCGATTGTTTTAACAAACAAAGCTTCTTGACTGTTCGAAAAGTGAAGATGCAGCTTTCCCCCCTGTATTCTCTTGAATTAACCCTTTCCCACTTGTAGACGCATTTTGGCGCATCCGCAGTAGACAGGTTTTGAAAGAATTATGACAAAAGGAGAAATTGCTTATGATTAGCAATTCTTACCTTTGCCACAATGCTTTCAACTTATTTCAAAAATTGCACTTACATTTATAGAGTTGTTACATGGTTTTTGTCTAAATGTTTTCAAAGTATATAGGAAAAGGGTTAACAAAGAAAAGAATATCGTGTTGAAATTACGGAAAGGATAGACATCTTACCATTAGTTGGGCATCATTACACGACACGCAAAAAATGACCTTCGAGTTTTTTTAACTGGGAAATAATCTGCTCTGCCTGCGCCTGCAGAACTATAAACTAGGGAGCGACACTTTAACCCTTTCCCTCATATAGACGCTTTCTGCCGCCTCTGCAGCAGACGGCCATTTGAAAACATAGTGACAAAAGAAGTAATTGCTCAAAACGAGCACAATGTTTTCCACTTTTAGTCATAGGTAATCCATTCAATTATAGAGATTTTCTACTTTTTGACAAAATATGTTCAAAGTCGTCTGCTGCAGAATTTTCGTATGAGGGAAAGGGATATATACAAGTTTGCACTTTGGTCGAAATCGTCATAAATTGTATTTTTTTTTTTCCAGTTTTCAACAAATATATCTTTTTTCTCATCAGAATTTCGGAACCAAACGCTATCTCTCGACAAAGCGACCATATTATTGTACGTCAGTTTATTACGAACTAAAGTAATCAATTTCAATTCATTTAGAAGGGCTGTTTTCACTCGACGTGGCACTGTCGGTTCCAACTAACTTTTTTTTTCCAGCGTAGGAGTGAGATGACGGAACAATAATACCAACAAGAAACCCGAAACTCTCATCAGCTGTTATCTTGTACTTTAAGCAACGACATCTTAAAACGCCCCACCTTAAGTGAAAATGATAGTCGTGTACAGACCTTGATCAGTCCTAAACTTTGTTCAGTCTAATCAGGGAGTTTTTGTATGAGAAAATTGCTTTAAACAGTGTAAAACTTTTATTAGCATGGCTGCAATTCTATATAGTTTATATTTTGTATATACATTTTGAAATATGATTTTCCAAACCTGATTTGATAATGTTGATGTCGTCTGCTTCGAACAAAATATTTGAAAACAGTATGGAATATAGGCATCTGAAAAACTCTACGTATAGGCTTGAAACAAAGTTGAAAGCATCAGAGCACAATATATGGAGGAGTGAACTGGTCTTTATCCACCCATATCTCTCTTATGACTCCACTAAACCCTATGTCGTGGGTACTCAAAAGAATCGTCTCACTGAGACGATTCTTTTGATTACCCACAACATAGGGTTTGAGAGTTAAATAAGGATTTTGGGGGAAGTGAAATACTTTTCTTATCTAGAGCTCTGAAGCATTGTGGCAATGTGGAAAAGGGAGATAATTTGCTTAATTAGTCATTTTAAAATGTTTTCAAAACTGTTTCCTCTTAATGTTAAATACTAGGAAAACCAGTGTTTCGAAAATAAACGAGGGGCGTTCAAGATCGAAGGGAATTTGGTCTTTGTTGATCCTGGTCTACAGGGATCTGACAGATCGCTTTTTGACTAATCTGGAGCTGTCGACTTTTTGAAAACATTGTGGCAAAAGGGGGAAATGACTCATAATGAGAATTTCCCACATTTTCCACATTGTTTTAAGCACTTTAAATGATTAATTTACCTTCATGTATAGAGAATTTAAATATAACTGCACACGTGTTTGCAAAGTTGTCTGCTGTATATTTGTTATTTGTGGGAAACGTTTAAACAATACAATCATCTAACATTTGCTGAAGGATATCGATGGGTATGCACAGGCTCTGCAGAGGTCATGCCACTGTTCGCGACCTCCTCGGTGGTGTAGTGGTAGAGTGGCCCCGGCAGCGAGTCGCAGATTCGAACCCTGGCCGAGTCATACCAAATACTTTAAGATTGTAGTACATGCTTTACCTCTTTGGCGCTATGGATTGTGAGATAGGCATTACGACTGACCCCCTGATATCTGGATAAATGAACCAGTAGTACTGATAACTTACCCAAATAACGCCGTGATATAACAGAGAAAAATGATGAAAGCGGCCACAAACACCTTTCAAATAAACAAACTGACACTGTTCGCGATAAAAGACAAGCCTCCATTTTGTTAAGACCCGGCTCAACTTTAGATTTTTTCCTGCAGTATACAGGTACCATCACTTGAAGCTGAATATAACGGAGAGGATGGAGAGATCTGCTGGTTACATGCCAACTATTCTACTTTTTGTGGCGATTGGTTGACAATCGCCACAGTGCTACCAAAACAACAACAACGAAAAAAAATTTATATAGTCGTATTTGAACAATCGGTTGGATATTTCTGCAAAGGCAATTTACTCACTTCCGTTAAACCGCCATATATATATATAGTTCCATCAGTGATGCAGGCACACGATTAATAATGATAATGTTAGTGCTACTTTGATACCGGATTGGTACTAATATTTGAGATTCATCGAGAAAATATCTAAATAGAGTTAAACTATTTACATATTATCTTTCTTCATGTTTGGGCAGATAATAAATATCATCGGGCGTCTTGGGTACGCTATGCAGAGTATCATGATACTCCTGTGCCTCGTTTTATTTTTACTGTAGTCAACCGTAACCTTTTGACCTTTAACCTGATTCGGCAGGAGTTGGTTGTACTCTGAAAGTACCTCGCCAAAATAAAACGGCCAATTAACTTCTTTTGTAATTTCTGAAAAGACCTACAAGTTTAACAATCATGGTCCGTGAAAAGTGCTTATTTCGTACCTGGTCCCGTTTTCAATAACATTGCAAAATTATAGAGTGGCATAGGCTAAAACGCAAATAAATAAATAAAGTCGGCTCACGAAAACAACATGACTGTCACGAAAACAACGTTTTATTTGACAATAAATCACATGTATTCATAAGTTTTCTAATTATTTACTTAAAAGCATGTGCACAAACATATAACGATAATTTTAAAAGTATGTAATAGTGTTTTTTGTACTAATTACGCGAAATAGAAAACTTAGAGAGTGGCGTAGGCTAAAACGCATATAAATAAATAAAATCGGCTCACGAAAACAACTCGGCTGCCGCGAAAACAACTTTCTTTACGACAATAATCCCATATTACCATATTATGGTTGTTACGAAAACAACTTTTTATAGTTGTATGTCTTCATAATTTTTTAAATTAGGAACAAATGATTGATTAACATTTTTTTAGAAAAGATATTGTCCTACGAAAATGACATTTTCTCACAACGTTTTCAACTCTTACAGTGTTCTATTAGCGATCATTTTCTCACAATGTTTTCAACTCTTCACTATTTTATCATTATTTTCTCACAATGTTTTCAACTCTTCACTATTCTATCATCATTTTCTCACAATGTTTTCAACTCTTAAAACTGTTCTTCTCACAATGTTTTCAACTCTTCACTATTATATCATCATTTTCTCACACTGTTTTCAACTCTTCACTATTCTATCATCATTTTCTCAATGATTTCAACGCTTCACTATTCTATCATAATTTACTCACAATGTTTTCAACTCTTCACTATTCTATCATCATTTTCTCACAACGTTTTTAACTCTTACAACTGTTCTATCTTACATTGTGATAATTCTCGTTTTCTCACAATGTTTTCAACTCATACAAATGCTATATCTTACATTGTGATAAAATGAGAAATTTCACATTTTCTCACAATGTTTTCAAGTCATACAAATGCTATATCTTACATTGTGATAAAATGAGAAATTTCACATTTTATCACAATGTTTTCAACTCATACATATTCTCACAATGTTCCAACTCTATCAACAAACAATAGCCGGTGTGTAGAACACCCGTTGAGACCTTTATGAGTCATATAAAAAGTTGTTTTCGGTATCTAGCTATACCGACCTAAAAACGGGAAGCTGGAATTTTATCAAATCTGGAAATTCCGAAAGGTTTTTATAAATATTTTGAACGCTTTATTGTGTAGTTGTTGCAATATATGAATACGATCGCCACTACAGTGCCATTGGCGCTTTGATTTTTGTCGGCAGCAGGGATTTATTACAAATGTAAAAATGTGGTTCTGCATGTAGGCTAATGTTTCTATAAAAAATATAGTATCAATGAACTTTTTCCCACCTACAGTCGTATTTTGACGGATCTGCAGCAGACGACTTTTTGAAAACATTGTGGCAAAAGGAGAAATTGCTCATAATGAGCAATTTCTCCTTTGGCCACAAGGTTTTCAACTTTTTTCATTAATTACACTTTCACATTTTTTTTTTTTACTTTTTGACAACGTCGTCTGCTGCAGTTTCCTTGTATGTGGGAAAGGGAAACTATTAACTATTGACCTGATAAGACTTTTCGAGTGTCGTCCCGCTTTAGATATATGGAAAAAAGAACATGTTGGCTTTTGCGAACAGTTTAGATCCAGATCTGAATCCCCTCATTTAACTTACACAACTTGAAGCTAGGAAAAAGCTTCTGTCAACTTGTAAGACAGATGTCCAAGTTGATTGGAACATACACGATTCAGAAAAACGCCCTGTTCACCTGTTTTACCGTCCTTTCCTCCAAACATTCAGATTACTTATTTCCCCCCCCCCCCCCCCCCCCCCCCTCAAAAAGCCTCTATATGTAAGAAAGGGTTAACTATTGGCGTATGTTAACAGCGCTACGTGAATGACGTGGTACACAGGTTAACAGCGCTACGTGAATGACGTGGCACACAGGTTAACAGCGCTACGTGAATGACTTGGGACACAGGTTAACATCGCTACGTGAATGACGTGGGACACAGGTTAACAGCGCTACGTGAATGACGTGGCACACAGGTTAACAGCGCTACGTGAATGATGTGGCACACATGTTAACAGCGCTACGTGAATGACGTGGCTCACAGGTTAACAGCGCTACGTGAATGACGTGGCACACAGGTTAACAGCGCTACGTGAATGACGTGGGACACAGGTTAACAGCGCTACGTGAATGACGTGGGACACAGGTTAACAGCGCTACGTGAATGACGTTATACACAGGTTAACAGCGCTACGCGAATGGCGTGGCACACAGGTTAACAGCGCTACGTGAATGGCGTGGCACACAGGTTAACAGCGCTACGTGAATGACGTGGCACACAGGTTAACAGCGCTACGTGAATGACGTGGTACACAGGTTAACAGCGCTACGTGAATGGCGTGACACACAGGTTAACAGCGATACGTGAATGACGTGACACACAGGTTAACAGCGCTGCGTGAATGACGTGGGACACAGGTTAACAGCGCTACGTGAATGACGTGGGACACAGGTTAACAGCGCTACGTGAATGACGTGGGACACAGGTTAACAGCGCTACGTGAATGACGTGGGACGCAGGTTAACATCTCTACGTGAATGACGTGGGACACAGGTTAACAGCGCTACGTGAATGACGTGGGACACAGGTTAACAGCGCTACGTGAATGACGTGGGACACAGGTTAACATCGCTACGTGAATGACGTGGGACACAGGTTAACAGCGCTACGTGAATGACGTGGCACACAGGTTAACAGCGCTACGTGAATGACACACAGGTAATCAGTACAGACTCAGATCAAACTGCGCTTATGCGTAAGTTTGTCTGGCACTGCAATAGTCAACTTTGGTATGACACTTTCACTTAAGGTGCATTATGGAGAAGCGAATAATATAGCCCTGGATTAGACTGCGGGTATGTACACACTGATCTTGGTCGAAAGCGTTAGTACACATTTGTTTGAAAATCTTTAGTAGGCTATTATTTATATGGGTTAATCCACGTGAAGTTCTGATTCAGAGAGCATCATTTTGGTGCCAGGTTTTGACTCACGGAAAATAAACCTGGTAAAAGATGATTGAATTGTTTATGATGAGATTTTTGATGAGATTTTCGATCATTTTTGCGTTTTCCTCCCAGATAGTAGGATAATTAACAAATTCCCTTATTAACTTACTCACATATCTGCAGAAGTCGACAATGAAAACATTTAGAAAAAAGCATAAACAATCTCAACTAAACGCATCATCATTGAATATAGTTTAACACATTTTGGCAAAGGAAGACGACATTAATCATTATGAAACATGTCTCTGTTGTCACAATATTATCGCGAGTTGTTTGCTGCAGATATGCGTGTGAGAAAGAGTAAGCGATTTATTTTTAGTGGGTGAAGGAAGGATACACATTAACTAGGTAATCGACCATAATATATACCTATAAATGATATCACATGGCTTTTGTAACATTTCCAGGTTTTATTGTTCTAAATCAGTACATCTACTCAATGTTCCCGTGAAGAACTGACTTAAGCTGACACACTAACTTCTACCAATCTCTAATACACAACGAGATTTATGTTATTTCCAATCTTTTCATTAAAATTGAAATAAAAAAAAAGCCAACAAATGTTACATGGCGCAAGTGAAACATAAGCTCGTATCTATGCACGAAGGGAGGTAACCAATACAAACCTATTGGCTTTGTCGGGCCGATTTAGTTCTCTCAATTGAATTATCCGTTATAAATAAATGTTCTGCTCACAGGTTCCAGTAATAAATTCAAAACAATTGGATCGCGTCTAGCGATTAAGGGTCTTAATGAATATGCGTACAGTGAATACCTAGGCCAGCCTGTGTACCCACCCGCACAGTGTCATAAGAACTTTCACTGTCCGTCCACATGTAATTTAGTTTTAGATTCATGTTTTAAAAATGTTTCTGCTGCGAACAATAATAAAAGGCCCAAAAATCACCAGATGAGACTCATTTATTGCTAAATGCATTTTCATTTATATATAGCTCTAGCAATATAGTCCCACACACATTCATGAATAAAGCATCTAAAGTAAAAAAAAAAAAAAAAGAAGACAATTATTCGTAATGAATTTATCTGAACGAGGGTGTTTCAACTGTTAAACGTTTGCAATCTGAAGTGCGTAATGCCAAAGACTGGACACTCATACGGTTTAATCTAGACATCCGCCGTTCGTGTAAAGTAGAAACGTGAAGGCTGTTGCAAACATTGCAGATTAATGTCAGACAGCACGTAACGAGCTGTCACATCTGAAAACTGCATGCATGATTTGCCACTTGAACAATACATTTTGCCAAATTTCTTGTTGAACGAAATATGGAGTGGCCCAAATTTCAACATGGAATAGTCGACTTTGTGAAATTCGGCAGTGAAAGAGTTAAAGAATCTAATTATCAGGGATCAGAAATACTGCAGATAATCATAAACAACAACTATATTTGTGGTAGAAATTATCAGAAATACTGCAGATAATCATAAACAACAACTGTATTTGTGGTAGAAATTATCAGAAATACTGCAGATAATCATAAACAACAACTATATTTGTGGTAGAAATTATCAGAAATACTGCAGATAATCATAAACAACAACTGTATTTGTGGTAGAAATTATCAGAAATACTGCAGATAATCATAAACAACAACTATATTTGTGGTAGAAATTATCAGAAATACTGCAGATAATCATAAACAACAACTATATTTGTGGTAGAAATTAGCAGAAATCTTATCTAAAGAAAATATTATTTCGATTAATAGTACTTTAACAATATATGGTATAATTGCTTATTCTCAAACTGCATTGTATTGTATTGTATTGTATAATTATGCATTTATTTTCCACAGCAATGTATTGAATCGCATTTAAATCCAAACGTGTGAACAGCCAGCTTTTTTAGGGAATCGTTAAACACATGGATCCAGGTGCTGTCTGGACCGATATAAACATTTTAAAAACCAAGATTAGTTGCTATTTTTAGATAAGTTTCTTTATTTGAAACTCAAATAAATTGAATTAACTTTTTCCCCTCTTTTTTTATTAGTATTATTTAAATCTAACGAATTACTTCTCCTGTTAACCGTTTCCCTCATATAGACGCTTTGTGACGCCTCTGCAGCAGACAGTTTTCTCACACCAGTACTCCACACAAAAAATCTTCCCAAGCAACTGGCTGCTTTTCCACATAGACTTAGCCCATTGGTGGAAGACGAATGACGCATGTCGCATCGACTTTTGCCAAACGTCGCAAAGAAAGTTGGCCTAGCCGGGTTTCGAACTCACAAATCCCCTGGATTGACAGCCCGCGTCTCTACCGACTGAGCTACCGTGGCTCGGCCACTATAACAGTATACTCTGTGCTCTAATTTTGCGCTCAAGTATTGGATTGGTTAGAAGCAATTTATTTATTTATTGGAGTTTTACGCCGCTTTCAACATTATTTCAGTTATATCACGGCGACAGTTCACTTGTTCATGATCCCTGGGTAAACTAACCAGTACTAGGCTAGAAAATGTGCTTTGCCCAAGGGCACTCCACCATGATCGTAGTGCCGCGACTGGGGATTGGTTAGAAGCCAATCGGAATTTTCGTATCTCGAGCATAAAATTAATTTCGGAGTACAGAGAATGTTCCGGAAGTTATATATTTTCGGGTTCTGGCAACTCCTTTCTTGGAACAATGAATAAGAGGGAACATGTTTACTATAACCCTCTCACACATATAGATGCTTTCTGACGCCTCTGCAGCAGACAATTTTTGAAAACATTGTGACAAAAGGAGAAATTGCTTCTAAACGAGCAATTTCTTCTTTTGTTACAATGTTTTCAACTTTATTTAATAAAAATACTTTCATTTCAAATAATGTTTAATAATTATGCCTTCAATTTTTTTTCAAGTCGTCTGTGCATATTGGTTATAAGTGGGAAAAGGTTTAATTGAGCCTTATCGGCAACATGGGGCTGATTTTTTTTATACCAGAAAAACCTGCTGTTTCTGATATTACCGACATTTTTCCATAAACTTATTTTGACATAAAGATATGAATCATTTATATACTGCACATTTGCCAGCAGTTTTATCATTTTAGTCTCGCCACGGAAAAAAATGACATTGTGGTGTTTTATGTTTCAAGGGTAGATACGATCAACTCCCAAACATGAATAATCGGATCTAGATCGTAACCTTTGTCCATGCAGTAACCGTATGCTTGTTCGGCTTTGTTGCGAGAAAAGAAGATACTGGTTAGAATATACGTTGCGTAGGACAATTTGGATCTTCGCTAGTCGCGAGGTATATTCGAAAGTTGGATTTTCATGTGACGCGGTCCAATTACAGTTGATATTATATTACTGTTTCATAGGTAATCAAAGGTATTTTAACCCTTAACCCTTTCCCTCATATAGACGCTTTCTGACGCCTCTGCAGCAGACGGCTTTTTGAAAACATAAGTGACAAAAGAAGAAATTGCACAACACGTGCAATTTCTCCTTTTGTCACCATGTTTCCCACTTTTAGTCATAGGTTATCCATTCAATTATAGAGATTTTCCATTATTTGACAAAATATGTTCAAAGTCGTCTGCTGCAGAATTGTCGTATGTGGGAAAGGGTAAAAATATGCAGCAGACGGCGTTTTGAAAACATAGTAACAAAAGAAGAAATTGCACAAAACGTGCAATTTCTCCTTTTGTCACCATGTTTTCCACTTTTAGTCATAGGTTATCCATTCAATTATAGAGATTTTCCATTATTTGACAAAATATGTTCAGTCATCTGCTGCAGAATTGTCGTATGAGGGGGAAGGGTTAACCACCGGCTTTGCTTGATCTGAGTTGCGCATCTCTGTATTTATATGTCCCTGCTCATACAAACCATTCTCAATGTATGCGAATTGGTACAGAGCTATCGCTCTTGTCTAGTCTGTGGCCATGGAAATGTAAAGGGATTCTAACATAGGACGATCGGAAACTGAGGTGAAATACGACTTGACCGCAATCGATTGTGGAAAGAACGGTAACTCTGTTGAAAAATAGTATATGAATGTACTGAGTTGTCTATCTTTATTTGACTGTAATTGCATGTTAAATGCCGAGGAGGTAATTATTCGACTTTCAATGTCCGCTCAATAACACGTAGAGGTCGTGTAAACTAGAATGTTATCTAAAGGGGCTGTGATCTAGGTTCGAATCCCGCGATGGTTGGTGTTGTCACTTGTCACTTTACCTTGAGGGGGTCTCATTTAATACCAAGACTCATCACAAAGTGTCTAACATCAGTGTCTGGACAGTGCATTCATTGTCACCATACACAAGCTTCAACTGAAAACAATTCAAACAGCTCTCTTCTTGTGTATAACCCTTTCTCACGCACTTTGAGGCATCTGCACCAGACGACTCTTGAAAACAATGTGGCAAAACGAGCGATTTCTCCTCTTGTCACAATGTTTTGTACCACATCTGGAAATACTGATCCTTTCAGTCTCTGCATATATAGAGCAACAACATAGTTTTCATTCGATACTGATTGATCTCCCCATGCATAGCTAAATACATTTTCACATATATTTTTTCTAAAATTCGATACCCATTTTGTTTTGTATTTTGTTACATATATAGTGTCTGGCATATATACAATATTGTTAGCCAATATTTGATTACCCTTTTAGAAGTATAAATACATAATGGAAATCTTCCACAATCATCCAAAACTATCAGATTAGGCAATTAGTTGAACTACAGGTAGAAAAGGTCAACACCTATCAGTGTACGTTAGTAATTTGGCTTGTCTCATTCTATAGGCGTCTGTCTGATATAGTTTGTTTATTTATCAAACGCGGACTAGATCAACTCAGACAGAAGAAAACTGGAATTGATAATATTCTCCCACTTGCAGACTCAAATTTGACGTATCTGCATCAAACGCCTTCTGAAAAAACATTGTGGCAGAAGGGGAAAATGCTCCGAATAAGCAATTTCTCCTTTTGCCGCATTGTTTTCAGCTTTATTCAAATATTATCCTCTCGTGCATTGCAAGTGTTCATCCTTGTTTACCAATTGTATTCAAAGTCGTTCGATGCAGATTCGTTGTATGTGGGAAAGGGTTGGTTGAATTAAATATCGATATATGAGCCGTCCCGCGAGAAAACCAACGTTATGGACTCTGCGTAATGTATCGACCCAGATCAGCCTGCGCAATCCGCGCAGGCTAATCCGGGCCGACACATTCCGTCTCTGGGAGATAGAGGTATAAAGTAATGATTCCTGAAACAGAAAATCCACAGGAGGCGAAAAGTGTCTGTCCGGGTAAGCCTGCGCGTTATGCTCAGGCTGATCCGGGTCGATACTTTACGCAGAGACTACAGTGTTGGTTTTCTCGCGGGACGGCTCATATTATAAAGGATCATCACGCTGAGTCCTAGAGCAGGGGACGTAAACAGATCTCTTCCCCCACAGTATATATATAATCACACAACAAAGGCCCTATGATGTGGCACTGTAAAGAATATTTTCATCGCGATATAATTTTATAAGGAATGCGGGGTAAGTATTAAGACTGTCTGTCTCGCTGGTGTCATGATAAATGGACCAGCATCTCGCTGGTGTCATGATAAATGGACCAGCATCTCGCTGGTGTCATGATAAATGGACCATCATATCGCTGGTATCATGATAAATGGACCAGCATCTCGCTGGCGTCATCATAAATGGACCAGCATCTCGCTGGTATCATGATAAATGGACCAGCGTTACAGGTAACTTACCCAGGAAACGCCGTGATATAATTGAAAGATTGTTGAGAGCGGCGTACACTGCCATACAAACAAATTAACTCAGATTTTACCATGAATTAACCCTTTCCCTCATACGACAATTCTGCAGCAGACGACTTTGAACATATTTTGTCAGATGGATAACCTATGACTAAAAGTGGAAAACATTGTGACAAAAGGAGAAATTGCACGTTCTGTGCAATTTCTTCTTTTGTCACTATGTTTTCAAAACGCCGTCTGCTTTAACCCTTTCCGTCATACGACAATTCTGCAGCAGACGACTTTGAACATATTTTGTCAAAAAATAGAAAATCTCTGTAATTGAATGGATAACCTATGAGTAAAAGTGGAAAACATTGTGGCAAAAGGAGAAATTGCTAATTGTGAGCAATTTCTTCTTTTGCCACATTGTTTTCAAAAGTCGTTTGCTTCAGATGCGTCCAAAAAAATCTCCATAATTGAATGGATAACCTATGACAAAAAGTGGAAAACATTGTGTCAAAAGGAGAAATTGCACGTTTTGTGCAATTTCTTCTTTTGTCACTATGTTTTCAAAAGGCCGTCTGCTGCAGAGGCGTCAGAAAGCGTCTATATGAGGGAAAGGGTTAAAAAGAATAAAATGAGTTTTTTAGAACATATAGTACGCATCTTATCTCGGGCTCTGAATTCAGATAAACTTTACGGTATCTTTCAGTACAATCTTATATCAAACATTATTCATAAAACATTCTGGGCATGATGTTCTCGAATGATTTTCATTTCGGCGACTACAAAACGGGGGCTTATCAGTAGAAAGCAGTGAGGGGGGCTCGTATATAAAAAACCGGCGGTCCTTATCGCTACTAGGAACATTGCCAAAATGGATAGAAGATAAGTTAACCATTTCCCACATGCTAACGCATTTGATAATTAATTTTTTACGAAGACGATTCTGAAAATATTATGACAAAAGGGGAAAATGATCAAATGAGCAATTTTTTCTTTTGTCACAATATGTTTACCTCTTTTCAATAATCACACATTTATTGATAGACTTTTTCCATGTTTTTACCGATATATATATTTTCGAGGTCATCTGGTTTCCAGATGTGTTTGTATGTGGGAAAGGGTTTGCCATGTTTTGATAGATTGATAATACGTTGGCTAGAAGACGATAAGTAACAGCGATTACCTGGCTGATGTATTTGTCATGCTTGTTGTACTTTTACATGAAAAATTGGATGAGAAACAAGCGGCAACGGGCGAAGTCGTTAGCATTGGTATTCGTTACCGGGGCTCGCGGGTTCGATTCCCGGCGGACACGATGGACTGCCCTTGGGCAAGGCATACTTATTAGCATTGTACTGGTTTGTGTACCCAGGGATCATGAATAAGTGAACTCCCGCTGTAATATAACTTAAGTCGAAAACGGCATTAAACAGCAATATAACTTTATATTGCCACGGTCTCGTCCAACTGTTTTCTGTCCGTCTACATGTAGAATAAAAATGATAGTTATGGCTGTCCAATTCAGGGGCGTAGCTTTGCAATAATCAATGTGTGGGCCGTCTCGTGAGAAAAATCCACATTGTGGACTCTGCGTAAGGTATCGACCCGGGTCAGCCTAAGCATGTCACACAGGCCTACCCGGATAGACACGTTTCGCCTACTGTGGATTTTCTGTTTCAGGAATCACTACTCTATACATCTATCCCCCTAAGACGGAATGTATCGGACGGAATCAGTCTGCGCGGACAGCGCAGGCTGATCTGATCGATACATTACGCAGATGTCTAAAGGGAGCTACGCCCCTACACTTGGGCGCTCAGGGTTGCGGAGTGAGCATTACGACATACTAGAAGTGTATCTTTTTCTAAGATCCATGTGTCGCCTATCGCGTCTCCAATAAATGTGTATCAGTCATTTAATGTACATTGTACTTATATTAGAAAACACTAAACACTTGCTAGTAATAGTACCTATTTGACTGATTACCATTGTATGACATATAAAGAGTAGTCTTCATTTAAAACATCTAAAATTGTTTAACAATGGTGAATATTAAAAGTATGAACTAACAAATGAGTAACAAAATATTACGATGAAAAAACAGCAAGAAATTGCTTGTAATGGGGAATTAATCTTATATACTTTTGATTCGCGATAACTCGAAGTCGATATGGACCCATTTACTTCGAGTAATCGACGTCTTTGAGAAATTGTTTGATTAACGCTTAATTCATTCATGTATTGTCAGCTTCTTAAGTCATTTATACCATTTGTATTATGCAAAGCAAGCCAGCGATAAACTATATAATGAAAACAGCTCAGCAACAGTTCCTATTGTTCTCTCTTATGAGAACTCTACCTCGTTGTTTACAAAAGACAGATCCGTTCCAGGATATGGCCCGAGTTAAACGACATTCAAGAATGTTCACTGTTCATGTGTTCCAGTTATCGCAAATCAGCTGAATTCCCTTTTTGATAATTAACCATTGTTATATTAGGTTCAAGTTAAGTTATTTACCAACAACATTTCTTAGCGAAACAGGACACAACAACATCTTATCATTTGCCTTTACTTTAATTTCCAATTCTAAAAAGCCAAACATATTATATTTCTGATTCGATTGACCCTCACACATCAACACAAGACACGACCCGGGGCTAGTCTACGAGTAAAAAAAAAAGCAGCTGGTTTGCATTGTACATTATTGTTCTGTACATAGGTGCCTATTCTCAGGTAATCGAGCGGGAAGATCAAACAGCGTATTACATGAACATGTAAACAGTTGATTGATGTTCTAACCAGGTCAGCCATTAAAATACGATATTATTGCTGCTTAATTGTATGATAAATAACACGCTCATAATTAGCTTATAACTAACTTCTCTTTATTTTCATTTTCCTTTAGTATTCAGAGGTAATATCTCTCTTATTTTCAAATCAAACCCTATGATGTTGGTACTCATTGATACGATTCTTTTGAGTATCCAGTACATAGGGTTGTAGGGCCAAATATGCAAAACGCCCTTTATTTACGGCTCCGACTGTTATTCAAACCATCCGACTCGGTGCACATGGTTGTGTGGTTAGAATGACCATCCAGACAGCGAAAGAACCGGATTCGGTCCCAAGTCAGATCAGCATGAACGTTCCGTGCATTCTGACCAGAATCTTCAACCATTCATCATGTAGTTTATATGTTTCTTGGAAACAACTAGAAAATAGTTATGACCATAATACATCGGTTCAAGTATAAAATCTCATCTTAATCCTCATTTTATCTTTTGAAACATTTAGCACCGCCTCGGTGGTGTAGTGGTAGAGCATCCGCCTCGGCTGCGGGAGGTCGCAGGATCGACCCCCGGTCGGTCATACCAAAAGCTTTAAAAATGATAGTAATGGCTGTCCTGCTTGGCGCTCAAGGCTGCGTTGTTAGCATGACGGCTGACTGCCTGGCTTGTGTCAGGATACATCGTCCAGTAGTACCAGTAACTTACCCAGGAAACGGCGTGATATAACTGAATAATTGTTGAAAGCGGCGTGAAAACACCCAACACTCAATCAAACAATCAATCAATCAAACAAACAATTAATCAATCAAACAATTAATCAATCAATCAAACAATCAATCAACCAATCAATCAACAGACCTCTGAATGTGTGATTGTTAATGGGGTCATAATGATTGGTTGAAAACCATGACTGCCAGATAACATCAGAAAAGGGGAAATTTCAACTTATTTATTTTACATCGATTGCGAAACAAGCTTTCAGCTTATATAATAAATCACGCTCGATGTCTGCTTCCTGGAGACTTAACTAGTACTCGCACCGTTTGTGTGGAACAATTCCAAAGTCAGGACCCGCTCATCACGGGACTCGAACCAGGGACCTTTAATGAGGATGGTAATTTTATACATGGATAACACATAGCAGAGAGCACGAAATACCATCTTCCGGCACCTTAACTCTTTCAGCGCCGAATTGTTTAGAGTAGACTCTTCCATGTTCAAAATGGGGCGTCTCCATTTCTCATGTATTAAAAGTTTGAACTATTTTGATAAATAAATGGCAAACAATGCTGATTTCAGGTGAGACAGCTCGCTACGAACTGACTCGCCTGAATCTGCATTGTTTGCAAAAACCTCAATATTGCCTTTGGTTCTAAAAGAGTAAAACATTTAAAATATGACAAGTCACGGGACTTTGCGAAAAGGGTGGATCTTGATCGGCATGTGTATCTAATCAGGGTATTTGTGCTGAATGTATTAGTACAGTCGGTATGGTCTTTAAGTTATTAAAAAAGTATTTTAAAAAAGTTCCTTTTAACCCTTTACCTCATATAGACGCGTTCTAACACCTCTGCAGCAGACAGCTGTTTGAAAACATAGTGACAAAAAGAAGAAATTGCACAAAACGTGCAATTTCTCCTTTTGTCACAATGTTTCCAACTTTTAGTCATAGGTTACCCGTTCAATTATAGAGATTTTCTACTTTTTGACAAAATATGTTCAAAGACGTCTGCTGCAGAATTGTCGTATGAGGGAAAGGGTTAACAATACAGTCAAATCTATGCTAAAGACCACCTTGGAATAGCGATTCCCTGTCTATAGCATCCGTATATTTAGTTTCCTTATTACTCAATTTCTGCATAAATTACTCTGAAATTATTTTAAAGACCATCTGTGAACAAAGACCATACGGTGGTTATGTTCTCACGGGTGGTCTTTATACACAGGTTCCATATCCATATGTATATACCATCCTCGGTACGCAGGCTATTCATACAGTATATGATACCCTGGGCAAATTGGCTAGCGAAACTTCGCAGGCATGCACCACGATTTCCCCCGTAACTACACTGTAATTTTCGTATCGCGTGGGGTTTGTGTCATGCGGTCATTCAAGCGGCTGCATTTTACCTCATAAATTATTCATGAGTACGAGATTTTTACAGCCAATTTGGCCAGGGTATCATATAGTTTAAACTTTACGAATAGCCTGGGTGTACCGAGGGTGTATGTATACATACCTCTAGAGAACCGTTATCACTAAACTTTATATAATGTTATTATCGTTATTGTTTTAAATTTAAATTAACAAACAAAAACACCTACGAATGTCGGTTTTAGCGTGACGTGGCTCTATTAGGGGTTCGTTCTTATCGATGTGTGTCGTTGTATTGTGTTACAGTAAGTGGACAGTGCAGTTCAATGTTACAGACTGATACCAACTGGCCCAATAAGCCACACGGAACCCGACCTTCGTAAGTTTACACAAAAATGGCGATCAAAGCCGTTTTTCATTTACACATAGGATGTTTGTATGTCTATACGTATGACGATCAATGAAGATCCTGATCAGACTGCACGGACTGGTTTAGGATCTTCGCTGGTCTGGAAGTCCCAATTAAATAGTTTACCTGTTGCGTTAACCGAAATAATCAAAGTGTTCGCATTACTGCATCCTCGGTACCCAGGCTATTCATAACACATATGATACCCTGGGCAAATTGGCTAGCGAAACTTCGTAAAGCGTGCACCTCGATTTTCTCCGTAACTACGAGGGGTGTTCGGAAAGTTTCGGGACAAGTGCCGTAAAAATTTTTTTTAAATATGCGTACACAATTCTTTCAACATACATAGCTCTATATAACTAGCGTCTTATTTTTAATTTTGTAATTTTGCTTTTGAAAATGAATAAATGGTATATAAAGCTATGTATGTTTAAAGAATTGTGTTCAATTATAAAAAAATAAGAATGTTAAGGCACGTGTCCCGATACTTTCCGAACACCCCTCGTACACTGTTATTACTGTACATCGCCTGAAATTTGTAGCATGCAACCAATCAAGCGGCTGGATTTCACCTCATGAATTATTCATGACTACGAAGTTTCGCTAGCCAATTTGCCCAGGGTATCATATATGTTATGAATAGCCTGGGTTCCGAGGATGCATTACTGTGACTGCGTATATTGTAGTATGGTACCCGGTGTACTATGTACATGTATTATAATTATAATGTAATGCGGGGGTAAGGTAAAAGCCAGACTGGGTACATTGAAGTTGTATGTGTGTCACCATCCGTGACGGTAAAACAAATCTATACGGTTTTTTCCTACTTCTAAAAATAGATCCATCTGTGACATTGATTGTATTTACCTTTTATTTCAGTAAACTCCTAGACATATTAAGATATATATTCTGACATTCATAACTATTTACAGAGCATACTTATTTCACCTTTTGATACATTTACGTCAGACGGTCTGACCGCTTTAAAAATAAACGTTGATCTTTCGTCACTTTTAAGCCTATGTTTTGATTGCTTACGAGAAACACACGATATCTGACGAGAAAGGGTTTAATAGTTTGGGATTAAAGTAAATACAACTGTTTAAACATGGCCGATAAAACAGGTATGATGTATTCTTATTTATTTCATCAGTTCTTCCATTTCTATACAGGGCTATATATTTACAGAAACAACGAGAGCTTTGAAACGACTGTTTCCCTCTTTCACATGTGTGGCTTCGAAAGAATGTTGTGTAAGTACTGGTGTGGGAAAGCCAGGAAAACATGGGTAGGTGCACTGACCGCCGTGATATGACCAAAGCTGTTGAAAGCGGCGTTAAACTCCAAACAAACAAATCTTTCACATGTCAATTCAAACGGGTGCATGTGTACCGTACCGGTCATCCATAACAATTCATTTTGTGTATTGGATCGCCTTTTACTAATTTACCATGCCATAGCTAGTATGATTTTGGATTTAAGAAATGTAAACACAATCTATATATACCTGTGTAAAAATATGTTTTACATAGTGTTGTTGTTAATGTTTCATCGTGGATACATGCACTCGTCGTGTGTTATACTATAGGCCTACATACGGGTACATGTGCATTTGTGATGTTATATAATGTTATATAATGTATGAATTTTAAACGGAGCTCTATTTCTCATCGCGAACTCTTTATTTGACTCTCAAACCAACCCTATGTTGTGGGTACTCAAAAGAATCGTCTCAGTGAGACGATTCTTTTGAGTACCAACAACATATGGCCAAGTTGAGTCATATAAGAGATTTAGTGTACTGGTTTGTCATATATTAATGCTCTATTCTACACATATTGTCCGTGTAGATTAAAGTGTCGCTTTATGCATACACATGGTCAGTTTACATAGAAACGTGTAATGAAATGACCTTGCTATGTATTCATCGTGCGACAGTTCAATTTACAGGGAAAATACATAGTACCACTTTTTGGCTTATCTAGTAATGTAAACACAGTGTATTTACCTGTCTTATTATACCTTTTGAATATTATTAATGTAAATGTTAGTTAGTGGTGGACTCATTTGAAATGGGAACAAACCGCCTCGATGGTGTGAGTGGTAGAGCATCTGCCTCGGTACGAGAGGTCGTGGGTTCGATCCACGACCGGTTAAACCAAATAATGTGTATATGTCAAAAGTCATCCCCTCCTCCTCTGGGCAACAGTTTTGACTACACAAATACCCATTAAATAACGGTATACTCTTACCATTCAGAAATACATAGCGAAGGTCAAGTGGGGTCTTGTGATTTAGACGACGAATATTTTGAGAGTCACATCAATGATAAAAGTAAAGCGAAAGCGAAAAAGGAGTTACATGAAAAGAATGACAAAGACCGCCTCCTGGCGACGGAAACTTTGCGTAGTTGGATAAAACAACAACCCTGGTTAAAAGTTCCGATAGGTCAGTATACCATAACTTTTTTTATTAAGCGTTTCCCTCATATAGACGCTTTATGACGCATCTGCAGCAGACGGCTTTTTGAAAAAATAGTGACAAAAGAAGAAATTGCTCAAAACAATGTTTTCCCCTTTTAATCATAGGTTATCCATTCAATAAAAGAGATTTTCTATTTTTTGACAAAATATGTCCAAAGTTTGTCTGCTGCAGAATTATCGTATGAGGGAACGGGTTAAGTGTTTTCATTTTACAGTAATACTTTAGTAACGTTTGTGAATATGAAATAATTATTGAAACTTGTCTACATATAATATGTTTAATCTTAATAAAAGGCATGTATAGTTATTTTTTCTTGGATATAAGACGGTTTTAAAAGAAATATAATTAAGAAAATAAAAGTTATGATGCCTTTCACATTTTGGAAAACGCATTATACTATTTTAAGGGACTGAATTGCTCGTGCGTCAACTCCGAGTGCGAAAGTACAGTCAGCTTAAAGCCAGAGAATCCTTAGAGAACTACTGGACGACACGGACCAAATACCCCAGCTGGTTCGAGAACATAGACCCCTGTGATCCCTTGTTGGTGGAAATACTCAGATCCGGGTATAACTGGCTCGGCCCTTTTCACACTTACGTCATAGGCTTCTGAGTTTTATAATGATGTCATTTTTTGTTCATCTATTGTAGTAATAATAATATTTTTAGCTGGACTATTCGGAGAATATATAGGACTACTCGTCGTAGCCTCGGTATCGTTTTCGACGTCGTCGTCACACATTGGTTAACCCTTTCCCTCATACGACAATTATGCAGCAGACGACTTTGAACATATTTTGTCAAATATCTCTATAATTGAATGGATAACCTATGACTAAAAGTGAAAACATTGTGACAAAAGGAGAAATTGCACGTTTTGTGCAATTTCTTCTTTTGTCACTATGTTTTCAAAACGCCGGCTGCTTTAACCCTTTCCCTCATACGACAATTATGCAGCAGACGACTTTGAACGTATTTTGTCAGATGGATAACCTATGACTAGAAGTAGAAAACATAGTGGCAAAAGGAGAAATTGCACGTTCTGTGCAATTTCTTCTTTTGTCACTATGTTTTCAAAACGCCGTCTGCTTTAACCCGTTCCCTCATACGACAATTCTGCAGCAGACGACTTTGAACGTATTTTGTCAGATGGATAACCTATGACTAAAAGTGGAAAACATTGTGACAAAAGGAGAAATTGCACGTTCTGTGCAATTTCTTCTTTTGTCACTATGTTTTCAAAACGCCGTCTGCTTTAACCCGTTCCCTCATACGACAATTATGCAGCAGACGACTTTGAACGTATTTTGTCACATGGATAACCTATGACTAGAAGTGGAAAACATAGTGGCAAAAGGAGAAATTGCACGTTCTGTGCAATTTCTTCTTTTGTCACTATGTTTTTAAAACGCCGGCTGCTTTAACCCTTTCCCTCATACGACAATTATGCAGCAGACGACTTTGAACGTATTTTGTCAGATGGATAACCTATGACTAAAAGTGGAAAACATAGTGGCAAAAGGAGAAATTGCACGTTCTGTGCAATTTCTTCTTTTGTCACTATGTTTTCAAAACGCCGGCTGCTTTAACCCGTTCCCTCATACGACAATTCTGCAGCTGACGACTTTGAACGTATTTTGTCAGATGGATAACCTATGACTAAAAGTGGAAAACATTGTGACAAAAAGGAGAAATTGCACGTTCTGTGCAATTTCTTCTTTTGTCACTATGTTTTCAAAACGCCGTCTGCTTTAACCCTTTCCCTCATACGACAATTATGCAGCAGACGACTTTGAACATATTCTATCAAAAACTGGAAAATCTCTTTAATTGAATGGATAACCTATGACATAAAGTGGAAAACATTGTGTCAAAAGGAGAAATTGCTCATTTTGAGCAATTTCTTTTTTTGTAACTATGTTTTCAAAAAGCCGTCTGCAACAAAGGCGTCATAAAGTGTCTATATGTGGGAAAGGGTTAAGGTTTTTGCATGCAAGTACATATATTACACCAGAACATTGATCATTTTCGATCGCTGTAAATACAGATGTATCTATACAAGCGCGTGGATTGATCTGGACCAACACTGTTCGTCATTTTATCACATGATATTTATAAAATGTGTGACAAATCTTCTGTATATTGATTAGATTACATTGATGTAGAGGTAAATCAATATCTTCAATTGTAATTTACAGTCTTACGTTGTTTGTCCTGAAATGCGACTTATCATTATCATGTGATAGTCGTTAGTGAAAACAGTTGCCTGATTGGGCTGATTGGAGCTTTACACCGTTTTCAAGATTGGAGCTTTACACCGTTTTCAAGATTGTAGCTTTACACCGTTTTCAAGATTGTAGCTTTACACAGTTTTCAATAGTATTTCAGTGATAAAACAGTTAAATGTAAATTTAAATTGTTTTATTTTATTTTATTTATTTTATAATAAATATTGCGGTTTAGAACAATATGGTTTGTTAACTGTTGCTGGTTTCGATCACGATCCAGCAACTCAGTTTAACCCTTTCCCTCATACGGCAATGCTGCAGCAGACAACTTTGAACGTATTTTGTCAAAACATAGTAAATCTCCATAATTGAATGGATAACCTATGACAAAAAGTGGAAAACGTTGTGGCAAAAGGAGAAATTGCACGTTTTGTGCAATTTCTTCTTTTACCACTATGTTTTCAAAAAGCCGTCTGCTGCAGAGGCGTCATAAAGCGTCTATATGAGGGAAAGGGTTAATAAAAGAGTCTTTATTTCAGATCATATGTTGTCTCTAAGAAGCTTGATTCGGAAGGTTGTCGAGTTGTTGTCCTTCGTTTTGGTAAGTTTTTTTTATGGTGTTTACTTCAATTCTACAGTTATATTACGGTGTTGCGTGGGTTAGTTACCAGTTCTTTCTCCAGTTATCCTTGTACACGCGAGTCTGTCGTCCTGCTAACCCAACAAGCCTGAGCGCCAAGGAGGGAACGTCGTTTCTACCAGTTTTAAAGTATTTGGCTTTACCAAGCCGGGAATCAAACCCGCGATCTCCCGCACCCAGGCGGGAGCTATTCTGTTTTTTTTCCTTTCTATTTTTCTTTTCTTTTTTTTCTTTTTAGCTCGACTATTCGAAGAATATGAGAGCTTTACTACTCGCCCCAGCGTCGGCGTCGGCGTCGGCGTCTCCGTCTCCGTCGGCGTCCGGTTAAAGTTTTAGGGCAAGTTGGGATTTTCATTCATAAGTATTTGTGCTAGGGCTTTCATATTTGGAATATAGTTACATCTTATACCTTTCTTCACATTGAATGCTAAAGATGCTGAGTGTGACCTTCCTTTTGGGAAAAAAACCATGATTTTCGGGGGTTAAAGTTTTAGGGCAAGTTGGATTTTATTTGTTTTATTTTTTTTTTCTCAATAAGTACTTGTGCTAGGGCTTTCATATTTGGAATATAATTACATCTAATACATTTCTTCATATTATTTGCTGAAGATGCTGAGTGTGACCTTCTGTTTGCGGTAAAACACATGCTTTTGGGTGGTTAAAGTTTTAGGGCAAGTTGGCTTTTTCATTTAATTTTCTAATTTTTCTAAGTAAGTACTTGTGTTAGGGCTTCCATATTTGGAATATAATTACATGTAATACCTTTCTTTACATTGTATGTTGAAGATGCTGAGTGTGACTTTTAGGGGGTAAAAAACTTTAGATAAATTCTTAATTTTTGGTTACATTTCTTTCTAATTGTGATCATTTATTTATCAAATATAATTCTTCAAAAGGTCTGGAAACCAGACAATGTACTGAAGGCACTGTTTATGATGTATGAATGTATTACTAGCGATTACTTTATATCAGGTTTTATGGACGTGGGGAAGGTGAAAAAGGTCTGGAAACCAGACAATGTGCTAAAGGCACTGTTTATGATGTATGAATGTATTACTAGCGATTACTTTATATCAGGTTTTATGGACGTGAAGAAGGTTAAAATGGTCTGGAAACCAGACAATGTACTGAAGGCACTGTTTATGATGTATGAATGGATAACCAGTGATTACTTTATATTAGGTTTTATGGACGTGGAGAAGGTGAAAAAGGTCTGGAAACCAGACAATGTACTGAAGGCACTGTTTATGATGTATGAATGGATAACCAGCGATGAGAACGTCCAGGTGAACGGAGTGAAGATATTCGCCGACTACACCAATGTTACAATGGGGCATGTCATGATGTTTTCTGACCAACATGGACCCATGATGAACTATTTCCAGGTAGACACATTGGACGATTGATTGATTCATTTATTGATTGAGTTGTTTATTGATTTGTTCATTGATTCATTGATTGATAAGGGTTTAACGCCGTTTACAATAACTTTTCCAGTCACATTACTGCGGCCTGTTCACATGTGTCACCTGGCTTTCTTGAACCAGTACTCCACACAGCAGTCTTTCCAAGCAATCGGCTGCTTTTCATACTAGAAAGTTAGCCCATTGGTGGGAGAAGAATGACGCTTGTTGCATAGATTTTTGTCAAACCTCGGAAAGAGTGTTGGCCGAGCGTGTGTTCGAACTCACACACCCTTGATTGACAGCCTGCGTCGTCGCAACCGACTGATCTAGCGGGACTCGGCCACTTTTATGATTTGGTTTCGAGCTTACGGTAATGGCTGCATCATTGTCTTATTAAAACACCCGGTTGATGAGTGTTTCGAATTGTAATCCTGCTCCTCGTCCCATACTGTTATGATAAGACCGATAATTGAGCCGTCCTGCGAGAAAACCAACATTGTGGACAACTCTGCGTAAAGTAGCGGTTCAGGCTAAGTATGCCGCGCAGGCTAACCCGAACAGACACTTTTCGTCTCCTGTGGATTTTCTGTTTCAGGGATCATTACTCTATACCTTTATCTCCCAGAGACGGAATGTGTCGGCCCGGATTAGGCTGCGCGGACTGCGCAGACTGCGCAGGCTGATCTGGGTCAATACATTACGCAAAGGCCATACTATTGGTTTTCTCGTTGGACGGCTCCTATTTCACGCCTGATTGAGATCCACTGTTTTGATCATGCAAGCAAAACGGAATTTTATCTCTATACTTGTATTTATAATGTATTTTTGTTTATTACAGAAAGCATTACCAATGCGTATGAAAGGTATGTACTTGTATAACGAGCCGACGTTCTTTGATGTGATCTATGCGATGTACTCCAGATTTATGTCGGAAAAATTAAAAAACAGGGTGAGTATAAAACTCAGTGTACGGACGGACCTCTACCCGACTAAGTGTAAACATTGCCTATAGTAATTATCGTGTGACCCTTATTCACCAACCAGTTACACAGTTTCTGATTGGCGAAACAATCAGATATGATATATTGCTAAATTCACGAAGTAACGCAAATTCTGATTGGCTCAATCCTGATGATTTAGTCAAATCAGAATTTGTGTTTCTTTGTGAATTTAGGATAAGCTTTAGAATGATTTTTTGATTGATGGGTTACTACGGACTGGTTGACGTTCCCTGTCTGCTGCCAAAAGTATCTGTGTTTGTGTCCAATAACATTTCAAGGAAACACGCTTTCTGATCATGTTATAATGTGATAATTAATTACCAATAGAGCGTTAACCCTTTCCCTCATACGACAATTCTGCAACAGACGACTGAACATACTTTGTCCAAAAATAGAAAATCTCTATAATTGAATGGATAACCTATGACTAAAAGTGGAAAATATTGTGGCAAAAGGAGAAATTGCTCGTTTTGAGCAATTTCTTCTTTTGTCACTATGTTTTAAAAAAAGCCGTCTGCTGCAAAGGCATCATTAAGCGTCTATATTAAGGAAAGGGTTAAGAAAGTAACGACCTTGTCTTACTTTAGCGAACACAAACACCTAATGTAAGAGAGTAGCGATTAGGGGGGGTTTTAGTGCATACATGTAGTCTTAGTACAGTGAAGACTCAGGCGAGCCAATACATCCACACAGTATCACCACAGCCTTCCTCGTCCGTCTACATGCAGTTTGGTTCTAGATTCATCGTTTGATAAATTGATTGATTGTTTGTTTGGTGTTTACAACGCTTTAAGAATTTATTTATTTATTAGGGTTTTACGCCGCTTTCAACAATATTTCAGTTATATCACGACAGTTCACTTATTCATGACCCCTGGGTAAACAAACCAGTACTAGGCTAGAAAACGTGCCTTGCCCAAGGGCACTCCACCATGACCGTAGTGCCGCGACTGGGGGATCGAACTCGGGACTCCCGGTTTCGAAATCCCCGACGCTAACCACTCGACCACAGCGGATTCCTCCCGCTTTAAGAAACGAAATCAGTTATCTCATGGCATTACCAGTACTACTGGTCCATTTATCCTGACACCAGCCAATCAGTCGTAATGCCAACCCAACAATCCTGAGCGCCTAGGAAGGCATCCATTACTACTAGTTTTAAAGTATTTGGTATGACCTGGCTGGGGATCGAACACGCGACCTGTCATACTGTTAGTAGACCCTCTATCATGACACCACCGAGGCGGTCAACATCGTCCTTTGACAAAAACAACAAGAACTGTAGATATAATTGTTTAACACTGGTGCATCTTTATATAACACAGGAAAATGCAGTCAAGAAGACCACAAACGCCTAACATGAATCTATTTGTTTGCTGCTGTCCACATTTTACATCTATGCGGATAGTAAACACTCTGATAAGTCTGCGTGGATGCACGTGCTCACCAGAATTTTCATTTATCCTAAATACAACATGGCTTAAACATTGAACTTGACGACACAGACCTTTGTTGAAACTATTTTCGTCTGCAGAGCATACTTTAAAAGTCCATTCTTTTACCACCCGTGTTAGAAAGAATTGATCGATATGTTTGGTGGTACGCCGATTTCAACATTTGTTCAGCTATATCACGGCGTTACCTGGGTACGTTTACCAGTACTACTGGTCCATAATCTCTGACACCAGCCAGTCAGTCGTAATGCTAACCCAGCAACTTCTGCAGCAGACGGCCTTTTGAAAACATAGTGACAAAAGAAGAAATTGCACAAAACGTGCAATTTCTCCTTTTGCCACAATGTTTTCCACTTTTTGTCATAGGTTATCCATTCAATTATGGAGATTTTCTACTTTTTGACAAAATATGTTCAAAGTCGTCTGCTGCAGAATTGTCGTATGAGGGAAAGGGTTAATACACTGCTTTAACAATTTTAGTCATATCACAGCGTTTCCTGGTTAAGTTACCAGTACTACTGGTCCATTTATCCTGACACCAGCCAGAGAGTTACAATGCTAACCCCATAACCCTCAGAGCGCCATGTTGGGCAGCCATTACTACAATTTTGAAATTATTGTGTATGACCGGGCTGGTAACCCCAGATGAAGAATGTCAGCAACATTTAACGTACTAATTATCGAGTAAGTCCTTACTTTTACAAACCGTGTTAGAAAGAAAATACAATTTATATTGCAGATGCATTTGATGGGTAAGAACATGGCTAAAGTGTATGAAAAGATCGAAAAGACTGTTTTACCGGACGAGTATTTACCGGATGATTACGAAGGCGAGAGCGCCGGACCGATGTCAAAAATTGTCGGTAAGGAATGCTGTCGTAAACCTTTGCATCATACAGAAAGTCTGCAGCAGACGACTTTGAAAACATGGTGACAAAAACCTGAAAAGTCTCTATAAAAGATAGCTTAATTGTTAAATAAAGTTGAAAACATTGTTGCCAAAGGAGAAAAGAAATTGCTCATCATGAGCAATTTCACCTTTGGCATCAATGTTTTCAAATGTCGTCTGCTGCTATTGCGTCAAAATGCGTCTGCAGGTGGTATATAGTTAAAACCTTTTAATGGCGTCTGCTGCGGATGTGTTGTATGAGGGATAAATTGACATATGATACTATGTGTTTTGAGTCGTTCGATTTACAGGTATATATATGTCTGAGAAAAATACGATAACGTGCAAAAAAATAGAAATATATAACATTTAAAAACAAGCAAATTCAGAGAATCATGGTCCCCCGCCAGGGTCAAGGTCACAAGGTCAAAAAAATTGGTATTGATGGAAAGGGGTTGTCACAAGGAATACACATGTGAAATATGAAAGCAGTACCTATTACGGTTCAGAAGTTATGACCAAGGTTAAAGTTTTTGTGACAGCTTGACTGACGGACGGACTGACGGACTGACGGACGGACTGACTGACGAATGAGAAATAATAGTCCCCAGCTTTCGCTAAAAGCGGGCGACAAAAATGCTTATGAAGGGCACATATAAGCTGCAGAGCATACGATATCGTCACTATCAGGTAAGGGTTTGGATCGTTGTCGTTAATTGGTTGTTGGTAAGGGTTTTACGTCGTGTGAATCAATATTTTATTTACAGAGCTCTAAATAAGGAGCGTTTTGCTTGTTCTATTAAATTCTTATTTTATCCGCTAACCCTATGGTGTGGGAACTCAAAAGAATCGTCTCACTGAGACGATTCTTTTGAGTACACACACCATAGGGTTTGGTTGGATAATAAGGGAGATATTGTGGGGAAACGATCAGCTGTAAATTTTAACCCCTCATTATCTGGACCTCTGATTATAATATTCTGTTCAAATCGGTAAGATCGGCAACGCTCAGGGTTCCCTGGCATACATACTTCCGTATTTCAGCAGTTAGTAATAACTTTTAATGAAAAATAAAAAAAGTAGTTACAGTGGGTTTTAGGCATGTCTTTGTTGTCTTGGGGCCCTACGCCGTTTTCAACATTATTATCCCATCGGCTAACGAAGTTTGCGATGGGAATATAGTAACAGGACTGTCAGTTCGTTCGTTTGTCCGTACGTCCGTCCGTAACAACCTTCTGACTACTCTACAATGAACATCATTCGACCGATCTTGGAATCCGCTGTGGTCGAGTGGTTAGCGTCGGGGATTTCGAAACCGGGTGTCCCGGGTTCGATCCCCAGTCGCGGCACTACGGTCATGGTGGAGTGCCCTTGGGCAAGGCACATTTTCTAGCCTAGTACTGGTTTGTTTACCCAGGGATCATGAATAATTAAATTTAATTGCGCGCTAAATGACATTAGCTGTCGATGCGCCATAAAACAATATACATTCATTCATTCATTCGACCGATCTTAACCAAACTTGGTATACTGTTAGTATATGGCAAAGTCTAAAAGCCTATTTATTTTCAAGGTCATAGGTTAAAGGTCAAGGTCAAGATTGGACTTTGAGTACCGAGGGGATGCATCCGCTTTACGGTGCCCTTGTTTCAGTTATATCACGTAGACAGTGCACTTATTAATGATCCATGGGTAAACAAACCAGAACTAGGCTAGAAAATGTGCCTTACCCAAGGGCCCTCCACCGTAACCGTTGCGCTGCGACTATTTAGGCAAAGAAAATAAAACAACATCTGGTTGCATTGGGTTGGGAAATGCCAAATGTTTTGTATTAAGTGTTATTTCCTGAAGCTTTGTGTGGTTGTTTTGTAAGAGTTAATTCTTGTTTATTATATTGTATGCATATTTACATGAATAAGCAATCTAATTTTTCACTGGAACAAACCCTCAAACTTTTCCAGTATTCATTAAACTCAATTGAGTTGGTGTTTTGCATTCGCCAGATAGAAGGGTCCATTCTCGTTTTCAACATGATTAGTTGCTAAACAGCCAAGATGATTACTGATTATCAAACATAAGTGGATAACCAGGTTTCCTATTATCAAATTATTTGAACCGCGGCTAGTGAAAAGAGCGTTATTTTTTATCTCTCCATTTTCTACATCACATACAGGTGTTAGAGGGTAAAGCAAGTGGGTTACATTTCTAATTTATTTGTTTCAGATGTTTTTGTACATCTATGACTTTTTTCAAAGATGGTGGGCTTTGAAGTCGTTTAGAATTACATGCGTGTGCATGTGGTCGTCCAAACCATTGTCGTAAGACCGCCTTTCGCCTGACATCGCACGTTTACAAATGGACACTCATTGACGCTGGAGATCCCCGATGGCGTCGGTGATTTCCGTATGAAGTCGTTTAAGATCGGTATTCTCTGTGGGCTTGCATTCATTTCCAGCGGAAAATGCCGATCAAGTATGACAGAAATCTCCGAGCATATAGACTGTTAATGATTACTGTACCGACATCGTGTAATACGGAAATTGCCGGGCTCGTAAGCTTTGCAATAATCAATGTGTAGGCCGGGTCATGAGAACATCAACATTGTGGACTCTGCGTAAAGTATCGAACCGGATCACCCTAAGCATGCCACACAGGCCGACAAGGATAGACAGTTTTCGCCTCCTGTGGATTTTCTGTTTCAGGAATAACTACTCTATACATTTATCCCCCTAAGACGGAATGTGTCGGCCGGATCAGTCTGCGCGGACAGCGCAGGCTGATCTGGTCGATACATTACGCAGATGTCTATCGCCGCAGCTGCATTTTTGGGGCATTTTGAGGAAAAATGTGGCACGTGCCTACAGTGCCTAAAGGGAGCTACGCCCCTGATTGGATTTCTTGTAAGCTCAATAATTCATTTGCATTGCAACCATTGATACATTTTGCAATGGTTATATGTGCGTTTATATTGACAGATGACATGATAGCAGACATGCAGACTCCTAAGTTCAGAGCCTACATGCGGAAGATCTCCACCCCTGGTGTATATGGCGTGGACCTCGACTTGAGGAAAAAGGACGGGAAAAATAGCGTTCCGGAGGGTTCCTTTAGGAAACTAAATATAGACTGACAACACTGCAATAGACACACATTTGACAAAGCAGTAGGAGTAGATAGTTTTACTTTAAGTTACTATTGGAAGATTTAAAGATCTAACCAAGCGTCATCAGTAATTTTGGGCAAATGATAATACACGTAAAAAAAAAAAGACAGAGAGAGACAGAGAGACAGAGAGAGACAGAGAGAGACAGAGAGAGACAGAGAGAGAGAGAGAGAGAGAGAGAGAGAGAGAGAGAGAGAGAGAGAGAGAGAGAGAGAGAGAGACAGACAGACAGAGAGAGAGAGAGAGAGAGAGAGAGAGAGAGAGAGAGAGAGAGAGAGAGAGAGAGAGAGAGAGAGAGAGAGAGAGAGAGAGAGAGAGAGAGAGAGAGAGAGAGAGAGAGTTACTTCATTAAATCATGATTCATATAATGGGTGCAACGTTTCTAAAACATATTTATTCAAAGGAATAATCGTGTATACATCTACAAAAATGGAATTGATAGAAATCGATTGAAAACAAACAGAATTGACGTTTATTCAAATCCTTCTTGCCTGCTGCTTTTATTGGGTATTTTAATACAGTTAAATGCACATTAAACAGTAGCTTAACACATTTTCGGAAGTCATTCTTTTAATTCCGTAATAATACAGATTATGGCCCTAGCAATAATCTCATTTATTTTGGGGCTGACAAACCGTGGTGGGTTGGGAGTTGCTTTTAAATAGTGTTTTTGGAGTTTTGGGAATCGTTTACTTCCGGGTTAATTTACCTATCTGTTATGATCAATTCTAGACGACAAAGCGCTTGCATTTACTATTGGATTTGATTAAGCGTCTAATCACCTATTACGCAAAGTCTCGGACACTTCAAAATTTGAGAATATTCGGAACACTCGGCCTTTTTCAATCGGCTTCAAGGAACCATGCACAAAATAGATTTCGGAAAAACGATTTAATATCCAAAATCATCGGCGATAATTTTGGAAAGAATATGCCGTGGAGGAAAAGAACACAGACGAATAATCCGTGTGGAAGGGAACGGGAGAAAAAATGGCGGTGTCGTTGTGATCAATATAATTGATGAGTTGTATGTCTCGCATCATTGACGATCTCGTCACGTGGTGAGTATTCTATCATTTTAGGCGATCTTATGTCAGTCTGGTCCATTTCAAGGACAAATTTATTGCAGTGAGGGACGCCTAGACGTCTCGTATTGAACTTATCAATGATAGGAAGAAATCGCGATTTGAGTTGGATGACATATCTGCCCATACACTGGACCGTGCAATGTTTCGCCGTCAAGGAACCCAATTAACCTCGATTTTTTGAAAGTTGAACTTGTTGGTAGCGGCAACTTCACTTAATAACTTTGCTCATTTGTATTATTCTGGATCATGGGAGTCATGTGGATGCCATACGGTATGAGTTACGGCTGGTAGTGTTTCGGGCCCATTTAAAAAATCGTCTTCTGCCAAAAGCAGGGTATATCCGCTAGCTCTCTTCCCCGAAGAACAGCCAGTGAATTTAGGCTTGTACACCAGGTCATTCACAGAATGACTTTAAATACTGTATCCTATTCTCTGCTCAGTTCAATTCACAAGCTTTGAACTCTTTGCCTGTATTTTCGATTTCGACGAACTTGGTTTAATGGTTGAATTTGATGGTAACTTTTATTTTGTCATTTGATTGCCTGCAAGACAGGAGAACTTTTTGCCATATTCCGCAGACTACGCGAAAGTCGTCAGTCCTTTTCCTAAAAGGTTGTTATTTTAGACAAGCTAAAGAAGGCAATCTTAAGGGGACTGAACATCTAATACTTTACCTAGATGATTTATTTTATTTTTTGGGGAAAAGGGAACTGAACACCGTGCTTCCATAATGTCTGTTTTCTGTCACAAAATGGGTTTGCTAGGATAACTTACTGCTTGAGTATATGTACTTTTAAGAAAATGTCGTTCTTGATTGGTATCTTGGGTAATTGGTGAAATTGGTTTGAAACCTGGGGATATACTTTTAAGAAGCTATTCCAGCAGATAATAAGTGGAATTTAAGTATACACTTTCAGCAACAAATGTATTTTTAAGTATTATAAAATGCAGTTCATAACTGGATATTTTAACTTTGATTGCTAGTCTATCTTGCATTCCTTTCTGCCGCAGATTGATCAATTGAATTTAAGGTTTGAAAGCCTCATTTTCACCTTCAAGCAGAATCCGAGATTGAATATCGTTTTAGGGCTGTATTGATTTCCTACTGTTTTGAGTTTGGTTATTCTCCTTTGCATGCTTACAAGAAGCCATGTGATTATTTGTGCTATATGCTCATTATGTTGCTTACATCCGTCTTAACGTAATGCTTCAGCTTGGTTCACAAGCTGCACCATTCCTTAGTTTATTTACAGATATTTGGCTCATGGGTGACCCACTGATTGCCAGAGTGGAAGGATGAGCTAATTTAAGGAGGTCACATGGTCTGGGTTTGTATGATTAAAAGATGCCAGTGGTATTTACTGTAGCCTACTACTTCCCAAGTTAGTTTATCACCCGTCACCAACGGTCAGTCATGATCGTAGTTCTCCTATCCTACGTGGGAATGATCTTGTTGGTACTACACAATGGAAACTTATGAAGTACATGAAATATTAGCTAATCTGTTTTCGGTATGGAAGACGACCCAACAGAAACGGGGTTTGTAATGAGGACTTTCAGTTTTTGCGGGAAGTTCCCACATGCACATTGGCCCACATGCCTTGATCTAACGGGGCCTCATTGGGACATAACCATTCTAGCAGTTTCCAGATTTCATTATCACTTCCATATGGGGAGAGGGCCTTCGAAAACAAGTCATGACACTTCTTAGGGCATTCACCTTACTCTTACAGATATCTTTAATAACCTTTCCCTTGATTTAGACGACATGTTTGACCTTTGAGATTGAATATCGTTTTAGGGCTGTGCACGTATCTGGCCATTCAAATAAACTTGCTAACTTCTTAGGCTGCTTAAGATCGATCGCAAAGATTACTGGTGCGTTTAAGAAAACTTAATGCTCCCTTGGCCTAATTACACAACATAAGTTGTCTGCTGCAGAATACAGATTTGTTGTATGTAGGTATGGGATAACTTATCATCATACATTCTTTCCGACGTTTAGCAGAGGTCGCTGTGACACACGTTGTTCGTCTTTCACCAGTGGAAAAGCAGCCAGTTGCTTGGAAAAGTATGGAGTACTGGTGTGAAACAGGAAACATGAGTAGGCTAACTGGCCGTAGTGATATGACTGACTATCAGTCTATGTGGAAAAGCAGCGAGTTGCTTGGACAAGTATGTTGTATGGAGTACTAGTGTGAAAAAACCAGGAAACATATAAGTAGGTGAACTGACTAGCAGTCTATGTGGAAAAGCAGCCAATTGCTTGGAAAAGTACTGGTTTAACGGTGTTAAACCCAAATAAATCGATTGGTGGGAAATCATCATGGATTTCCTGGAGAGGCCTTGAATCTAATCAAGTGAGCTTTGGGGGGAAAAAATAAGTAACAAAAGGAACACATTAATACAACTGTGGAAGAGCAGCCAATTGCTTGGAAAAGTACTGGTTTAACGGTGTTAAACCCAAATCAATCGATTGGTGGGAAATCATCATGGATTTCCTGGAGAGGCCTTGAATCTCATCAAGTGAGCTTTGGGGGGAAAAAATAAGTAACAAAAGGAACACATTAATACAACTGGACATCAGATTGTGAGGAATTTATGGAATGGTAGATCAATTATATGGGAAATTGATACCAAAATAAGTGGACTTGTGTATAGGAGAGAGGGATGACCTGTATTAGCCATCCGACCTCAGTGCCTGGACCCTGCATTAGTCAGGAACGGGGGCTTGGGGAAGCTTTGAATTGGTGGGGACTGCCTTGCATGGCATGTCAACAATGACAGAAACCTTGTGAGGTGGCCTTCCCCAGTTATTAAGCATGCCATTCCAAATTTATATCATTAGTTTTTAGGGGAGAGTTATGTCCAGAACAAGCAATGGATTTCTTGTATTAGCGCATCTCTCGTGGACCCCGCTTTTATGCCCTTTGGATTTATGGAATTTTAAAAGTAAACTACGAATTGAAATGGAGGTTGTAATATGGATTTTGAAGGCTATTGTCAGAGGATAGGATCTGGTGTCTTGGTTCACCGCGCGGTCCACTGTGATCGCTATACCCCAATGTCCATTTTCCCGCTGAACCCACTAGTAGGGTATTGGAATGAAAGCGGAAAAGGTCATGCTTTCATATAAAACTACTAGTCGTACATATTTGGTGCGTATAGATAGGCCGCTGAATGGGGGACAAATTTATACTAAATTTTCTGTGGCGGATTCTAGCGGCCAGTGAGTGGGCGGCATAGTGATCTAGCATACCTAATAGTCAGAATTCATTGTTATTTATACCTCCAACGTCGACCTCGAGGCTTGGACTCTGTCGGCATCAGTCAGGAACGGGGCCTCGGGTGTCACGGACGAGGAGCTGGGAACTGTGAGGGGCTATTATGCATGGCATGTCTCAAGGATGTGGAACCTTGCAAGGCGGCTTCTCACAGGATTCCAACAATCCTAAGTTTAATTCATGGCTTTGTCTATGGCACGCACCATTGATAAATTATCTATAGGGGAGAGGGATGCCCAGAACAGAAAGCGGAAAAGGTCATGCTTTCATATAAAACTACTAGTCATACATATTTGGTGCGTGCAACTGCATAACAGTCTAATGATCACTGTGCCGTCCTCCATGATGGCTGAATACCACTTGCGTCCAAATTAACTCCACAATAATAGTGTTTATGATGTGTGTCGTTATTATTTTTTGTCTGGGAATAAATGTGTTGTATTTGATGATTTTACTTTTATGTTATTTTATTGCGGCGGCATCCTAAAATAATACAGATTATGGCCCTAGCAATAATCTCATTTATTTTGGGGCTGACAAACCGTGGTGGGTTGGGAGTTGCTTTTAAATAGTGTTTTTGGAGTTTTGGGAATCGTTTACTTCCGGGTTAATTTACCTATCTGTTATGATCAATTCTAGACGACAAAGCGCTTGCATTTACTATTGGATTTGATTAAGCGTCTAATCACCTATTACGCAAAGTCTCGGACACTTCAAAATTTGAGAATATTCGGAACACTCGGCCTTTTTCAATCGGCTTCAAGGAACCATGCACAAAATAGATTTCGGAAAACCCACCCTCCCACCCTTATTTAGGCTATTGATTCTGCTGTGAGGTTTTTTTATGTTTTCAGGTTCATTTGATGCGATCATCGGAAATAAACAGCCCTTAAACAAACCAATTGCCATGGAACTGGATAACCGGATGGGTCTTGGTGTTAACCTTTGCGTCATGTGACTTTTATGGCTGTGTATCGTGATATTCATTAACTTTACAGAACGATAACCTTGATATAAGATGATATAAGGACATGTCAAAGTGCTTACTTTTGTTTTATGAGACCTGCTGTGATAATAGGTCATGCCATACACTTTACAGGACGTGTTTCTAAACATTTCGTTAAAACTTTTAGCACAGCATTTCTAGATTGCCTCCATTACTGTAGGGGGCAACAACATTCTTCGCTTGTGGTATTGGGATTCTAGCGGCCAGTGAGTGGGCGGCATAGTGATCTAGCATACCTAATAGTCAGAATTCATTGTTATTTATACCTCCAACGTCGACCTCGAGGCTTGGACTCTGTCGGCATCAGTCAGGAACGGGGCCTCGGGTGTCACGGACGAGGAGCTGGGAACTGTGAGGGGCTATTATGCATGGCATGTCTCAAGGATGTGGAACCTTGCAAGGCGGCTTCTCACAGGATTCCAACAATCCTAAGTTTAATTCATGGCTTTGTCTATGGCACGCACCATTGATAAATTATCTATAGGGGAGAGGGATGCCCAGAACAGAAAGCGGAAAAGGTCATGCTTTCATATAAAACTACTAGTCATACATATTTGGTGCGTGCAACTGCATAACAGTCTAATGATCACTGTGCCGTCCTCCATGATGGCTGAATACCACTTGCGTCCAAATTAACTCCACAATAATAGTGTTTATGATGTGTGTCGTTATTATTTTTTGTCTGGGAATAAATGTGTTGTATTTGATGATTTTACTTTTATGTTATTTTATTGCGGCGGCATCCTAAAATAATTCATGCGTTCTTTCCCCAAGAGGGCACAATACCTCTCAGGTCATTCAGTTATTTAATCACAATACTAACCTCTATATCATCTATCATCGTACCATCAAAACAAAGTTACTCAAATAAGTTTATTGCTCGAATAACATACACGGACGCATGAGGTACCTGTTGGAACATTATTGATCATAAATTGTAATTTACACTTAACTTGTTTGTGTTCTTTCTAGACCTGACTTAGCATCGTAATACAAATGTTCCCCGGATAGTGATTTAGGTTAGTGTTGCCTACATGAGAACAGTAAAGACTCAGACAAGCCTATGTATCCTCACAGTATCACCACAACATTCACTGTTTATCTACATGTAATATACAGTAGTCAAAGATGTCAATTCTGAGGAGCTCGGCCAACTTTCTTTCCGACGATTGACAGAAGTCAATGCGACATGCGTCACTCGTCTTCCACCAATGGGCTAAGTCTATGTGGAAAATCAGCCAGTTGCTTGGGAAGATTGTTGTGTGGATTACTGGTGTGAGAAAACCAGGAAATGCATGAGTAGGTGAACTGGCCGCCGTGATATAACTGAGAAATTGTTAAAAACGGCGTTAAACCCCAATCAATCAATCAATTCTGAGGAAAAAATGTGTAGTATCACTTACAATTTATGAACTACCTTTATTCATTTCCCACTTGCAGACCTAATTATCTGTTTGTCATTTTGCCACAATGTTTTTTCCAAGGATTTCCAAGATATTTACCTAGATACATGTTATATGTTTTCAAAGACGATTTTGTTGGGAAAGGGTTAAGTGATGCCATATTAGAGTGATAACAATACCTGAACTCGATAGATGTGTTTGAAATATTTTAGCTTTTATGTTCCAATGTCTCCTTATAATACCTTTCCATATCTTCTGACAAGGGGCAGTTATAAGTTAACCGGATTAGTATTGGTAAATGTATATGAAGTTCAAATAGGGAACTTTATAATTAACTAGGAGTATTTTCAGCAAAGGTGTAGTTTAACGGAACGCGGAATTGTAAAGGTCAGATCTCATAGCAATCGCATAAACTCGTATATTTTTTGAGAAAAAATAATTCGTTAAAAATGGTATGACCTGGATAAAAGGATATTATGATAATGGAGTAGGCGAATTTCGCGATCTAAAGTCTGAAAACTGTATTACTCTTTGCCCTTTCCCACAAGCAGACGGTTTTTGACGCAATTGAATCAGACGACCTTTCATAATGAACAATTTCTACACTTATTTGTCAATAAGGATACTTTCATTTATATATATGTTTTATCTTTTTTGCAACAGGTTTTAAAGAGAGATTGATGCAGACTTGCTGCAGGTTGGAGCGGGATTAAGTACTTAACCCTTTCCCACATACAGCATATCTGCAGCAGACGACTTCGAAGCCATTTAGTATAAAATATGAATAGTCTCTATAAATGAAGGTATAATTACTGAATACAGTTTAAATCGTTGTGGCAAAAGGAGAAATGTTTGAGCAATTCCTCCAGTTGCTACAATGTTTAGAAGAGTCATCTGCTGCAGATGTGTCAAAATGTGTCTACGAGTTGTAAAGGGTTAAACAAAGTTGTAAACGTGTTAATAACTCCAACACACGAGGCTCTAACACAGAAATATGTCTTTGTGTTGTGTAATAACGTCTTAATCACGTGGTTTACGGTAACACGTTACCTGGTAGACTAACACAGAGATAACTATTCTGAAGATTTTTCATTTCTACAAAGCGAACTTTTCATACACATTTAAATAATCCTTTGCAATACGATACAATACAAATCCGCAGCAGACAACTGCGAAAATATCAAGTAGAATATACGTAAAACTCTTTAAAAGAGTGCATAACTATCGAAATGAGTTTAAAACATTGTGGCAAAAGGTGACATTGCTAATTACTAGCAGTTTCTTCGTTTTCCACAGTCGTTTCGAAAGTCGTCTGCTGTAGAAGGTGTTAGAATGCGTCTGTAAGTGGGAAAGGCTTAAATAACCTTTTACCTCATGTAGTCGCTTTCTGACGCCTCTGCAGCAGACGGCTTTTTGAAAACATAAAAACATCAAAACGAGCAATTTCTCCTTTTGCCACTATGTTTTCCACTTTGAGTCATAGGTTATCCATTCAGTTACAGAGATTTTCTATTTTTTGTCGTCGCTGCAGAATTGTCGTATGAGGGAAAGGGTTAAGGTTCGACTGCTTTGAAAATATCTGGGGTAAAGCTGTTATATATAAAAAACTTGGAAGAATGATTCCGTTTCAGCAATTGCTACAGTTACACGAAACATGGACAGTATCATAACCGATTTTATCAAACGTGCCTGTTGGGAGAATGTACGCGTTGGTTTACACCGCTTTTGTGAATATTGTAGAACTAGAACGACCTTTGTATCCGCATGATCAATTTCTCCTTTTTCCAACAATGTTTTAAAAATCGTATGCAGCAGATGCGTCAAAAGGCTTATGCAAGTGGGAAAAGGTTAGTTTAAAAATACATTGATGACATTTACTTCGTTGTGCTAATCAGTCGAATGCGGGAGATACTGTGCCACGTGTAAACGCTTTAAAGGCCAAGGTAACTGCATCTGTATACCATCATTATAGGTATTCCAAGTTATTGCGAGTTAGCTTTTTACAAATCAAAGTACTGAAATACTGATGGAAGGTGATTTAAGATTATGTCAACCAGGTGCAGATGGGATAATGAAATTTATGCAAGTTACGCACATATCATGGCTACGATGTGTGGATAGGAACGAAACGGGAATAAATGAAACAAAGAAATTAAATCTTAAAAATGCGGGTCCCGGGTTCGATCCCCGGTTGAGGCACTGCGGTCATGGTGGAGTGTTCTTGGGCAAGGCACATTTTATAGCCTAGTACTGGGTTGATTACCCAGGGATCATGAATAATAATCAAGCGCTCTAAATGACCTTAGCTGTCGATGCGCCATAAAACAATATACATTCATTCATTGTCCATAGCTAATGCTTGTTCTTTTAACCACATGCTAACAATACAAAAATGTTTTAAAAAAACAACAATAAATATATACAAAAATCTGGCCACTGGTTAAAACGTTTAACTGTCTTTGATCAAGAAGGACTTCAAGAAATGTGAATTACAAATAAGAATAACTTTCTAATATGAATGAAAATGTCAGGGGTATTCCATAAATGGAGCTTTTCTTAGCCTGGGGTTACACAATATAACATGATAATAAATACTAGACATTAAGATAAATACTTCACCGATATGAAATCCCATAAGTTACTCTCTTAATGTGTATTAAACATCTGAACTTACTAAACGTTCAGCAAAACGTCGAATACTCAAGAAATTATTTTCTATTAAAAAGTGTCCTACTTAAATCTCTCGTGGAATGTAGGTCTTTAACAGCTATTGACCTATTTTGTATCTGTATCTAAACGTTGATTTAACTCGGTAGGAACTCCAATTAGTTGATTGATTTATTGATTAGTTGATAGTTTGCGACCTTTACAGCATCGTTTCAGTTATAACTGTACATATATATGAAACATATTTTACTTGAATACTTAAGGATGCTTGGGATTTTGAAACCGGGAGAATACAGAGGTGAAAAGAGACGAGAAGTGGCATATTGGAAAATATATAGACAAAACTATGGATAATTTCTGTCAGTGAAAATGTTTGAAATAAAGTTGCAAGGCGTTGTAAAATGGTTGTAAATTTATAGTGTGGTATCCAGAATATTGAAAAAATATTTTTGGAAGAGGGTCGACACATTGTGTAAAAAGGAGGAATAAGTGGTTTTGAGTAATTGTTATATTTTTTAGAAAAGTTTTTTAAATGTATCCTAGTCGAGTCCCGAAAGCTCTGTTGGTAGCGTCGCGGGCTGTCAATCCAGTGGCTGTGAGTCAAATCGCGGCTCGGATCACTTTTTTCCGTCGTTTGACACAAGTCAATACATCATTCGTCTTCCACACATGGGCTAAGTCTATATGTAAAAGCAGCCAGTTGCTTGGGAGGTTGTTGTGTGGAGTTCTAGTGTGAAAACATCAGGAAACGCATGAGTAGGTGACCGCCGTGATATGACTGAGAATAATGTTAAAAGCGGCATTAAACCCCAATCAATCAACATTTGATGTATTTATATCCCTTTAATTTGTGTATTCTATCATGCAAAGGGTTAAACACGGAGAGTTCGGTCATGCAAACGTACGATTTTGTTGTTTTTGATGAATGTTATTGTTGGTGTAATAATTGTATTAAAATACCTAATGAATACGTCTATTGTAATCGATAGTTAATTTAATTGTTGTTTACACTACTATTAGATAATTGTTAATTGCGCTGAAATTAATCGTATATAACATTTAAAGCAATAAAGAAAGTTAAAGAAACTTATTGTTAATTGAGATGAATTAAGCAATTAATATAAACATGTAAAACTTTATTATTAACACCTGATACATACAAACGATTAAAAGATGAAACCTTGCCTAATTCTCCTTTTACCACAATGTTATCCTGTCACGATGTTTTCATAGTATACGGCCTACATATCATGTAAAAGTTCCCCATTTTTCACCCTGTATGTACATATGTCCACATTTCTCCTTTTACCACATATACGGCCTACTGTTACTGCCGCCTACATATCATGTACATGTCCCAATTTATCCCCATGTTTGTACATTTCTCCTATTACAACAATGTTATCCTGTCACGATGTTTTCAAAGTATACGGCCTACCCATCATGTAAAAGTTTCCCATTTCTCATCATGTATGTGCATTCCTCCTTTGACCACAATTTTATCCTGTCACGATGTTTTCAAAGTTTACGGACTACGGTTTATTCCCATTTGATCTACACTTTTTGTACTTTGTCCCATTTGGTCTACACCCAGTTTGGACCCCAGTGTCATTTCGTCTTCACTTATATTTAAGTTGACAGACAGCCCCTTACACACTTATTCAATAAGACAAACATCTTTTGTTAAAAATATGTGGGTTAATAATGAGATGGCATTCAAACACTGCAAACAGTGTAAACTAAGATCATCTTATCTTTAATGTAGACTCAGACTACCTGTCAGTTCAGTATAAACTGCAGCAGCCAGTCCTAGTCTACATTATGTTGAGACCCTCAAAAGTAAGTTTTCACACCATTCAGGTGTGAAAGATAATGAAAGATAATATGTGTTATTTTAGGAGGCATAAATGCTAAAATGCTTTAATGTCAATGTCAGATAAATTTGCAAGCTCCATAGAAATAAAGCTTTGCATATTCATGTTATGAACAGTAGACGAAATGGGAATTAGGGTGTAGACCAAATGGGACAAAAAACAGTAGACCAAATGGGATTAGACGAAATGGGAAGTTACCACGGCCTACATATTATGTAAATGTCCCGACTTCTCTCTATGTTTGTACATTTCTCCTTTATCACGCTGTTATCCTGTCACAGTGTTTTCATTGTATACGGCCTACCCATCATGTAAATCTTGTACAGAGTACAAATGTATCCTGTAAATGGTTCCCATTTCTCCCCATGTATGTACACATTTCTCCAATTACCACAATGTTATCATGTCACGATGTTTTCAAAGTATACGGCCTACATACCATGCAAAAGTTCCCCGTTTCTCACCCTGTATGTACATGTGTCCACATTTCTCCAATTACCACAAGGTTATCATGTCACGATGTTTTCAAAGTATACAGCCTGTAAAAGTTCCCCCTTTCTCATCATGTATGTACATTTCTCCTTTTACCACACTGTTATCCCGACACGATGTTTTCAAAGTGTACGGCCTATGTATTAGTGAAAACTCGTTTTGCCCGATGTTTTCAACTTCACTGAATAATTGTTGTGATTTCTCAAAGTCGTATCATGTTTTTATTGTATACTTTGTTTTTTAATCTGCAGCACATGTTTGAAAAAAAGGTGGAAAAAGGGATGATCAATGCCTTGTTTTTCCCCAATGTTTTCTACTTCATTGAAGAATCACTTTTATTTGATATGTTTTTAGAATTAATATTCGTGATTACTTGTTTTACCCCAATATTTTAAATTCATAGAATAATTGGTGTGGTATCTGATTAGTTTTTCAAAGTCATCCTCAACTATTTATAACACATCAAGATCGTTTTGCCCGATGTTTTCAACTTCACTGAATAATTGTTGTGATTTCTGATACGTTTTTCAAAGTCGTATCATGTTTTTATTGTATACTTTGTTTTTTAATCTGCAGCACATGTTTGAAAAAAAGGTGGAAAAGGGATGATCAATGCCTTGTTTTTCCCCAATGTTTTCTACTTCATTGAAGAATCACTTTTATTTGATATGTTTTTAGAATTAATATTCGTGAATACTTGTTTTACCCCAATGTTTTAAATTCATAGAATAATTGGTGTGGTATCTGATTAGTTTTCAAAGTCATCCTCAACTATTTATAACACATCAAGATCGTTTATTTAATCATTATTTAAAGATAATTAAATAGCCAATCAAATTTTTTATTATTTAAACATGACTGTTAATAGGGTAAAATAAAAGTGGGGTCGAAATCACTTACGACACTGGGGTCTAAAATATTTGGGGTCGAAATCACCGGCTACCATATGATGTTATGAAGCGTTGTTAAAAGTAAGTTCGTGTCAATTTTACAGTGTTATACTATTCAATTAAATAAAAAGTATTTGTACATATTGAAAACAATCTAGTCCACATTGGAATTATATTACGTTTTGATTTCATTCATTGGGTGTAGGCTAATAATTCGACGATAAGTCAGTCCTCGAATTGACCTAGTTCGTTTACTGCGTATCGGTGTTGTTTACAAAAGAAAGCGTGCGGCGTAGGAATATTCATAAGATACTGTTTACTGCAGAATCATTTGTATTTCTCAAAATAAAATTTATTTAAAAAAACAAACCAGTGTCTACATCAAACTGGTTGTAAATGAAAACACTTTAAGTATGAGTTTACATTGATTTTTGCGAACTATATTGAGTAGCGTATGTATGAAAAGATCATATAGTTTATAGAGAGGATGTGTGTTGTTGGGCATATTCCATCAGCCTGTGCAATCCCATAGGAAGAAGATTATTAAAATAATCACCTTCCAAAAACACCAAGACATATGTTTTTGTTCCTATTTCTCACCTACTCCGAGTAAGCTGGAGACACCTAGATAATCTCTCTCTTTTATCCTAGTGTTCTATATGATCTACATCAGGGGCGTAGCTGTGCAATAATCAATGTGTAGGCCGTCTCGTGATAAAATCAACATTGTGGACTCTGCGTAAAGTATCGCCCCGGATCAGCCTAAGCATGCCACACAGGCCTACCCGGATATACATTTTTCGCCTGCTGTGGATTTTCTGTTTCAGGAGTCACTACTCTATACATCTATCCCCCTGAGGCAGAATGTGTCGGCCGGATCAGTCTGCGCGGACAGCGCAGGCTGATCTGGTCGATACATTACGCAGATGCTGTATTTTGGGGCATTTTGACATGCTGCTGTATGTATTACTCGATCAAATTGACCTGACCGGACCATTTGCGCAAATATGTTTATTAGTACAAGAGGACCATAATGATCCTAAATAACTCACCTGATTTAAATGAAATCGTATATCTTTCAATGTTCTTACCCTATGCATACATGGCGGTCATGTTTATCAACGGATCGTAATGATTTCAACAATCTTGGTAGAGGGTCACCCAAGGAACAGTCGTGCCAAATCATTATAAAATCAGGCCGATAGATTTGTTAAGTTTTTACTATATATACATACATGTATAAGGAAAACAAGCCCCGCCCCTTTCTGTGAAATTACTTTGAAATCGGACAAGTAAGTTAACCCCTTCCCTCATACGACAATTCTGCAGCAGACGACTTTACACATATTTTGTAAAAAAATAGAAAATCTATATAATTGAATGGATAACCTATGACAAAAAGTGGAACACATTGTGGCAAAAGGAGAAATTGCTCGTTTTGAAAAATTTCTTCTTTTGTCACTATGTTTTCAAAAAGCCGTCTTCTGCAGAGGCGTCAGAAAGCGTATATATGAAGGAATGAGTTAAGGGAAGAAGATTTGAACGGACGACGGTGAGCTAATAAGGAATAAATTAACCTCGAGCAGTGAGGCGTGTATGCATGGAAACGGGTTAAGATACAAACCCAATCTCATTAAAACCAGACCTAGACCTCGCTGTTTTACTAAATACTTGATATATAAGTGATGACTCCCTGATACAGGTCATCTCATATTGACCTTTGCGTCAGCCAATCAAATTGTCGCCTGCAACATCGTTAGGTAACAGGGAAAATAACACGTAGACATATACTAGATACAGAAGCGGTGATTGTCGAGTGGTTCGATCGTATGGAATCCAGGAATATCTAAATATTTATGTTCAATTTGAGACGACATATTATTCGTTGACGAAAAAACTAATATGCGTACAACGAAATAGTTTGGTCTGATTGCAAAAAGATCGAGGTAAAACCGTTACGTCTCGGAAATTAATCTTTTCTAATAAAATTGAAAAATAATTTGGGATAGAGAGTATTTGCACGTTTTTCCATTTCCTATAAGATTTTCAAATGTCACCTACTGCGAAAGACGTCAGCAATCGTCAATATCTAAGAAAGTGTTACTTTTCTGTTGTGCTTAAAGTAATCGAAAAACATGCATATATAAGTAGACATTTTCAGGTCAGACTGCTGCCATCGTTTTTCATAGTATTTATGAGTCGTTCGTCAATTTTAATACTGCCTTCTCTTTTCATAGTATTTATTAGTCGTTTGTCAATTATAATACTGCCTTCTCTTTTCATTTTATTTATGAGTCGTGTATTTATTTTTATTCTACCTTCATATGCCTTATGATTAATGAGTCGTTGTCTATGTAAACATTTCCTCCGCCATTGTTCATATTATTTACGATTCGTTTGCCTAATTTAAACTTCCTCCTCAAATGTTCATATTATTTATTTATCGTGTGTCAATTTTAACAAAGACACTTGGCATAAGTATACCTGTCTATGATATAATAACAGCCTAATCATTCCAGGATAAAAACAATTCAGGGACGTTATGTGGAAATATGTTTGGTAATTATCTCTGTAGACAGTGTGAGATATTGCTGGGAGATACGTCCCATTAAAAAAAGTAGCTTTTGTTTCATTTAGCACGTTTTCGTATTTGAAGATCAGAGATACACGCGGCGCTATATTTATAGCTTATTGCAAAGCACTATTTAGGTTTAACCCTTTCCCACATGCAGACGCATTTTGACGCAATAGTAGCAGACGACTTTTGAAAACATTGTGGCTAAAGGTCTTTTGGCCACAATGTTTTTCAACTTTAATTCACACTTAAGCTATCTTTTATAGAGTCTTTTCAGGTTTAAGTCACTATGTTTTCAAAGTCGTCTGCTGAAGATTTGTTGTATTTGGGAAAGGGTTTTTACTGACTGTCAAATTGCACTAGATATTAGTTTAAACTTATTATTAATTTTCCATCGATTGCGAAAAAAGCTTTCAGCTTGTATTACATGTATGCTTCCTATAGAAGCAGACTTTTGAAAACATTGTGGTCAAAGGAAAAGCTTATTATGAGCAATTTATCATATTGTCCGTATGTTTTTTTAAGACCATCTGCTTCAAAATATTCGAGAACGTAGAATACTGTTAACCCTTTCCCACATGTAGACGCTTTATGATGCCTCTGCACCAGACAACTTTTGAAAACATTGTGGCGAAAAGTGAAAATAGTCGTCATGAGCAATTTCTCCTTTCGCCAATATGTTTTCAATACAATACAATACAATATACAATACAATCTTTTTTATTTCGATGCTGAGTATGTCCATAACACATAAATGACAGCTCTGCAATATATTATACAACGTGATCAGAGGGCAACAAAAGGCGTAGTAATTAAATCAATATGAGAGAGAAATTGAGAATAAGAGAAAAAGAATGAAGTATATAGAGGAAATAAAGAAAGCAGCTACAGAATGGAGGATAGAAGCATGTTTTGTAGTTTAAATATGTTTGTTAAGCATGTTTATTTGAGAGCTCAATAACCTTGTTTTCGTCATGTTTCCATATTTAATTATTTTCCCTTTTCGAAACAAAATAAAAAGGAAATGGTTATGGAAACATTTATATTCCTATAATTAGAAGGTACAGAATGTTAGCGGTGTGTTACTAAACAGTAACAGAAAAAAGGATCTTATGACACTCGTGTCGCTTTTGTAGGCCGCAAAATATACAGTGTTCAAAATCACGAGGAGCTCATGCAATCACAAACAAATTTCTATGATAACTGCCTTTTAATATACAGTTATTATAAGAGATACCCCATATTGTTATCAAGATATTTTCAAAGAAGTTTGCTGCATATTTATCATAGGTGGGAAAGGGTAAAACAGTATTCGTGCTACAATCTTGATATGCATACATTGTTCACTAGTCGTAGTGAAATTTTAATCAAATGCTCCCGAATCAATATACATACAAGCATTTGTCAAAGATCAATTGAAGGGTATTTATTGTATACAGTTCAAACAGTGATGCAAAAGGGGAAAATGGTCATTATAAGCAATTTCCCCTTTTGCATCAATGTTGTCGATTGCTGTAGATGCGTCAAATAACGTTTATAAATCGGTAAAGGTTAAAGAATTGATTTTATTGGTATTTTACGCCGCTTTCAAGAAAAATCAGTTTTATCACTGCGTTTCCTGGTAACGTTACCAGTGCTCCTGGTCCATTTATCCTGAAACGAGCCAGTCAGTCGTAATGATAACCCCGCAAACCTTACTTCCAAGGAGCGCAGCCATTACTACCAAACGACCTGGGATCAAACCCGCGATTTCCCGCGCCCGAGACGGACCACTACAGCACCGAGGCAGTAAGGGTCTAAAAGAGCATTTTCTCCTGACACGACACGTTTATATGTTTGTCTCCGACTGTTCTCTTCAGGTTTTATTATAACTATTTTCGCACCTTTGTTTTGTTTTCGTTTGTATCGTAGCGACGCGTTATTCCGCCAGCTGTCTTTTTTTCCTTTTTGTTTGTGTTTCGGGGAACTTTCTCTTGATCGTCAGAGAGGAAAGGTAGATACACGAGTAATGACGTGTTTTTCACTATTAACAATTTCCCGCATACAGCAAATCTGCAGCAGACGACTTTGAAGACATCTGGGCAAAAATGTGAAAAACCTCTAAATTTAAAGTTAATTTACTGGAAAGAGCTGAAAACATTGTGGCAAAAGAAGAAATTGCTCATGATGAGTAATTTCTTCTTTTGCCACACTTTTCTTTCGAAAGTTGTCTGCTGTATGTGGGAAAAGGGTTAACAATTTCCCACATGCTAAAAAATTTCGACGGATCTGCAACAGATGATATTTAAAAACACTGTGGCAAACTGAGAAATTGCTCATAGTGAGAGCAATTTCTCCTTTTCCCTCAATGTTTTCAACTATATGCAATAATTCAACCTTCGTTTATAGAGATTTCCACCGGTCTAACTAGATGTTTAAAAGGCTGTCGTCTGCAGATGCGTTGTTATTTGGGGAAAGAGTTAACAGTAAGCAATAGTTTCTTAGACATTGGGACAGGTATTACTTTTTTACAGAAAATGGAAACAACACATATAATGTACCGAGGGCTTGGCGTGAAACGGTTGTAACTAAAAACCTTTTTTGAAATCCCTGGTTTAGGGGGCAATATTGACCCCTTTGTAAACAATGCAAATTTAGGTGCCATTGCGCAGAACGAGAAATGATACCTAAATTGCTATTGTTTACCAAGAAAAATGATTTTAACGCTTATAAAGACTTTATGGCGAGATGATTAACCTTGGTAAAAAAATAAATATTTTTAGTTACAACCGTTTCACGCCAAGCCCTCGGTATGGTGGTGGTTCGTGTGAACCTCTTAAACGTCTGCTTGACTGTTTACCTGGTTTGGATTGACTGTTTGGTGTTTTGCGCCGCTTTCAACACTTTTTCAGTTATATCACAGCGTTTCCATGGCATGTTACCAGTACTACTGGTATATTTATCCTGACACCATTCAGTCAGCCGAAATGCTAACCCCGCAACCCTGAACACCAAGAAGGACAGCCATGTACTACCATTTTTATAGTTTTCCTGATTTAAAATGTTCAGAGTCTTACTGCATCAATTAATCTTGAGAATGAGAACAATCTTAGAACATCTTGCCATTAAAGTGTTATTTAGTACAGTATTTACGAAATGTTCTCTGCTGCTTTGGCTTAAAATGATATATCTATATACATGTATATCGGTAAGAGCGTGTAAATAATACAATACATGTACGAGGGACGTTCGGAAAGTTTTGAGACTATCTTAAATGGACGTTGTCTCAAAACTTTCCAAACGTCCCTCGTATATAAAGAAAATCTTGCTGAACACAATATTGTCTGCTAATTCCAACCGTTGCATACATACAGTCTCGCGAATATGTTGAATGTTCGCCTGTGTGCTTTCTCACACGTTGACGCCTCTGTAGCAGACGACATTTGTTAACAATGTCGCAAAAGGAGAAATTGCTCATCATGAGCAATTTCTCCTTTTGCGACAATGTTTACAAGTCTTTTTTAAAATTGATCTTTCGTTTTATAGAGATTGTCCGTACTTTATGAAGATATGTTGTGGTGTATGAGGGAAACGGGTTCAAGTAACGCAGCCCTAAACCGTGAACTCTAACAAACACAAAACAAAAAGGCTCGTCTCACTGATTTCACATGATTAAACTAATGTGATGCCAACATCGGTTAATGCCGATATAAGAAGACTATCGTATATTAGCATTGTACCAGTTAGTAACCCAGCTAGTAATCCAGTTAGTAACCCAGTAATCCAATCTGACTTAAGTACACGATCTGACCAAATGCCTATGCGTAGCGTTAATAGGAGGAGATTTTAATGAATGAATGTATATTGTCTTATGGCGCATCGACAGCTAAGGTCATTTAGCGCGCAATTAAATGATTTTAATGAGATTGCCCAGTAATCGTGGGTAGGTCAACGATCGCTGAACAACGTTTAACAGAAAAACGGTTGAAAATATCATAAACACCAATACGTCAAAATAAATATTGGCGTAAACCTTTCCCAGAACATTTGGGTAGGCCAACTATGACTGTACAACGTATTACAGAAATACTGTTGAAAACACCATAAACACCTATACATCAAAACGAATCTTTGCTGAACCATTTTCCACATATTGACGCATTTTGAAGAATATGCAGCAGATGACTTCTCGAAAATTTGTGCCAAAATGCGAAATTGCTCATAAATGACAATGTATTATATGTTCATAATATGTTCAACTCTATTCAATAATTATACTTTCATTTATAGAGATTTTACATATTTACCCCCCTAAGTTTTCGAAGTCGTCTGCTACAGATTTCTTGGAAAGGATTAAGCAATTTGCACCAACCTACGTTAAATCGAGGGCTTGGCGTGAAACGGTTGTAACTGAAATTGGTATTTTTTTTACCAAGGTTAATCACCTCACCATTAAGTCTTTATAAGTGTTAAATCATTTTTCTTTGTAAACATTGGAAATTTAGGTGCCATTGCTCGTTCTGAGCAATAGCACCTACATTTGCATTGTTTACAGAGGGGTCAAAATTGCCCCTAAACCAGGGTTTTCAAAAATAGTTTTTTTTAGTTACAACCGTTTCATGCCAAGCCCTCGAAATGCTGTTATACAATATAAATTTCATAAAATAAGTGAAATTTAACTTAATGACAAGCAGCCCTGTTACAACACATAAACTAATTTATAAAGATTGAAAATTAAAATCTGAAAGTTTTTGCTAATTAACGCAAATTCAAAACACCTGCAACAGAAATGCGTTTAACATTTAAAAATGATAGTTGATTTTAAAAGGATTTGAGCAAATTGACGTTCATTACCTGACGAAAGCCATAATGCTGAAACGTTGTTAATAAATATTTTATGTTGAAGTTTGACTTCTTTGCAGATTTTTATAAGTAAAGTAATGCAAAAATAATGCATGTTCGAGTTAACTTTCCCTCATATAGACGCTTTCTGACGCCTCTGCAGCAGACGGCTTTTTGAAAACATAGTGACAAAAGAAGAAATTGCTCAAAACGAGCAATTTCTCCTTTTGCCACAATGTTTTCCACTTTTTGTCATAGGTTATCTATTCAATTATAGAGATTTTCTATTTTTTGACAAAATATGTTCAAAGTCGTCTGCTGCAGATTTGTTGTATGAGGGAAAAAGTTAACAGCATCGAAATTTGTGGAAGACAGTGGTACAGAGGTAGAGCGTCGGCCTCTTGTACCAAAGGTCCCGGGTTCGAATCCCATGATGAGCGGGTTCTGCCTTTGGGATTTTTCCACACAAACGGCGCGAGTACTGGTTAAGTATCCAGGAAGCAGACATCGAGCGTGATTAAGCTTAAAGCTTGTTTCGCAATCGATTTAAAATAAATAAGTTTAAACTAACAGCATCGAAAAAAAGCCCCTCCCACAAAAAAGAGAAAAACAACAACAACAAACGAGACGACGTGTGATCCAGACAATTCCAGACGAGAGGCAGTTGCATCCAACGTAGCTCCCGACCAATCTCTCCATCTGAGTAGTTTATATAACTGGATGTTCACT
>JASEVX010000010.1:24560216-24757821 GCA_031761405.1 Serripes groenlandicus
GACGCTTTCTGACGCTTCTGCTGCAGATGACTTTTACAAAACATTTTAGCAAATGGATAAAATTGCTCATAATAATCAATTTCTCCTTTTGCCTCAATGTTTGCAATCCTATTCAATAAGTATGCATTCATATATAGAGATTTTCCGTATTTTGGACTAGATGAGTTCAAGGTCGTCTTATGCAGATTTGCTCTATCTGTAAATGGGTTTAAGTCAGGGAAACCTCTGATTGTAGTGTAAATTCAATGAACTAAATGGTATTTATGCGAAATTTCGGGGAATCCGACGCAGGACTCTGTTACTATAAATAGCCTCTTTATATGGAAATAATATATAGTCTTTTTATATAATACCATATAGAGAGGCTATTAGTGGTATCTTAACGAGGTAGTGTGTTTTTTGTTTTTCTTCAAAATGTTATCAAATGAAAACTTTAAATATACACAACAAGGCGACAGAGAGTCTTTTGTCAGAGAAAATGGTATGAATAATAACGATTAACGAGATCTATGTAATTCTACAGGATACAATTAATGTTGTAAATTTGATTTTTGAAAAGCAAATACTCTGAGATCGCTAAAAGCACTTCGAAAATTATACAAGAATGTCTATTAACCCTGCAGGAAACGCGAATATATGACAATAGTTGTTAGATGATTTGGTTTTATCTTCGCATTGGAATTGACTCATGCCTGTATCATGCTTATTCTGCATGACTGACGTTAAATTATTTCGAAAATATTGTTCAAAAAGTAGTCATCGTCATAATAAACTTTTCATAAAACGTAACAGAAAATTACTTATATGCCTTCTAGCATCAGTACTCCACACACATTATTTCAAAGAAACTGGCTGCTTATCCACAAAGACTGTTAGCCCATTTGTGAAAGATTAATGACCACTTTTAACCTCGACGTTTTGTTAAACGTCGGATATAATGGCAAAGTGGACGACTCTTTAGATGTCTCACAAGTTGATTGTTTGGGGTTTTTACGCCGACGTAAACATTTGTTTAGTTATACCACGGCGTTTCCTGGGTTAAGTTACCAGTACTACTGGTCCATTTATCCTGACACCAGCCAGTATCACAAGTAATGGGTTAACATAGACAACAACGTGTGGATTTCTATGACAGAAATAACCATCTCCCGTGGACCACAGCCAGAGGTAATTACTTAACGACAGATCTACAGTGGCAGTCAGACCTTTTATCCTGTTTCGTATTAAGTTCACCGCGAAAAAAACTCATCTAAATTGGCAGCGAGATTTCTGTTTTACTACCTTTCTATTTTACAACAAATCTTTAGCAGACGGCTTTGAAAACGTGTAGCAGAATAGGGAAACTATCTAGGGAAGACACAAATTGAAATCATTGTGATAAAAGGAGAAATTGCTTATTATAAGCAATTTCTTCTTTTGTCACAATGTTTTTTAAAAGTCGTCTGCTACAGAAGCGTTAGAGAGCGTCTGTATGTGGAAAAGGAATTAACCCTTTCCCTCATATAGACGCTTTCTGACGCCTCTGCAGCAGACGGCTTTTTGAAAACATAGTGACAAAAGAAGAAATGGCTCAAAACGAGCAATTTCTCCTTTTGACACAATGTTTTCCACTTTTTGTTATAGGTTATCTATTCAATTATAGAGATTTTCCATTTGTTGTCAAAATATGTTCAAAGTCGTCTGCTGCAGAATTCTCGTATGAGGGAAAGGGATTAAAAGAAGTCATATTGTATTTTATTTTCAATGTGCTTTCAGCTTAAGTTTCCAATATCGACTGACTTTAACTAGTGTTAGAGTTAAAAATAGAAAAAACAGTTTCCTGGAATGTCAAAGGTCAAAAGTACATACTGTTAAGAAGGACATGTGATTTGGCAGTGTCAATACTCTTTTGTGTTTATAAAATATAATCATGATTCGTTTACAGTCGCTTGCGTGAAAGAAAATTGACCTTTGACATCTAATATTAAATTATATTTTTCTTAATAACCCTTTCCAACATACATACGCTTTCTTACGCCTATGACTCAGACGACTTTTATAAACACATTATAGCAAAAGGAGAAATTGCGCATGATGATCAATTTCATCATTTGCAAAAATGCTTTCAACATATTTTTTTTACAAAACTTTCATTTATAAAGACAGTTCATATCGAGGGCTTGCGTGAAACGGTTGTAACTAAAATTTGTATTTTTTTACCAAGGTTAATCACCTCGCCATAAAGTCTTTAAAAGCGTTAAATCATTTTTCTTGGTAAACAATGAAAATGTAGGTGCCATTGCTCGTTCTGAGCAATGGCACCTACATTTGCATTGTTTACAAAGGGGTTAAAATTGCCCCTAAACCAGGGTTTTCAAAATAGGTTTTTAGTTACCGTTTCACGCCAAGCCCTCGATATATTCCATCTTGATGTCATCAATGTCGTCTGCTGCATATTGTTGTATTGTTGTATGTGGAGAAGGGTTATTATTAAACAAGTGGAATTAGGTTCTACTCCGTTAACATAAAACAAGTGGGCCAAACCTCATTATCCTCCTCGCGGCGTCCAACAGGGTCGCTAGAGATCGTCTCGTACAGCATCTGTCTCAACGCCGCCATGTCTGAGGTTTGAGTTGTCTTTCCAGCGGTCAACAATTATCGTCTACAGTTTTAAAGTAAGTCCACTATTATATAAACACACCGTTTAACGTTTTTTTCAGATTTCTTTCCTTGTATCATGCCCCTTTCTGTGGGGGCTTTTAAATATTTTATTAAAATTAAACTTTAAATTAACTATTATTAATACAGCTGTCCCGACAGCATGACGTCATTGGTTTGATTCTCTTAATATGCTGCGAGATAAGTATAATAGTTTGCTCTCACCCTGCTGTATTCTCGTGACGTTAAAGTAACTCGTGACTCTTCCATGTTTGAAATCGGGCGACTGATTTTTCATGTAAAAGGAGTCTTGGAATATTTTGATAACTTAACCCTTTTTCCCTCATACGAACATTCTGCAGCAGACGACATTGAACATATTTCTTTCAAAACATAGAAAATCTCTATAATTAAATGGATAACCTATGACTAAAAGTGGAAAACATTGTGGCAAATGGAGAAATTGCTCGTTTTGAGCAATTTCTTCTTTTGTCACTATGTTTTCAAGAAGCCGTCTGCTACAGAGGCGTCAGAAAGCGTGTATATGAGGTCAAGGGTTAAAGGTAAACAATGCTGATTTCAGGTGAGACAGCTCATTACGACCTGACTCGCCTGAATCTGTATTGTTTGCAAAAACTTCAATATTGCCCATTGACGCTGGTAGAATTAACATTAACCTGTTTGATAGGTGCGATCAAGATTTGCTTACACATATATGTATATATATATATAGTATAGTATATACTTTCAGACGGATCTAGGTCTACGTTTCTTACATTTTGTATATCTAAATATATCCGTTGGATATTTATCCCGTGATGAATGAAAGGTGTTTTTTTAATCATTTCCAACATACGACAACTCTGCAACAGACGATTTTGTTTGAAAACATGTAGGTAGGCATAACTATGAAAAGTCCATAGCAAACAAAGCATATGTGAACCGAATTAAAGACATTGTGACAAAAGGAGAAATTGCTCATTCTTAAATATTCAAGTGTCGTCTGCCACAGAGGAGTGAAAAACGTCTACATTTGAGAAATGACATTCGAACAGTGCAACCACAGAGTGATTGCATACCTAATGCGATTTAAACAGTGTAGATTCTGATCAAATATTATATCGGAAAGATTGTGTCTGATCTTGATCGATGCTCTCTGTGCGACAATAAAGGGACGTGGACATTTTGAATCCCCCTTTCCGACATACAACAAATATGCAGCAGACGACTTTGAAGGCATTTAGTCAAAATATGGAGACTATCTAGAAATAAAAGAGTTGTTGAATAAAGTTGAAAACAGTGTTGCAAGAGGTGACATTGCTTATAATCAGCAATTTCTCCTCTTGCCATACTGTTTTCAAAAAATGTCTGCTGCATAGCTGAACATATACAAAATCAACTTGACTATGTTTATCAACCAGTGCATGTTTCCATAAATCACGTGATTAAGATGGTTATTCACAATACACTGCTATATTTCCATTTTAAATAACAACATTTTGCTAATAATTATAATACATTTTACACATTTTCTGAGCACGTTTATCGTTATCAGTTTTTGAGTCCCAAAATCGAGAAACAGTCTAATTTTCCTACATACAACAAATTTGAAAAAGATGACTTTTAAAAAAAACCTGGGCAAAAGCATGGAAAATAATTTTAAAATTAAAAACATTGTGCCAAAATAAGATATTGCTTAACATGAGCAATTCACCTTCTTTTGCAACACTGTTTTCAGAAGTCGTCTGCCGTAAATACGTCAAAATGAGTCCGCATGTGGAAAAGGATTAAAAAACAATGTTTTCATCAAGACAAATAATTAAGTAAAATTAAGGATGGATGATTCAATCACGTAAATACAGCAGGATGTCGAGATGTTATAAATCAGAAAACCGAGATTACATCCCTTATTTAGCAACTTAACTCTATAGTGTAGGTACTCAAAAGAATCGTTTTGGAGAGACGATTCTTTTGAGTAACCATACTATGTGGGTTTAATGGTCAAATAAGGAATTTAGAACATTAAATATGCATCTGATCTAAAACTGTGAAACTGTTATTATAAAGCATAACTAACGAGTTTACTCCAAAAAACATATACAACACGAGAAACAGTCCTGGGGAAAGAAGCGACACGTCAATCTATCTTATCACGTTCTTGGTTCAGATCTAACTAAAAACGGATTATCATCCAAGTCCTATTTATACTGTTCGTAACACTCGGGTTGTAACTCGAATCTCCACTATGCATGAATATAAAAAAACAACATACAAATGCACAAACAGCGCGCTACACGGGCTTGCATGATAATTATATAAACAGAGCCTAGTACCTGTACGTTTAGGTTACTGTATTCCTGTTTAACAATCTTCGGAGAATGAACGGGTTCTTTGGAGAGGTCCTATTCATAACTGTTGACCCTTAACCCTGTACCTGTTTTTGTCTTTCTTTTTCAATCTAATATATGTAGACATTTCTGTAAATCTATTTCAAGATTTACCTGTTACTAAATGATAATAGTATTATTCAAGTTTTCAGAAGATTATTGAGAAATAACCAGAACATGTTTTTATTATAACTGGTTATCTTTAAACCTGCTATTCTTGCAGGGGCGTAGCTTTGCAATAATCAATGTGTAGGCCGTCTCGTGAGAAAATCAACATTGTGGACTCTGCGTGAAGTATCGATCCGGATCAGCCTAAGCATGCCACACAGGCCTACCCGGATAGACACTTTTCGCCTCCTGTGGATTTTCTGTTTCAGGAATAACTACTCTATACATCTATCCCCCTAAGAAGGAAAGTGTCGACCGGATCAGTCTGCGCGGACAGCGCAGGCTGATCTGGTCCGATACATTACGCAGATGTCTATCGCTGCAGCTGCATTTTGGGGCATTTAGAGAAAAAATGTGTAGACACGTGCCTACAGTGCCTAAAGGGAGCTACGCCCCTGTCTTGTATACATGCGTTCTCTTATTTCTTTAATGTATGAAGATATACCTGTCGATTAAGCTGTTACATAATGATAGCATTTATTTATATTTTAAGTTTTTAGTTGGTTGTTGTTTGTTTGGGTTTAAGTCCGTTTTCAACATTATTTCAGTTATATCACGGTGGATGATTCTACTCATGATCCCTGAGTAAACACACCGGTATTAGGCTAGGAAATGTGTCTTGCCCACGGGCACTCCACCATGACCACAGCGACGTGACTGGGTAGTTGGTTATTGAATAAAAAGGAACCAGTGGATGATACCCATTGGGGAGGTCCTATTCATATGTTTTTCCCCTGACTCTGCTATTCTTATATACCTTTTTTCTGTATTTTATTTTTCTATCTAATTCATGTAGATCTTTCTGTAGATCTACCTCAATATTTAGCTTTTAGCTAAGTGATAGCATTATAATTCGAGTTTTTAGTTGATAATTGAGAAACAACCAGAAGAGGTTATATTCATAACTTGTTGTCTTTAAACCTGCTTTTCTTATATACATGATTTCTGTTATTTCTGTTTTTTATCTAATATACGTGTAATTCTAGCTGCTGTAAATGATAGCATTTATATACATTTTAAGTTTTTAGTTGAGTATTTAGAAATAAGTGTAGTATAGTAAGATAGACACTATGTAGCTATGTGTTTGTATAAGGGGATACTTATACTGCCTTGCTATATAGCTAGCTTTTATAGCGACGTGGTAAAGTGTTCGCCTCTGGGATAAAAGGTCCCGAGTTTGAGCCCCGGTTGGTTCATTTATGCTCGAAATATCGTTCTGACTTCTCCTGATCATAATGTTTCTGTGGAAAAATACAATAGGCATAACGTTTATTGTAATTTATTTCCTTATTGGTGAGTAACTATTAATAATGTGTTAGAATTAGATCAATGTGTACATTGGCGCTCAGGGTTGTGTTGTTAGCATTACGACTGACTAGCTGCTGTCAGGACAAATTAACTATTAGTACTGGTAACTTTTACACAGGAAACATTAGTAAACAGATCTTCGCCTGCAACCTTTTAATACGTAAACGCAGGTGCTCAAAACAACACCGTCGTCGTAGTCTAGTGGCTAACAACGAAGCACTTCAAACCCCATGGTTCACTTTTTATTGGTTCGATTCTTATGCTAGGTGTTCATTTTTGACAGTCTGTTTTTTTTCTTCTAAATTTGATTTGTATATAATATATATACGACCATCTCTTTTTCCTTTCAGACAAATTCATTTAGTCGATCATAAGATTCCTTTCATCTTCAAACGTTTTCAATTCTAGTGCAATGTCAATGCACGTGTGATCTTGGCCTAAATGTAACAACGTATCATACATGCACATATATCTTATTTTATAAGATTAACTCGATTTTATAAAATACATATAATTAATTTGAAGCAGGTTTGAAAGCATTGCGTGAAAAGGAGGAATTGCTCATTGTCAGCAATGGCTCCATTTTCCACAATATTTTCAATATTCGTCTGTTATAGTATCTTTCACGGAAAGGGTTTAGCTATAATGGAAACGATTTAACGCTTGCACGCTTGCAGACGCTTTTTGAGGCATATGCAATATGCAGCAGACGACATTTGAAAAAAAATCGGGCTTACCGTAGGCAATTTCTTTTTTTGCTAAAATGTTTTCAAATACTTTCAATAATTAGAATTTTATTTACAGTGATTTTCATTTGTATTCTAGATCGTCTTTTGTAGACTTGTTGGGGTCATCATAGTACGGTCGGCGTTTACAAACAAAATTGACATTGAGGTCTTCAAACATAGTTCAGAGTGCGTTTCACTTGTTGGAACTCTATTGACTCATTAATGCAAGCCGATGGAATTTGCGTTACTCGGTCAAACCAATCAAATCAGTGTGTGAAGCATATGTTAACCAATCAAAAATGAGACTTTCGCGGGATGTAGACAAGAGTTGAACACGGTTGCGGCCTTAATGCGTCTTTTCGAAACGCATGCTAGCAATGGAATAGGGGCGAAAAGCCCTTATACCAAAAAAGTTCTTGCGGAGCAATCTATAAATTGAAGTGTACATATTATCTGAGGTGCAGATGTCGTCTATGCAGACGCTCTTTGAAGGCTGGAGCATTGTGGCAAAATGAGAAATTGTTCATCTTGAGAAAAAAATCTCCATTTGCCACAAGGTGGTCAACTCTCTTCAATAATCAAACCTTCTGTTGTAAAGATGCTCTTTATGTTAGCTTTAACGTCATCTTATGTATACTTGTTATATTTGGGAAATGATTTAACATTTTATTTAAAAATGTGCTTATGTTACCACATTATGGTAATATTCCCTCATAAAAACAACTTTTAATTCATCAGAAGATTGTGGAAATAAGAGAAATAACTGAAAAAGGGAAAACTGATAAACGAATTTGTTTCCCCTAATTTACGAAGATCTACCTGTAGATTTAGCTGTTGCTAATATTTGTATTTCAAGTTTTGAGTTGGTAATTGAGAAGTAACCAGAGGATGATACCCATTAGGGAGAACTTAGGCTTAATCTTAAATGTTGACCGTTGACCTTCTATTCTTGTATTTCTAATCTCTGTATGTTTTTTTAGTTTTATCTAATTAACGCAGATCTTTCTGTATACTTATCTCCAGATTTGTTCATATAACTAACGAAATTTAATGTTATAATTATATGTGGGGCACTGAAATATAATTACTCAAAGATAACATAACCCTAGAAATGCCGAGATATTGCTGTTTTCGCTATATTTTCAATCACAAATTTTAAACCGCCATTTTGCATTCACGGTTATTACACTGATCACGTGATCGTTGTTATTTTACCGTAGGACGGAAGACGGAATCCCCGGTATTATTACATAGGACACCCTTCCTCGGAAAGGTCGAAAACGATCCCAGTTCCCTTTTTCATTCAACCGCATTCTTATGTGTTTTATTTATAACATACAAGTCATTCTGCCCTTGGTCTGAGCACGTATTTGTGCGTTCCTTAAACTACTCAAATGAATGGATATTTCCCTAAACGAGGCATAACAAATAATAAGAATAGAATAATAAGAATAGAGTTGAATCACACCAATTATTGTCAAAATCGATTTATTGTTTGCTATTTTGGTCATCTGGAGAAATCGCACTATGTTTTTAAAACTGCATGGTAAACAAGAAAACATGTAAGTTTGTATGAACGACATTTACGCCGCTTTATGTAAATGTAAATCACCAGTATTGCTGGAAAGTTTATTCTGACACCAAATCTCATCAGATTCAATGCTTTCCTCCCGGAACTCTGAGCGTCTGGAGCGGAAGCTGCGCACTAGAACTACTCTTTTATTGCTCGGACCAGATGTCGAACCCCGGTCTCGCACTCTTACAAATCCCACCACTGCGCCAAGGCTCCTGTCGCAAATATATATGAGCCGTTCCACGACAAAACCAACATTATGACTGCGTAATGTATCGACCCAGATCAACCTGCGCAGTATGCACAGGCTAATCCGGACCGACACATTCCGTCTCAGGGGGATTGAGGTATAGAGTAGTGATTCCTGAAACAGCAAATCCACAGGAGGCGAAAAGTGTCTGTCCGGGTTAGCCTGCGCGGCATGCTTAGGCTGACACTGTACGTAAAATCCACACTGTTGGTTTTCTCGCGGGACGGCTCATATTAGAAAGTAGCATTGCAACCATAATTGATACTTTCACATTGTATATTTAAGCTATATTTTAAGTTTAAGCTAATTCATTAAAAATGGGTGTATTTCTTTTCTCTTATAAATTATAACCCTTAACAGTTTCCACGGAATGCTATTTTAAGGGCGCCAGCTTTATACATGTTTGAAAAACGGTCGTAACATTTGTTAAGTTGGAAGTATAAATGAAACAAAGAGTTGAAAATGTTACGGAGAAATGAGATATTTCTTATTTTCAGTAATTTCTTCTTTACAATAATGTCAAAGACATGTATTTCAGAAGCGTCTAATGTGTTCCGCATCGCAGAAGGATTTAAACCTTTCCCACATGCAAGAAATCCGCAGCAGACGAATTTGAACATATTTTGTAAAACAATGGAAAATCTCTATAATTGAATGGATAACCTATGTCTAAAAGTGGAACACATTGTGGCAAAAGGAGAAATTGCTCGTTTTGAGCAATTTCTTCTTTTGTCACAATGTTTTCAAAAAGCCGTCTGCTGCAGAGGCGTCAGAATGCGTCTATATGAGGTAAAGTGTTAATTAATCAATTGCTTCATTAAGACCTACCCTAACTAGCACAACTGAACAATTTATTTTTTTAAAAACACACGAAACGTTATATGAATATGTTTCACTTTCAGCTGTTTCTCTTTACCACAACAGAAATCAGTGCTAAAGATACGTCAAAATATTGATTCTATTAGGGAAATGGGATAACAAAAGGGTTTTTACGTTTGAAGAGTATATCCCGCGCTACAAAAATAAATACTAAACGCCTTGAACTGTCTTAAATGAGAACAAAGCAAAGAGAAATAACGATGTTTTATCTATAATAACACGCCATTTAGACATCTTTTTGGCAGTTCATCGGTGTACTCAAATTTACTTGTTTTTCGTTTTTTTTTTTTTTCACAATGTTTGTCAGGGTTCCCGTGATGAATACTTTATCAATTTATACTCTGTACACTGTGTATAACTCGCAATCAACAGTGCATGCTTTTTGTATTATTCTTGATTCTGAGTAATACAGAACTTGAATTTAAGTGGATCAGTTCTTTCGATCTCTTTCTCCGTTGGAAACACAGCCCCGGTGGAACACTGGTTGCGCGTCCGCCTCGGGTGCGGAAGGTCGCGGGTTCGATCTCTGGTCGGGTCATACCAAAGACTTTATACAAAATGGTAGTAATGGCTGCACTTCTTGGCGCTCAGGATTGCGGGGTTAGCATTACGACTGACTGGCTGGTATCGACCTGTAGTACTGGTAACTAACCAAGGAAACGCCGTGATATTATTGAAAAATTGTTGAAAGAGGTGTAAACACCAAACAATCAATCAATCAATCTGATAGAAACAAAGGAATCCGCTGTGGTCGAGTGGTTAGCGTCGGGGATTTCGAAACCGGGTGTCCCGGGTTCGATCCCCAGTCGCGGCACTACGGTCATGGTGGACAGCCCCTGGGCAAGGCACATTTTCTAGCCTAGTACTGGTTTGTTTACCCAGGGATCATGAATAAGTGAACTGTCGCCGTGATATAACTGAAATAATGTTGAAAGCGGCGTAAAACCCCAATAAATAAATAAACTGATAGAAACAATTCGACGCCTTTACAGTTAACGAGTTTTAACAAAATGGTGTAGAAATCGACAAACTGACATTCTAATAACAACATTTAGAAATTGATCAAGGTGCTGTCAAAACAGACAACGTAATGTATTATTAATGTGATAAAAATGAGGTTGAATCAGACTCTATGTTGCTTATCCCTTTCCCACCTGCAGACGCATTTTAACGCAATAGCAGCAGACGACTTTTGAAAACATTGTGGCCAAAGGTGAAATTGCTCATGATGAGCAATTTCACCTTTGGCAACAATGTTTTTCACTTATATTCATTGGTTATCCATTCAATTATAGAGATTTTCCATTTTTTGACAAAATATGTTCAAAGTCGTCTGCTGCAGAATTGTCGTATGAGGGAAAGGGTTATAGTATGTTACATTATAGTTCACTGAATTAGATCTTAACCCTTTCCCACGTACTGCAAATCTGCAGCAGACGACTTTGAAAATGTATACTCAAAAATATGGAAAATCTCTATAATTGTAAGTATAATTAATGAAAAAAGTTGAAAACATTGTGGAAAAAGGATCAATTTCTCCTTTTGTCACGAGGTTTTCAAAAAACGTCTGCTGTAGAGGAGGGAAATGGTTAATATATCGGAATTGAAACATGCTCCCCAATACAAAATCTCATTGTAATTACGTATGTCTTCAAACTCTTGAAATAGTGTAAGATATCTACTTTTTCAATATCTTTCACCCTTGAACCATTTCCCTCATACTGACGCTTTATAACGCCTATGCAGCAGACGACTTTTGAAAACAGTGTGGCAAAAGGAAAAAGTGCAAGTAGTGGGCAATTTCCACCTTCTGTCACAATGATTTAAACTGTTTTTAAAATGTATACTTTCATTTTTAGAGATTTTTGTCAAGATATTTTAAAAGATTTATTGTATGTGGGAAAGTGTTAAATGGCATGTTTTGACCGATACTTTGATGCACTGTTCTGATTAAAACGAGTATCAAAACAACATCTGCTAAGTACGATTTTGAGAACATTTTGAGAATATTGTTGGTAGAGAAAACCTTGCTCATATTGAACACAACCTTTAAACCACTGTGTCAAAACAACTTACATCCATTTGTCTAAATAATGTGATCTTTCACCAGGTAATGTTTCATTCGGGCCACATATAGACACTTCCTGACGTCTCATCAGTTGATTGATTGATTGGGGTTTAACAATCTTCCCAAGCAACTGGCTGCTTTTCGACATAGACTTAGCCCATTGGTGGAAGACGAATGACGCATGTAGCAATGACTTTTGTCAAACGTCGGAATGAAAGTTGGCCAAGCCGGGATTCGAACTCACAATCCCTGGATTGACAGCCCGCGTCGTTACCGACTGAGTATCATCAGAAGACGACATTTGAAAACATTGTGACCAAAGGAGAAATTTCTCATAATTAGCAATTTCTCCTTTCGCCTAATTGATTTTTAACTCTTTTCACTAGTTATACTTTCATCTCTAAAGATTTCCCGTATCTAAATTAGATGTGTTCAAAGTTGTCTGCTGCAGATTCCATGTTAGCGGGAACGGGTTAATACATGTAGCCTACTCATAAGTTCGCATGTAAGTAGATCATCTAACCCATAGGGTACGAGGTTATGACAGTAGAATCGTTTAACCTCGTTGTAATTACACTACTTGTCAGGGGCGTAGCTTAGCAATAATCAATGTGTAGGCCGTCTCGTGAGAAAATCAACATTGTGGACTCTGCGTAAAGTATCGACCCGGATCAGCCTAAGCATGCAACACAGGCGTACCCGGATATACAGTTTTCGCCTCCTGTGTTTTTTCAGTTTCAGGAATCACTACTTTATCTATTCCCCCCACCCCCCCCCCCCCCTCCCCCCTTAGACGGAATGTATCGGCCGGATCAGTCTGCGCGGACAGCGCAGGCTGATCTGGTCGATACATTACGCAGATGTGTATCGCCGCAACTACATTTTGGGGCGTTTTTAGAAAAAAATGTGTAGGCACCTGCCTACAGTGCCTGAAGGGAGCTACGCCCCTGCTTGTGAGTCATTTGAAATAAACCAGTCAGCAACCCTTTCCTACTGCCAAAAGTATATTTATATATATGATTTCGAAAACACTGTGGTATCAGGAGAAGTTTTCGAAATAAGCAATAACTCATTGTACCACAATCATTTAAACTTTATTCAATTATCAAATTTTCATTTATAGCTATATGTCGGCTCTTGTTGGGCGATCAACATGGCTTTACTTCAATGTGCATACACCAAACATTATGATAGTTGGGTCACACTTATAGTTTATTGCGGAAGTACTGCATCGCCATTGTTTGAACAGCCTTCAAGACCTTCAAATCACTTGATGCGGCGGCTTATACGAGGGGTGTTCAAACAGTTTAAAGAAAAGTTCGATATCTCTATGATTTTTTTTTTTTAAATATTTGTCCACAATTTTGACTAGAAAGATAACAAAATATATCTTATTATTAAATGCATCGAAACTTTTCGAACACCCCACGTATATATAAATATATATATTCATTCTATAGTTTCACTGTGTCAGACATACACTGGGCGGGTCCACTGTCTACAGAACAGATGTAGAAGACTCTACCTGACAGATCGTTACCTGACAAGCCTAATTAAAACTGACTCCACGAGAGCTGCAGGTTTCTGGGCGTTTTTTGCCATCGTATCATTGCTCCCTATTTCTAGATTAATGAACACGCATATTCGGATCCAGTTATACACGGGATGTCAATTCTTCTAAAAGTGTGTGGAACACAGTGGTGAATTGGTAGAGCGTCGACCGCTCAAACCAAAGGTCCCGGATCAAAATCCCATGACGAGCGTATTCTGCCCTTGATTTTTTGTTTAAACAAACGGCGCAAACATTAGTTAGGTCTCCAAGAAGCAGACGTCGAGAGCGTGACTAATATAAGTTGAAAGCTTGGTTCTCTTGTTTCCCAATCGATGTTACATATATAAATATTCTCAACAATATTGCCGTTATATTAACCCTATCCCACTTCTGGACGCTCGCTGACGCCTCTGAAGCAGACGACTTCTGAAAATATTGCGGCAAAAGGAGAAATTGCTCAAATCGAGCAATTTCTCCATTTGCCACAATGTTTTCAACTTTTTGCAGTAACTATGCCTTCATTTATAGTGATTTTCTGGATTTTTGCTTTCAAAGTCGTCTGCTGCAGGTTTGCTGTAGGTGGGAAAGGGTTAAGGTTACAGTATCCATAATCATGATCCCACTGGTTTCTGCATGTTGTGGATGGTTATAGTGTGGGTGTGATGCGAATTGTGATTGTTTACCCTTCTACTTGCCTTACCTTAGATTGGGCAAGTTCTACTTTGTGTTGCCCCACTTATTAATATTTCGGCGACGGTCTTCTAAAACCAATCCTAAGGCATATGTGACCAGTATAATTTTATATCAGCGCAGTCTGATCGGGCTCTACACTGGTCGCTCATTAGGTCTAAAAGATTTCATGAAACTTTGGAAAAAAAGTTCATATATATTAGGATCCTTTGCTTATATTTTAGCACGAGTGTAATAATTACGATAAGGTTGGTTTTCACAGAGCACCTGTCATTCGGATTATATTCTTTCTTGTAGGAATCACAAAGATATTTGAAATTGATTTTTCCATGTTTTGGTTTGGTTTATTGCATGTTCTGTTACTAGGTTTGCTACGCTATTTTGTTAAATGAATAGAGCGTTCCTATTTGAGTGAGAGGAAGGCTCGCAATAAAAAGTATATACAGAACGAGTAACATATGTTTTTTATGGCAGGTGAGACAGAATATACACGATTCACCCTTTAACACATGCAACAAATCTGCATCTGACGACTTTGAAAACATCTAGGCAAACATATAAACAAGTTCTATGCCTGAGAGACATGATATTAGTGAATTGAGCTCAAAACATAGTGTGAAATGGAAGAATTTATCACTGTGATAAATCTCTCATAAACATTTAAAGTCATCAGTTTCAGATATGTCAAACGCAAAATAGGATGTATAGTTTAAGAGTCGACTGCTTTGAAAATATCCGAGGAAAAATTATAATTATCTTAAGTAGCGAAAGTATGATTTTGATTCAGAGTTGAAAACATTGTTGTTTTCTAAAGTCAATGTTTTTATCCCTGTGATTAATCTCTCAATTTTGCCAAAATAAACATTTAAAGTCATCAGTTTCAGATACGTCAAATGCAAAATAGAATTTATAGTTTAAGAGTCGACTGCTTTGAAAATATCCGAGGAAAAATTATAATATCTTAAGTAGCGAAAGTATGCTTTTGATTCAGAGTTGAAAACATTGTTGTTTGCTGAAGTCAATGTATTGACGTGGCAAAGGGTACTGTAATTAGTCAACGTCTAGCTCCCTGTTGTTCAAATCCAGATAGGCGTTGATCTACAGATTCTTGTAACGGGGTTATGAGGTAAACCCGTTCCCACTTGTAGTCGCATTTTGACGCATCTGCAGGCAGCCGACCAGTGTGGATAACATTGTGGTAAAATGAGAATGTTCCCATAATGAGTTGTTGTATGTTGGAAAGGTGATTAAATACCGCCGCCCTGCTCAACAACACACACTATCTGGTGTGCCATTATAGTGTCTAGATGTCCTTGTTTCTTTGTAATGGTGCCACGTTCAACAATACATCTTATATCACAGTGTTTTCTGCGTTAATTATAAAGGTAAAACCAGATTTTATTAGACATTGGCGCATCTGTTGTAATGCTTTCCTCACGTTCATGATCGCCAACGAGGGAAGTCACTACTACCATTCTTAAATTTATGATGTATCATGTTTTCGCTACCAATGGTCGAAATGGGGAGATTACTTACTTAAAAGTGTTAGAAATAATTTGAAAAAGTTGTACAGCTTAGCAAAGTGATACATTATGTGAACGTACGGTGTGTTGAATTATTCAAACGATTTTTGGTTTATAGTTCAAAACTATGGACTATGGTCCCACATGTATAAAGATTTTTGTTTGTTTTTGGATTGTTTTTTAGATATATTGGGCAATATGACTATAAATCACTAAGACTAGTGCATTTCGATCAACGAAAGATAACTCTTACAATGAACGGAAGCCGGTATCAGTTATCTCTCTTTGTATAAAATGAAAATGGAAAATGGAAATATTGAATCAAGAAAAAATTGGTGAGAGCGAAAAGGAGTTTTCATCTCTATTCCTTTCTATATGTATTCGGAATATTGAAATACCCTTAAAGAAAGAACTAACTATAAGTATATACACAGGTGAGATTTGATCTACGCCAGAGGTAAGCCCACCTTCGAGTGAGGAAAAAGATCCAGATCAGCCGCCACTGCCACAATTTGATGGACCAGAGTCTTCCCCATACGACATCAAATCATCCAAACAAGTCTTAACGTATAAAATATATTTAGAGTCGACCGATTTGAAAATGTCTGGGTAAACAGCTGTTATATCTAAAAATCTCAGAAGATGAATTCTGACATATTGTTTCAACGATTACTACAGTTCAACGAAACACGAACTTGTTTCTTTGTAATGGTGCCACGTCCAACAATACATCTTATATCACAGTGTTACCTGCGTTAATTATAAAGGTAAAACCAGATTTTATTAGACATTGGCGCATCAGTCGTAATGCTTTCCTCACGTTCATGATCGCCAACGAGGGAAGTCACTACTACCATTCTTAAATTTATGATGTATCATGTTTTCGCTACCAATGGTCGAAATGGGGAGACTACTTACTTAAAAGTGTTAGAAATAATTTGAAAAAGTTGTACAGCTTAGCAAAGTGATACATTATGTGAACGTACGGTGTGTTGAATTATTCAAACGATTTTTGGTTTATAGTTCAAAACTATGGACTATGGTCCCACATGTATAAAGATTTTTGTTTGTTTCTGGATTGTTTTTGGATTGTTTTTTTAGATATATTGGGCAATATGACTATAAATCAATAAGACTAGTGCATTTCGATCAACGAAAGATAACTCTTACAATGATCGGAAGCCGGTATCAGTTGTCTCTCTGTATATAATATGAAAATGGAAAATGGAAATATTGAATCAGGAAAAAATTGGTGAGTGCGAAAAGGAGTTTTCATCTCTATTCCTTTCTATATGTATTCGGAATATTGTAATACACTTAAGGAAAGACCTAACTATAAGCACATACAAGGGTGTGATTTGATCAGCGCCAAAGGAAAGCCCACCTTCGAAACAATGTGCAGAAAAAGATTCAGATCAGCCGCCACTGCCACAAATACAAGGACCAGGGTCTTCCCCATACGACATTAAATCATTCGAACTAGTTTTAAGGTAAACATAATTTTAGAGTCGACTGCTTTGAAAATGTCTGGGTAAACAGCTGTTATATCTAAAAAATCTTCGAAGATGAATTCTGACATATTGTTTCAACGATTACTACAGTTCAACGAAACACAGACTGTACTTAAAAATATGTTATTATACGGGCATGTGCATGGGAAAAGGTACAAGTATGTTTTTATGAAGAGTGTAGATACAGATCAGCCTGTGGATTCTAAGAAGTTTCTGACAATTGTTGTATAAACGGATACAACTGAATAGATAGACAGGGTGATCTGAACGGAAACTGTTCAGAAACTCCAATGTGTACCTTTTTGGGAATTGACGGGCTCGCATTGAAATATTTCATAAAGAAAACGGCGATTTAGTTGATTGTCTGGTGTCTTATGCCGTTTTCAACTGTTTTTCAGTTATAACACGGCGCTTCCATGGTAAGTTACCAGTACGACTGGTCGATGTATTGACACCAGCCAGTCAGTCGCAATGCTAACCATGCATCCCTTAACGCCAAGGAAGGCTGCCATTACTAGCATTTTTAAAGTCTTCGGTATGACTCGGCCGTTGATCGAACCCTCGACCTCCTTCATCCTAGGCGATCGGTCTACCACTACACCAGCGAGGCGTTCAGAAAACCCACGAATACCACCATTAACAATCGTACATGTTAGGGGTTTACCTGAGCGCTAATGTCCCACATATGAAGCTAGTTATACATAGACACACGGTACACATTAATTAACCCTTTCCCTCATATAGACGCTTTCTGAGACATCTCTGCAGCAGACGGCTTTTTGAAAAACATAGTGACAAAGGAAGAAATTGCTCAAAACGAGCAATTTCTCCTTTTGCCACAATGTTTTTTCGCTTTTTGTCATAGGTTATCTATTTAGTTATAGAGATTTTTCTATTTTTTTGACAAAATATGTTCAAAGTCGCCTGCTGCAGATTTGTCGTATGAGGGAAAGGGTTAACCGAGCTAATTATCATGTAACCGTTTTGATGGGCACCAACCTGGAGCCAATTAACGTTTATATCGGGTCACTGGTACACCCGGCGTACTTGATGATTACACACGATTCAACCACCGCCTTGCTGCTAGTTGTCTATGAGAGCTGAAGATAATCCCACTATGTAGTGATATTTGTCTGGGGATCAGAGATAAGCCAGTGGCTTCGCCCTTTCCCACATACAGCAATATGTGTTTTTCTGGCAGCTAAATACACTCGAGTCAATATTGTAGCACCCACAGCAAATCTGCATCAGACGTCTTTAAAAATATCGAGACAGAAAAAACCAAACACATTATCTATAAATGAAAGGTTTTTTTATAAGTTGAAAACAGTGTGGCAAAAGGGAAAATTGTACTATCTGCAAAAATCAAGACATCTCTCTGGACCCGATATGAATGCATAAAGTTTAATTATGGGAGATACTCATAGAAAGATATATTGTTAGAACACTTTAACATATGGGACTGATTCCAATTTAGTTCAGTAATGGTGTGCTACTATAAACGGCAATATCCTAGTACATATACTTCAATACGGATATTGTTAGAACACTTTATCATTAATGACCGATTCCAGTTTATTTCAGTAATGGGAAGCTACTCATAGAAAGATGTATTGTTTCATTTAGTTAAGTAAGGGGGTGCTACTATATACAGAGATATTGTTAGAACACGTTAACATTAATGGCCGATTCCAGTCTATTTCAGTAATGGGAATCTACTCATAAAAGGAGATATTATTGGAACACTTTAACATTAATGACCGATTCCATGGGTGCTACTATAGAAAGCAAAATCCAAGTAAATCAATACGGATATTGATAGAACACTTTAACCCTTTCCCTCATACGACATTTCTGCAGCAGACGACTTTGAACGTATTTTGTCAAAACATAGAAAATCTCTATAATTGAATGGATAACCTATGACAAAAAGTGGAAAACAGTGTGGCAAAATGATAAATTGCACGTTCTGTGCAATTTCTTCTTTTGTCACTATGTTTTCAAAATGCCGTCTGCTGCAGAGGCGTCAGAAAGCGTCTATATGAGGGAAAAGATTAACATTAATGACCGATTCCAGTCTGTTTCAGTAATGGGAAGCTAATATAGAAAACAAATTAAATTCATATGAAAAATGATGATATTATTAAATTCTTAGTGCTTGATTTGAATCTAATTCAGTAATGAGGTGTTACTTTACAAAGACAGGTTAAATTATTTCATAAATGAATCATAACATAAAGGCACAATGTCATAAACGAGTTTGACAGTACTTACGATATATTGTCAAAAGCTTCAGCAAAGGCTAATTCACACAATAATAAACACAATACAAATATTGTGGAAGACAGTGGTACAGTGAGAACGTTGCGGGTTCGAATCCCGTAATAAGTGGGTTCTGCCTTTTGGATTTTTCCACACAAACGGCGCAAGTACTGGTTATGTCTCATGGAAGCAGACATCGAGCGTGATTAATATAAGATTAAATGTAAAATAAATACGTTCAAATAAATAATAAAGCCTGTTGGAACTTCACTATATGCATTTCGAGGGCTTCATGCACAACAGTTGTAACTACATCTTGTGCAAGATGTAGTTACAACTGTTTTGCATGAAACCATCGATTTGCTAGAAGAATGATCCATTTCAAATGATTTAATTTAGGTTAACGACTTTTTCAACAGTATTTAAGTTTGTCACGCCCACAGTTGATTGATTGGGGTTTAACGCCGTTTTAAACAATTTCTCAGTCATATCACGGAGTCCAGTTCACCTACTCATGTGTTTCCTGGTTTTCTCACACCAGTACTCCACATAATAATATTCCCAAAGCAACTGGCTGCTTTTCCACATAGACTTAGCCCATTGGTTTGGAGACGAATGACGCATGTCGCAATGACTTTTGTCAAACGTCGGAAAAAACAGTTGGCCGAGCCGGGATTCGAACTCACAACCCACGCCCACAGTACACTTATCAATGATACGTGCGTAGCTAGCCAAGGACCAATTCCACCAAATGTATTAGCGCTAAGTAATACTGAAATATTTAAACGCATATTTCTTCATTTGTGTTTCCCTATTTTTTTTTTGTAAAACATGAATGTTGGAATGTGTTTAAGTAAATGACTAATTTGACATAAATAGTTACCTTTCTGACTAACAGTATACTTGTTAAGAAATGACATATATTTTGGATTGTTTATTAGGAAAAGAAAAAAGATGAAATATGCTTTTAAGTATTTAACCCTTTCCCTCATATAGACGCTTTCTGACGCCTCTGCAGCAGACGGCTTTTTGAAAACTTAGTGACAAAAGAAGAAATCGCTCAAAACGAGCAATTTCTCCTTTTGCCACAATGTTTTCCACTTTTAGTCATAGGTTTTCCATTCAATTATAGAGATTTTCTATTTTTAAACAAAATATCTTCAAAGTCGTCTGCTGCAGAATTGTCGTATGAGGGAAAGTGTTAAGAATTACTTAGCACTAAGTAAGGTTGTCGGAATTGGACCCAGTACTCGGTTAGGAAATATGCTTTGCCCACGGGCACTGCACCATGACCGCCACGAGCATTTGTAAAACAACAATTTGGCCTTTCAGACCCCCTCCATTGAAATGAAAGAAAAATAAATAAATAAATACAGTCGTAAAAAAGGTACTAATCAAATTCGATTCGATAAGTTCAGAAAAGGTGGGTGGTCTTCTATCATTGAAATGGATGTTGATACATCAGTGCCGGTTAGATAAGGTTCGTAACTTACTTTCAACCAAATATATTTCAACATCAAACCCTGCGTTCTGGTTACTCAAAAGAAATTCCTCAACGTACAAGTCCTCTGCCTACCCACAACATACGGTGACGATGATGATGATGATTTAGTATTTAACATCGACATGCAAATGTAACCATTTGGTAAGCAGAATAAAGTACCAGCTATCTTAACCTTATCTAGCATGTGAACGATTTGAAAGAAAGCATTACTCGGAAAGTCTTGAGTTATTCATTATGTCAAAGTTTGAAATGCGAACGTTTATTCATCATGCTATATATATGCACTTCCTGTAATTGCAGTCGTATCTTGGTCTATGTTGTTTTATATTAATTTATCAAATGATGGTAAAAGAGTAAATATATATGAATATGCAAACAATTGTGAATAATTATTAATCCTTTCCCACATACAGCAAATCTGCAGTAAATGACTTTGATACTATTTAAGTAAAGATATTGAAACTCTTAAAATTATAATTGTTAATAGATTTGAAAACATTGTGGAAAAAGGAGAAATTGTTCCTCATATTGCCAAAACGTTTTCAAATGTCATCTATTGCGGAGGCGTTAAAATAGTTATGCATGTTGGAAAGGGTTAAATTCTGACGAAGTTATATACTAATTAAAGGCGATACAAGTTCAGTAGCAGAACTTCAATAGGATAACGGTTGAATACGCCCGTCTGAATGATTAGAATGATAGAATGGCATTTCGCTAGTTTGTCTCAAGATTAAAGTGCCATCTAACGGCAGCACTCAGTTCCCCCCCCCCCAACCCCCCCCCCCCCCCCCCTCCCCCCCCCCTCCCCCCCCCCTTTAAGTGGCTGCTTTCCTGTGAGGACTTTAACCCTTTCCCTGTCATAAGACAATTCTGCAGCAGACGACTTTGAACGTATTTTGTCAAAAAATAGAAAATCTCTATAATTGAATGGATAACCTATGACAAAAAGTGGAAAACATTGTGGCAAAAGGAGAAATTGCACGTTTTGTGCAATTTCTTCTTTTGTCACTATGTTTTCAAAAAGCCGTCTGCTGCGGAGACGTCAGAAAGCGTCTATTTGAGTGAAACATCAATATGGGGATACCTTTTCATCAATTATAAGAAAGTCATCTGACTTTATACTTAAATCACTTAACAAATATGTTTGGATTATTTGCCCTGTGTTTTCTGTGTTCTTTTTCTTTGCGATTAAATTGACGCAGATTAACGTACCTTTTGTTTTAACTCTTTCAGCGCCGAATTGTTTAAAGTAGACTCTTCCATGTTCAACATCGGGCGACTCTATTTTATATGGTATACTAACTTTGGATTATTTGGATAACTATAAGGCAAACAATGCTGATTTCAGGTGAGACAGCTCGTTACGAGCTGACTCACCTGAATCAGTATTGGTTGTAAAAAGTTATCCAAATAATCCAAAGTTAGTATACCATATAAAATAGAGTCGCCCGATGTTGAACGTGTGGCTGCTAAAGACAGGGAATTTCAATTCAAAGATGGTCTTTAGCACAGGTTAATTGCAAAATGAAGTTTAAAAAGTGATAACGTAATCTTCAACCAAAGTACACGTTTCCATTTCAATTTTTGAAGAAACTATACACTGTATATACAATCATGGAAATACCATGAGATGTTATTTTATTTTTCTATGAAAGAAGTCCCGTATGATAAGTGAACTTATTCAAAAGCTGATAATTATCTTCATTTCTGACATTCTTATATTTATCCTTTTCCCGCTCTACGCGATTAATGGCATCATTTCCCTCATCCAACAGTACACACCTATATAAACTGCAATTCGTTTAAATTTATTTATTTTACATCAATTGCGAAACATGCTTTAAACTTATATTAATTTCGCTCGATGTCTGCTTCCTGGGGAAATAACCAGTACTCGCGACGTATGTGTGGACAAATACGAAAGGCAGAACCCTCTAATCACGGGATTCGAACCGGGGACCGTTTGTAAGAGAGGTCGACGCTCTACCCATGCATCACTGTCTTCCACAAACTGCAATCGCGGGCAACATAGAGAAAGATCTGTCCCAGAAATCTCGTGCAGTCTGATCTTTGTCTACGTTTTTCGCCACCTAATAGAGCATTCTTACCAATGACTAGTCCAGAAATGTGGATGAACGAAATCAGAATCGATGGTGAGTGTACTAAACGTTTGAATTCAGGAATCCGTGGTGGAGGGGTTAGTGTGGTGGATTTGAAACAAGGCGTCCCATGTTCGATCCCCGCTCGCAGTGTAACTGGTGGAGTGCCCATGGAAAAGGCACGGTTCCTAGCCTATAGTACTGGGTTGATTACCCAGGGATTATGAATATATGTGTTGCCAACGTTATATAACTGAAATACTGTTAAAAAAGGCGTAAAATAAGCAAAAATAAACGGGATAAAAAAAATGATGTTGTTGTCTCTTTACACAGCAGTCTGAACAGGTAATTTTTACAACATTGGTTTTAACAGATAAAGAAGATATTATGCGAATTAACATTGTTGATCTCCACAGGGACCGTGTATTACAGTATATATTGTCCCTGGTCTCCATCATCTAACTCTTTCTATTTCCTCGATGCAGACGACCTTGGACGCATCTGCATCTCTGTAACTAATGAAATCAAAATGTGAATATGAAAAACGAACACATTCTCTTTCTCTCAAAACGTTTTTCAATTTGAAGTAGAATACAAATCCCAAATTATGTAGATCTTACAATTCCATCCAGAAGTTTTGAAACAGACAACCGTTACAATTTCATATCAGGTAAAACGGTTGTAACACTTGCTACCTAATCTAAAATATGAGCCGTCCCGCGAGAAAAACCAACACTGTGGCCTCTGCATAATGTATCGACCCAGATCAGCCTGCGCAGTCCGCGCAGACTGATCCGGGCCGACACATTCCGTCTAAGGGGATAAAGGTATAGAGAAATTATTCCAGAAACAGAAAATCCACATTAGGCGAAAAGACTCTATCCGGGGTAAGCCTGCGCGGCATGCTTAGGCTGATCCGTGACGATACTTACCGCAGAGTCCACAATGTTGGTTTTCTCGCGGGACGGCAAATACGGACCATCATATGAGTGAGGGTAAGCCTCAAGGAAAGCGTTCTCAAGTGGGCTGTTTATTGCTCGGTGCTATAAACCTTAACCTTATCAACATACAACAAGTCTGCTGCAGACGAATTTGAAAACACTTTGGCAAAAATATGACAAACCCCAATGGATGAAAGTTGTATATCATTGAATACAGTTTAAAACGTTGTGACAAAAGGAAGAAATTGTTCACACCGAGCAATGTCCCCTTTTGACACAATGTTTTCAAATGTCGTCTGCTGCAAATGCGTCAAAATATGTGTCTTTGTGTGGAGAAAGGGTTAAAGACTAAACAAGTTGGAAATAGAAGTAGATTAACACATCGTTCTGTCTGATATACTCTTGGTTTCGAACGTATAGATTTACAATTTTGAGTTTACCCTTTGCCACATTTAGATGCATTTTGACGAATCTGTAGCAGACGGCTTATTTATATAAAAAGACAAAGAGAAAAATTGCTCATTTTTAGTAGTGTTTCCCTTTGACACAATGTTAACAATTATGTCCAATAATTACATTTACAATTTCAGAGAGGTTTATTTTTTATAATTTTGGAAAGACGTTTCCGAGTCGTCAGTTGCAGATTGGTTGTATGTAAAAAAAGGGTCGTCTGCTACAAATGAGTCAAAATATGATAACATCAAGGAAGCGGTTACTCATCGTTACAGCAATTCACCAACGTTTAATATTTCCACATATGTTTTAATGATTCATATAGGTGAGAATGTAAATACCTAGAAAATCTTACCTAGATATTGTTCAATGGTTTCAAAGACGTGGACTATAAAGTAATCAAATATTTGATGGGAAAAGAAGTCGAAATTATTTATGACGGTTTCCCGCTAATTGTTTTGTCGTTAAAATTTGATGTCACTTCCGACTTATTGTTATTGTAATATTTGAGAAAAACCTGATGAGGCTTAATTAATCACCGAAACGTTGAAATACGTGGTATTCTTTGTATCTAACCCCTTCCCACATACAGCAAATATGCAGCAGACGACTTTGAAAATGTCTACTAAAAAATATGGAAACACTATAATTGTAGGTATAATTACTGGGGAAAAAATGGAAACATTGTGGCAAAAGAAGAAATTGCTCGTTTTGAGCAATTTCTCCTTTTGTCACGATGTTTTCAAAAGACGTTTGCTGTACATCCACATACCGTTCTAGTATCTATATATTTATTTAATATGATTCACATAGAAGGTGAATATTGCTGCCAAACACATTGACATAAAAATACCCCCAGAGTAAACTCTGATAGGTTACCTCTGGGGAATCTTGGCACGAGGTGAACTCGGCACGAGATCTTACGGTCCGATATCGATACAAGATGTCATAGATCTACACAATCAACATGTAAATAGCTCGAACTCTGTCAGGGATGTATCTTTCCAAGCCGTTTGACATCGATACAAGATGTCATAGATCTACACAATCAACATGTTAATAGGTCGAACTCTGTCAGGGATGTATGTTTCCAAGCCGTTTGACATCGATACAAGATGTCATAGATCTACACAATCAACATGTAAATAGCTCGAATTCTGTCAGGGATGTATCTTTCCAAGCCGTTTGACATCGATACAAGATGTCATAGATCTACACAATCAACATGTAAATAGCTCGAATTCTGTCAGGAATGTATCTTTCCAAGCCGTTTGACATCGATACAAGATGTCATAGATCTACACAATCAACATGTAAATAGCTCGAATTCTGTCAGGGATGTATCTTTCCAAGCCGTTTGACATCGATACAAGATGGCGTAGATCTACACAATACACATGTAAATAGCTCGAATTCTGTCAGGGATGTATCTTTCCAAGCCGTTTGACATCGATACAAGATGTCATAGATCTACACAATCAACATGTAAATAGCTCGAATTCTGTCAGGGATGTATCTTTCCAAGCCGTTTGACATCGGTACAAGATGTCATAGATCTACACAATCAACATGTAAATAGCTCGAATTATGTCAGGGATGTATCTTTCCAAGCCGTTTGACATCGGTACAAGATGTCATAGATCTACACAATCAACATGTAAATAGCTCGAATTCTGTCAGGGATGTATCTTTCCAAGCCGTTTGACATCGGTACAAGATGTCATAGATCTACACAATACACATGTAAATAGCTCGAATTATGTCAGGGATGTATCTTTCCAAGCCGTTTGACACCGATACAAGATGTCATAGATCTACACAATCAACATGTAAATAGCTCGAACTCTGTCAGGGATGTATCTTTCCAAGCCGTTTGACATCGGTACAAGATGTCATAGATCTACACAATCAACATGTAAATATCTCGAATTATGTCAGGGATGTATCTTTCCAAGCCGTTTGACATCGATACAAGATGTCATAGATCTACACAATAAACATGTAAATAACTCGAATTATGTCAGGGATGTATCTTTCCAAGCCGTTTGACATCGGTACAAGATGTCATAGATCTACACAATCAACATGTAAATATCTCGAATTATGTCAGGGATGTATTTTTCCAAGCCGTTTGACATCGATACAAGATGTCATAGATCTACACAATAAACATGTAAATAACTCGAATTATGTCAGGGATGTATTTTTCCAAGCCGATTGACATCGGTACAAGATGTCATAGATCTACACAATAAACATGTAAATAACTCGAATTATGTCAGGGATGTATTTTTCCAAGCCGATTGACATCGATACAAGATGTCATAGATCTACACAATCAACATGTAAATAGCTCGAATTCTGTCAGGGATGTATCTTTCCAAGCCGTTTGACATCGATACAAGATGTCATAGATCTACACAATCAACATGTAAATAGCTCGAATTCTGTCAGGGATGTATCTTTCCAAGCCGTTTGACATCGGTACAAGATGTCATAGATCTACACAATACACATGTAAATAGCTCGAATTCTGTCAGGGATGTATCTTTCCAAGCAGTTTGACATCGATACAAGATGTCATAGATCTACACAATATACATGTAAATAACTCGAATTATGTCAGGGATGTATTTTTCCAAGCCGTTTGACATCGATACAAGATGTCATAGATCTACACAATCAACATGTAAATAACTCGAACTCTGTCAGGGATGTATCTTTCCAAGCCGTTTGACATCGGTACAAGATGGCGTAGATCTACACAATAAACATGTAAATAGCTCGAATTCTGTCAGGGATGTATTTTTCCAAGCCGTTTGACATCGATACAAGATGTCATAGATCTACACAATCAACATGTAAATAGCTCGAACTCTGTCAGGGATGTATCTTTCCAGGCCGTTTGATATCGATACAAGATGTCGTAGATCTGCACACTCAACATGTAAATAGCTAGAACTCTGTCAGGGATGTATCTTTCCAAGCCGTTTGACATCGATACAATATGTCATAGATGTACACAGTCAACATACATGTAAATAGCTCGAACTCTGTCAGGGATGTATTTTTCCAAGCCGTTTGACATCGGTACAAGGTGTCGTAGATCTACACAATCAACATGTAAATAGCTCGAACTCTGTCAGGGATGTAATTTTCCAAGCCGTTTGACATCGATACAAGATGTCATAGATCTGCACAATCAACAAGTTAATAGCTCGTATGTATAAGTTTTTATCTAATTCGACAAAAAATAGAAAAGAAAAAAAAGTTGTTTTCTGGGAAGTTGGCAACAGAATGAACTAGTGATGCAATGATGAAAATATGTTTAAGGTTGAATTTCTCGTAATTTTATCCTTTTCTCACATTTTATTCAAAAGCCGTTTTCTGTAGAGCCGTCTAATATAATCTGTACCAAGGAATGCTTAACGTCAATCCGTTACGGCTCAAATGAACCAGTAAATGTACTAAAAGCCTCATCCTGAGTCATCAGTGTTCGTGTTTAGGTAATACTCGACAATATTGACCTTTTAGCAAAGATATATTATGACGTACATTAAACCTTATCACAATATGACAAATCTGTAGCAGATAACTTCGAAAACACCTGGTTGAACATATGGTTAGACCTATATTGATAGTATTATCAATACAAAGAATTGAAAACATGAAAGAGAAAAAATTGTTTTGAAAGGTCGCTCACGTCAGAAAGCGTTTAAATGTGGGAAGGGATAAAAATATACTAATGAAAACCAAACAAAAACACGACGTGTGCACACAGTTTCGGCGATTAAGCCTTCATCATGTTATTTTCATCAAATTTGTGAAACACAAACAGTGACATAAATGATACATAATAAAATATACCGGTATATGTATAAAGCTCGGGACCAGGTTGATATCGTTGAGCAATATACCGTATAATGTAATAGATGAATTAAAGTAAAGAGCCGAGACGGCATTAGTGTGAGGTATCAGCTCCTGATAGTGTAACTCGCTAATCTGGAATAATATTTATAGGGTCGTCTGATTTGAAATACCTCTGAAAAAGATGTATTATAACTGGAAAATTAGAAGTGCAATTCGGATAGATAATTGGCATTTGTGGATTGTCCTTATTCCACAGTAAAGGCGTAAGATGCCGTATGTACCAAGGAAAGCGTTACCATGTTAATAACTTAATACATATGCTGGAATCACGGAATCTGCATGTATATCCGTGGGATATTATAGGCTATTGCATCTATATGGGAACATATTGTGTTGGCTGAGTTGCCCGAGCTTGCGAGTCCCAATACAATAACCTTTTTCTATTGTATAATTTGATATTGGCTATTTAAAATGTGTCGATTTGTTTGTTTAAAACACTTCACTATTTAGAAAATTTACACGCGATTTGGATTAAGATAAACATCCTTTCCGTTGGTTGCTAGGGTCGTGGAAAATATAATTTACGAACCGACATTATTGTTCTCGACTCGAAATTGAATCGTCGACAAAATGATGTGTAATGCTTTTTCTAACAGTGTATTTCATAAAGAACTCGTGTATTATCTTATTCTGGTATTAACGCCTTGATATTTGTGTTCTTTATATCGATTTAGATACGATTTAGATGCCCCTATTGACCTCTCAGTATGTTCAGTAAAGCGAACACACATGTTCTATTCTGCTTTGATAAACTTCACTTCGGAGAATGACAAAAATAATCAGAACACCTACATTTAAAACAATTATTGGCACATTCATCCTAGCAGTTATTAAATCATACTTGATTTTGTTCGTCATGTTTTATTGAGATAAACTTATATAGATCGTCAATGACTATCAAAAACAACTATGAATATAGCGAATATATGGCTAATATGTACAGTCTACAAATACCTATGTTATAGAAATCACGTCATATATTACGTCAGAAACTACGTATGTAAGTACAGTTTACACACATGGATAATGCTATAAATGGACTGGATTGGGTTTTGTGTATGTCTACCGATATTTCATAGCGTGTCATGTACAAGGGATTTACCAAACATTGTTATCCGGTCTCTAAACTCATCATAGTTTGGATGGGAGCGCTCTGTAACGTCACTGTATGGAAATCAATATCAATACATGCAATATCAACCCGTGCAATATCGACGGATACTGCATCCTTTTTCCAAATGGAAAATAGGAGGAAACATATGAAAGTAACAATAAGATCAATCATACGTTTATACTTAGTAACGAAAATGTTGTACTGATAAAACAATTAACCCTTTTCAACACGCAGAAGCATTTGCAGCAGACGACTTTTGTAAAGGTAGACAAAACGAGAAATTGTCCGTGATGAACAATTTCTTCTTTTGCCACATTTTGTCTAGCTCTATTTGATAAGAATGCCTTCTTTTATGAAGAGTTTCTATATTTTTTTCCAAGACGTATTCAAAGTTGTCTGCTGCAGATTCATTGAATTTGGGAAAGGATTTTGGATTCTCTAAGGAGTCTCTGTACTCGTACATATATTGAGCCGTGCATCAGAAAAACGAACCGCCACAGTTTATTTATGAACAAATTTGTCTGCGCATCCTTATACTCGGATCCAAATATTTTAAATGTTTGTAAGAATGTCCGAGAAGCATTCTGTGATTATTTGGCATACAGATGAAACTGAGTGGATGTTTGGTCAGGGTGTACACTTGTCGCAAGTACCCTAATGTTGGTTTTACCCAGAGCGATGCTCGTTTATTTGTATACACGCATAGTCAATAGGAATATTTACAACAGTTATTAAACCCTTTTCCACTTACAATAAATCTGTAGCAGACAACTTTGAAAAACATAGTAACAAAAACCTGAAAAATCTCCATAAAAGATAGCTCACCATGAGCAATTTCACCTTTGGCCACGCTCTTTTCAAAAGTCGTCTGCTGCTTTTGCGTTAAAATACGTCTGCATGTGGGAAATGGTTTAACCCATTCCCTCATATACACGCTTTCTGACGCCTCTGCAGCAGACAGCTTTTTGAAAACATAGTGACAAATGAAGAAATTGCACAAAACGTGCAATTTCTCCTTTTGCCTCAATTTTTCCACTTTTTGTCATAGCTTATCCATTTAATTATGGAGATTTTCTATTTTTTGACAAAATACGTTCAAAGTGGTCTGCTGCAGAATTGCCGTATGAGGGAAAGGGTTGAATAGATCTTCACCTAACACACGACTCTTGGCATACATCGAACAGAATAGGAATTATTCCAGCTCTCTCCATCAGAAAACATCTACGCGGATAAATATAGCGATGCTATTTCAATGAAAGTATAATCAGTGAATAGAGTTGAAAACATTGTGAATAAACGATTAATTGCTCATAAGTAGAAATGTCTCCATTTGCAACAATGTTTTCAAACGTCTGCTGCAGATGCGCCTGAAAGCGTCTACATGCGGGATCGAAATAAGACCCATGTCCATAATGTTAATGGTTGACAGATATGTTTACAAGAACATTCCCCGACATCAAATTGCAAATCGGGAGAAAGATTATTATCACAACGGAGGGGGTGGGAGAGCAATTGCAAGAATGACGAGGAAATCTTTGATGTTGGGGCTGGGCAGGGGGGGGGGGGGGGGGGGGGGGGGGGGGGGGGGGGGGGGGGGGGGGGGGGAAGGACTAAACTATTGAACACCTAGATATGGGTAAAGGTTTTGCATAAGGTATCATGAAATGTTTGTAAAATCACCCAATTCCTTGGAAGTTTGCAATTATATTCAGTGTTTACCCTTATATGATAGTTCTATCTAGTCATCTCCTTTGAAAACATATAAGAAAAGGATGTACGTTATATACCTGACAAGTTTTACAAACTAACAAGCTAAGACATCATTGAAAACGATGTGGAAAATGACGATTTAACCATTGTATTCCACTTGTGAATAGTGCCATTGAAATGGTAATGGCCATTCTATGCTCTCATGTTTTAACTTCGTTTAATTAATTACCTTTTCCCACATGTAAAAGCACTTTGACGCATTTGTAACAGACGACTGTTGAAAACATTATGGCAAAAGGAGTAATTTCTCCCTTTGCCACAAGGTCTTCAACTCTATCAAATAAGTACACTTTCATCTAAATGGATTTTCCGTATTTTGTATAGATATTTGAGCAATTTCGCGAGAAAACCAACAGTATCTGCGTAATGTATCGAACCAGATCAGCCTGTGCAGTCCGCACAGACTGATCCGGACCGACACATTCCGCCTCAGGGGGATAGATGTAAAGAGTAATGATTCCTGAAACAGAAATTCCACAGGAGGCGAAAAGTGTCTATCCGGGTAAGCCTGCGCGTCATGCTTAGGCTGATCCGGGTCGATACTTTACGCAGAGTCCACAATGTTGGTTTTCTCGCGGGACGGCTCATATTTCAATAACCGAAGGAATTGCCAGATTGTACAGACAAGGCCGTATGTCAGTAAGATAATTATGATCTATATGTCTCACCGTTCCTAAACTTGTTCCAAAATCGACAGATCCTCGTCGGCTACGTGTCCCACTGGTTGGGCTCAATAAGTCAGGTGGGTTGTTAGCTTTAGAGCGAGTAGGAGAACCCAACGGCCCGATACTCGAGCCCAAGTCCAAGGATGGACGGCGCGAAGATGACTGACCGAAACTAGTAGAACCGAAGTCAACAGACGCCCGACGTTTGTTAAAGTTATTTCCCACACTGTTTGTTAAGTCTACGGATAAACGTCTCCCGTTGGCTCTAGACATCTTGTGTGTACGAAGCTATAACACGTTTTGGCATTCCAACAAGTGTCACTTTAGTTCCACGTTCCAAGAATTAATATCACCACTACCCTAGAACCACCAGCAACCAGTGCCCGACAGTTCAGCACAATCAACACAAATTACAGCTGACCGCAAAAACTGACACGATAATAATAATATTATATCATTTCCAATCGAAAGAAAAAAACACAGAAATGATATACGACCTAGCAATCATCAAAACCTCGATGGACGAACCGATACGAGGTAAGGTCGTTCCGAAATAAAACTAATCGGACACTGATTTATCCACGTGCATCGCATAACACATCCTGCTTCCATTCGGATTCCCTCACTAGTTTACGTCAATCCCATTGATAAAAGCTCCAAGACACTATCTCATATCTAACATTTTTTTTCTTTTTTCTATCCAAAAAAACTTACATAGCTTGCCAAATACTTTTCATTAGCATCACTTTCACCTAAAAATTTTTTTTTCTTGATAAGCAGTATATTTCTTATGTATATTAAAATCAGCTGCTACAACAAACTAATATAGCAGACTCGGTGTTCAATCGCTCTGTATCTCGATTTGCTCTCCCCTTGAATGTGCTTGCATGATTGCGCTCTTGGATGAAACGTGCGATAAGCCTCGAAAAGCAATAAATCTGTAACATCTTATTCATGTTACCCTTCACAAATCAATGGCTTGACGCAATACGATTGTACCTACATATTGTATTAGTCTATAATTACACCTGTTTGAAATGAAGACCGCGATATATATCAATATTTCGGAACGTCTTCGGAAAAGAAGATATTGTTTGCTTGTGCGAACAGTGAAGACTTAGGCGAGCCTATGTATAACAAAAATCTCACCTGTCTACGATGTCCACATACATATCGAGGGCTTGGCGTGAAACGGTTGTAACTAAAAACCTATTTTGAAAACCCTGGTTTAGGGGCAATTTTGACCCCTTTGTAAACAATGCAAATTTAGGTGCCATTGCTCATTCTGAGCAATGGCACCTAAATTACCATTGTTTACCAAGAAAAATGATTTAACGCTTATAAAGACTTTATGGCGAGGTGATTAAACTTGGTATAAAAATATGTATAAACCGTCTACGGCGAGTTGGCGTATTATTGTATCTACTTACGTACAGTGAAGACTGGAATGTGAACATGTGCATATGGACAGTCTCGTAAGCGTCTCCACCGTCCGCCGGTATCCGTATATATACACACCTAAAGGTATCTTCTGATTTAAATAGTATAACTGTAGTTAACCGTTTCCCTCATATAGACGCTTTCTGACGCCTCTGCAGCAGACGTCTTTTTGAAAACATAGTGACAAAAGAAGAAATTGCTCAAAACGAGCAATTTCTCCTTTTGCCACAATGTTTTCCACTTTTAGTCATAGGTTATCCATTCAATTATAGAGATTTTCTATATTTTAGCAAAATATGTTCAAAGTCGTCTGCTGCAGAATTGTCGTATGAGGGAAAGGGTTAAACGACATTGTAACGTTAATTGGTACCAAACCGAGGAGTCAATAAGACTTAAATTCGCACGACTCGTCTAATATACTAATAGCCTGTGATATCAGTGTGACTTCTGACAGACTCGGCTACTATACTAATCGCCCGTGATATCGGTGTGACTTCTGACAACAATTTGCAGGTATATTCCCAGTGGTTTTACGCCTACAAACATGTGTTTGTGATCCTATCACGGAGGTGCAAAAATATGGAGCCCCTAAAAGTGACATTCAACATATTTCTTTAGTATGCAAATTCGCCGTTTTATTTCGTTTAAACGAAATAATAATTCAATACTTTTTTTGATATGCAAATTAGCCGTTTTATTTCGTTTAAACGAAATAATAATTCAATACCTTTTTTGATATGCAAATTAGCCGTTTTATATCGCATTAAAGAAATAATAATTAAATACATGTACTTTTTTTAAGATTTTCGAAAAACCTGTAGTGTATGTGGTATAGTCATATTCAATACTGAGTTAAATTTCGACCGTTGTAGGGCAAATTTATACTGTTTACCCTCTGTAGCTGAAGTCCCGATGACCCAGTCGGTAACGAATTTAAATCCAAGGGTTGTGTGTTTGAACCCTAGCTTGGCCAACATTCTTTCGGACGTTTGATAAAAGTCACTGTGACGAGCGTCATTCGCCTTCCACAAATGGGCGAACAGTTTATGTGGAAAAGCAGCCAGTTGCTTCGAAAGTCTGGTGTGTGGAGTACTGGTCTGGGAAAGGCAGGATCATATGAGTAGGTGAACTGGTCGCCGTGATATGACTGAACATTTGTTGAAAACAGCGTTAAACCAAAGGCAATCAATCCCTTGTGGTTTTACGCCAACACACATTGGTGTGATACTATTAACCCTTTCCCTCATACAGACGTTTTCTGATGCCTCTGCAGCAGACGGCGTTTTGAAAACATAGTGACAAAAGAAGAAATTTCACAAAAGGTGCAATTTCTCCTTTTGCCATAATGTTTTCCACTTTTTGTCATAGGTTAACCATTCAATTATGGAGATTTTCTATGTTTTGACAAAATACGTTCAAAGTCGTCTGCTGCAGAATTGTCGTATGAGGGAAAGGGTTAAGAGGAGCAAAAAGAACCGAACATGATGCGATCATATCCATCTGTGGGGCCGTGTTACAAAAAAAAGAGGATCACTTTTGTATGTACGACTAGTGAGGCCTCGGGAGAATCTGTTCACCTACTCAAACACGTCTGAGCCTATAGTTAGAACTTATTTATTCTTACATCGATTGCAAAACAAGCTTTCATTTTATTATATATTAATCACGCTCGATGTCTGCTTCCTGGAGACTAAACCAGTACTCGCGCAGTTTGTGTGGAAAATCCCACTGAAGGCAAGATCCGCAAATCACGGGACCCGAGACCCTTCGTGCGAGAGGGCGACGCTCTATACCACTATATATATATATATATATATATGTATATAAACACTCTACAATAGCACTTCGTTATTCCACTGTACCTGAAACTTCATCTTTAGAGTGTAACGTGAGACGAGATGCAACTTCTGACATTGTTTAAATGTTCACGATTAATGTCAGCTAAAAATTGTAATTTAAAAATAATTATTGATAGATTTATGACTGAAGCATCACATAGGAGGACTGATCTCATATAAATACCTGCTATTTGAATCACAACTATAACAAAATAGTATCTATATATGAATTGTTATCTTATACATGTGTTTATATATTGTATTCATGTGTTTTGGCATATACATTCATTGTGTATGTATGTTGTATGGCCAATGGCACATCTAGTGCCGACTTACCTAATAACATTATTTGAGTTGAATTGAGTTGAGTCGAGTTGAGATGAGTTGAGTTGAAATGAGTTGCGTCGAGTTGAGTTGACAATGAGCTGAAAGTGTAGCTCCCCAGATGTACATATAATAACATTGTATTTAAAAGCAGAGGTGATTTTGTTTGAATATTGGTCAGACAGTTTTGTAATACTTAAATATTGAATTTATTCGAAAACACTTTAGCGGTTCTCCAGAAAATTGATTGATTGTTCTGGTGTTTTAGGCCCCTTTCAACAATTTTTTATTTATATCACGGCGTTTCCTGGGTAACTTACCAGTACTTCAGGTCAATTTATTCTGACACCAGCGAGACAGTCATAATGCAAAACCCGCAACCCTGAGCGTCAAAGCGTTTTAAAGTATTTGGTGTGTCCCGGCCGGGTATTGAACCCGCGACCTTTACACTATCGAGGTGGTCTCCAGGTCAAATTACCCAAATAGTCCCTAAAAAAACTTTGTTTGCGTCGAAATGAGTGTAAACAATTCACCAGAATGTATTGAATATATGACATTGAGATTAAAGTCATTAAATGTGTATAGGATGCACTGGAAATGATTGATTTGATCACTTTTAGCAGTTTGACCTTGTTTGAAAGTGAAAGTAGAGAATGCTAAGCACCGGTTTTGTCCGGGCCCGATTTGGTCCAAAATTATGGTAACCATTTTCGCCTGGTGAGTTCCAAATAGTCCCTAAAAAAACCTTTGTTTGCGTCGAAATGAGTGTAAACAATTCACCAGAATGTATTGAATATATGACATTGAGATTAAAGTCATTATAAATGTGTATATGATGCACTGGAAATGATTGATTTGATCACTTTTAGCAGTTTGACCTTGTTTGAAAGTGAAAGTAGAGAATGCTAAGCACCGGTTTTGTCCGGGCCCGATTTGGTCCAAAATTATGGTAACCATTTTCGCCTGGTGAGTTCCAAATAGTCCCTAAAAAAACCTATGTTTGCGTCGAAATGAGTGTAAACAATTCACCAGAATGTATTGAATACATGTATATGACATTGAGATTAAAGTCATTATAAATGTGTATAGGATGCACTAGAAATGATTGATTTGATCACTTTTAGCAGTTTGACCTTGTTTGAAAGTGAAAGTAGAGAATGCTAAGCACCGGTTTTGTCCGGGCCCGATTTGGTCCAAAATTATGGTAACCATTTTCGCCTGGTGAGTTCTTTCTTGCATAATGCACGACCCCCATTTTCTTTGGATTGTTTTAAAGCTTAGGGGTAACTATTTTCAATGGTACATGATAAACGCTTAGAAAGTGTGACAATTGAGGGCTGAAACTAGTCGATTTACATGGACACAAAGAAGGAATTTATTTGGTGTATTGTAACTTCTAAGAAAACTAGCTTTCACGTACTTGTTTGACCCGTAAAGAAAGGCCTACATATGCACCCTCCTTATCAGAAGATTATCAAAGCTATCTATGACTAATTGGCGAGAAATGTAGACGCGGATCATACTGTGCGGTTGCGCTGGCTGGCTGATCTGAATATACAGTGGTCGCAAATAATATTGCTCATATATAAATTGAAGAACGTCCGGTGATTTGAGTTTAATTGCATTTTCGTATACAGATAACATTCAGATGACCCTGTGCATACCTAGATTCTCATAACAGCCTTCGCTGTTCACTTAACTCTTTCAGCGCCAAAGGCAATATTGAGGCTTTTGCAAACAATACTGATTCAGGTGAGTCAGCTCGTAACGAGCTGTCTCACCTGAAATCAGCATTGTTTGCCTTTTAGTTACCAAAATAGTCCAAAACTTTCATAAATTGAGAAATGGACACACCCGATTTTGAACATGGAAGAGTTTACTTTAAACAATTCGGCGCTGAAAGAGTTAAATATAAAAAAGCGCTAACTGTAACTTCTAACGAAAGGCTATTAGTGAAGCCTTAAACTAGTACTACGATCACTCTATGAACATTTGGTAATCCATTTCCCACCTTCGACACATTTTGACGCATCTAGACGACTTGTGAAAACATACTGACAAAAGGGAGACACGATTTGCACATATATTCAATAATTATACTTCCATTTGTAAAGAGTTAACCTTATTTTACCAAGATAATTTAAAATTCCTATGTTGTAAGTCGGTTGTATGTGGGAAAGGATTAACTGATGCTAAATCGAGGTTTAAAAAAACGACGGTCTGTATCGTCTGAACCGTCTTCACCGTGTGTAACATGGCGTCGTTATAGACATACTGAATCGTGAAGGTAAATATATTAAAAGCTCTTAAATATTGAAAGTAAGAAATAAACAGAAAATGTGTGTTGTATTGGTGAATGAAAAAAAAAATCCAACGAACATTATTTACGGATGAAAAAAAAAAATCCAACGAACATTATTTACGGATGAAAAAAAAAATCCAACGAACATTATTACGGATGAAAAAAAAAATCCAACGAACATTATTTACGGATGAAAAAAAAAATCCAACGAACATTATTTACGGATGAAAAAAAAAAATCCAACGAACATTATTTTACGGATGAAAAAAAAATCCAACGAACATTATTTACGGATGAAAAAAAAAATCCAACGAACATTATTTACGAATGAAAAAAAAAATCCAACGAACATTATTTACGGATGAAAAACAAAATCCAACGAACATTATTTACGGATTTTTTTTCTTTTTATCTCCCATAATCAGATTTTTTTCTTCGCGCTTTCTACTTAACCTTATCTTCTTCTTTATGCAGCTGAACATGATAACCTATTTTTTCAGTGGCTGTTTTAATTATTTCCCCAAAAATGTTCCATTAATGAGTGCCAAATAAATGGAACTGGCGACTTTCAAATGGTCATGGCTTAGGCCTAAAGGTGAATTTCTTGTAAACGTTTCGTTTTCAGGGTAGATATTTATTTTTATTTTATTTACCTTTTTCTTTTAGAAATATTGAGTTATTGAATTAATACAGATTTCTTTACCCTTTATCTGACAAAGACGACTTGAGACAAACTTTACGAGGAAATAAAAAAATAAATATTTAAAATGTGTTTTGTATCAAAATGATGCTGTATTTCTTCTTTTTTTTTTAAGTCAGGCGTTGATTTCCTGCAGTCCACCCGAATTTTTCAAATAGATGAAGAAATTAAAATAAATTGATCACGAGGAAATACAGCAATGTTTGTCTTTTTTTAAAATGCATCAATATTATTATTCTACACGTGAAATCTTAATGAACCAGAAGTAAATCCTTGCTTTATTTCAAAGAATAAATATACCTGACAAGACTAACCATCTTTTTTCCCTTAAACTTTCTATGTTGCTTAATCTTGTCGTCACAAAACCAGGGACACTATATAGTAATATAGTGTCCCTGACAAAACAAATACAATTCGATGCGACAAAAATATATAAAAAAGCCGACTTTATCAAGGGAAGCAACTAGTACTAAACTGATTTTTACCAAACCTTTCATGACGTCATTTCCTGGAGATTTTCAATATGGAGGATCACCAATGTCAATAAAACAAGTTTTTGGTTGTTTATTAAACATTGGAAAAATATAAGGTAATGCATTTGAGTTAACATTAAACAACATACTCCTTTTTAAAAGTAATTATCTACTAGAATTTCAAAGAATGATGTTGGGGTACAAATCGTCTTCATAAACGCATACAAAAGTGATGTTTACCAATTTTCATAATCCCCGTAATGCCCCTTTAAATAAAAGGTTCAATATTAGAAAGTTAAAAAAAAATCAACAGCGAGTATGCGAGTATGTTGTTCTCTTGTTTCTCCCTCTCTATCTCTTTTTCTCTCTCTTTCTCTCTCTCTCTACCCCCCTCTCTCTCTTTCTCTCTCTCTCTTCCCCCATCTCTCTCTTTCTCTCTCTCTCTCTCTCTCTCTCTCTCTCTCTCTCTCTCTCTCTCTCTCTCTCTCTCTCTCTCTCTCTCTCTCTTTCACTCTCTCTTTCTCTTTCTCTCTACCTAGCATTGACTACTGCAGCCTTCAATAGAGCATTACAGCAAGTGACTAAATAAATCATTCTCTATCTCGCTCTATATAGATCTCTATCATTTTATCTGTCTTTCTTCTTCTTCCTTTTTATGGGCCAGGGTTTGTGAGAGACAGAAGTTACATAATTTAAAGTAAATGAATGTACAGTGAGAGTTAAATACATTAAGAAGAAATAAGACACAGTGTTTTGTTAAATGAGCCGTGAAGGCATCAATCAGGCCCTTCTAACCGGACATTTAAATGGAGTTGGTCGAAGTTCCTGATGTTAAGGGAGATTAACAGGCATCTTATTCCCTCCCTTCATAGCTCGTATTATATATGGGAAAAACCCACAAGAGTTTATTGAGAAAACATTAAGACATTAAAAAATAAAAGTTGGAAGATAATAATCACATTTCCATCCATGGGCATTTTTGGTGCATTAATTTTTTTTATAGTTATAATTATGTTATAGATGTGATATTTATACCAGACTTTAGTGTTACATATATTATTTTATTGTTTTAAACAGGGCATGGTGTAAAAGTAACTAGATAAAAAAAATGGCAGCTGTGGGCATTGCTGGTTTGTTGGCGAAGTCCAAACATTCCAATTTTGATGACACAGAGGAGGAGGAGGTATGTGTATTTTAATATCGCTCTTGTAAATAACATTTGCAGCTGACCCATGAACAAATTCTAACTAAGAACAAATCTTTAACCCTTACCTACATGTGACAAATCTGCAGAAGACGACGTAAAGAATATTTCGGCAAAAATATGTAAAATATCTAAAAATGCAAGTGTGATCATTGGATAGAGTTGAAATTATTGCGGAAAAAGAAGAAATGAATCACACATGTATAAGCAATTTTATCTTTTGCCACATGGTGGCAGAAGTCATCTGTTGCAGAGGTGTCAAAATGTGGCTGAATTTGGGAAAAGGTTAACTTAGTTTTACCATTCATGTTAGGCATAATTATTATTCCAATTGTTCATCATTTTTTGGAATAACAAACAAGATTTTTAACTTTATAACTTTTCACTGTATGTATGTATGCTATTAATCCTTTTCTTCAATATTTTCATCTGTGTTTAAACATTTAACATCATCTTATGTATATGATTTATAATGCTGTAAGTAAGATTATTTCATTATTATTCCAGGAGCCCATGAGTAAACAGTTGGAAATTCTGATGGAAAGAAGACGCCAAGAGGAAGTCCGTAAAGCTAGATTTAATTGGGCCCTTCTTCGTAACTCAATCCGCGACACAGTTCAAGCCGTCCAAGATGCAGATATAAAGACCGTCCTTATCTCACATGGTATACACCATCAGCGTAAAATCAACCACGAAAAAGAACTGAAACAAGTGATTTTCATTAAGGAATTAGATGTAAGTACAGAGGTTCAGATAAGGAGCGGTATTCAGCTCTTTTTCCCACTATTTCTCTTTTATGATTATAGCAAATGCTATGTTGTGGGTACTCAAAAGAATCATCTCACTGATGAGAGGCAAATAGGGATTTTAGAACATGCAAAACGCCCCTTATCTAGAGCTGAAGTAAATAGATTCTGTATACCTTTCTCTTTGTACTGCACATTTATACTTTTCCCAATTAATTCAAATGTATCAAAAGTTAAGTACATGTACATGTATATATACTTAAGACTGCCAAGATTAATGTTCTTGGTGAACTTTTGCACTCATATTGCATGGTATTTGCATTTTAAATACACTAACATTAAATTATTACAATTATTTTAATTTGTAATTAGTTCTATTAGTTAAACGTTTGATAAAATAGTTGTGGTTTTTATTTTCAGGAATATCTCACAACAGATGGTCAATGTATCAGAACATTTATGTCAGACGGACGTAAGAAGAAAACCTATGCAACGGAGGAGCCCATGGATAACATAGCATATTGTGCATACTACAAACAGTATGTAGGCTGGTTCTCAGATGGGGATGAACTGTTTGTAAGTAACTTTAGATGTGAAGTTAATGAGGATTACACAAGCCTTTGCCCAAGAATATTTCCCTTATTACTCATTCAAACCTAGGGTGTGGGTACTGAAAAGAATCATCTCTTTTGAGTAACCACAGCATTGGGTTCAGAGGTAAAATAAGCTTTTAGGAATATGAACTTTGCTCCTAATCTAAAACCCTGATATGCATGTATAATTTGTTATCAATAAACTACCTCATATCTTTGTCCATAAGATTGTTTTGATGAAGAGATTCTTATTCTTATGAATTCAAGTTGGAAACAAAACCAAACAGTTAATTTCTGGATATTTTAATTGAATAATTTATGAATGTGAAGTCCCATGACACTATACTAAGCAAGGACAATGACCAAATGAACAAATAAGACTTATGAGTATCAATATTTTTTGCAACTTTAGATGTTTTGCATGATCTATCTGTGGTAATGCAGACTTACATACCTTGGTCTTCTTTAGTTGCATATTGGTACATTTGTTTATTGTAAGACCTTGATGAAAATTAATGATAAAGTAATTCATTTTGTTTGCGTTCAATTTAAAGCGTAATATCGTTATTATAATAACATCGAAAAATACTATCAGGACATGTTGTTTTTCCGTAATGGTTATCATAAAGGATATGGTAGAGGAAGCTTTTGGGCTACAGTTCTAGTTTTTCACCAGAAATTACATTATGCCTCTTGTGAAGTCTGGATGAGTGGACAGTGAAGACTCTGGTAAGACTGTGCAGAAGCACAGGCTGAATAGTCTTCACCTTTCACATAAGCAACTTGACCCCTCATTGACCGCACTGTTCTAATATATTTTGTTTTGCAAATGATATAATTTTGACCTTTTTCATTTCCAGTTGATGACAAATCAGTTTGAAATAATTTCTCAGTCTCGAGCTCCTTCCAGAATTGGCTTGGCGGGTTACAATAAGCACACACATGAATTTATCACAGTTGGACCTGGTTTTTTTGTGGTATGTGGTTGTGTTTTAAGTATCAAAGACATTTAGATGTTTGGACATCCTGAACCTGACTGACGTTTTATACCTCTGCAGTAGACAAGTCGAAATCATGGTTGGAAAGGATATATTGCTCATAATAATTAATTTCTTCCATTGTCATTTTTAAACAGTAGGTTTATGCTCTCCTGCCAAAAGAACAGAATAATGTTTGGAATATTTTTTTTCCCCATCTTCTGTCATCATGCTTTTCCAAACTTGATAAGAGTCTACAGTTTTCATCGGATTTCTCTTTGGCACAGATTTTAATTACATTTCCAATGTTAAATAATGATTATGAATATTTTGTGAAATATTCTTAAAAGATTTGTTTCATTGTCAAGCTCTGATAACTCTTTCAGACATGGGCTTTCCGATATGGCGCTCGACATCTGATTCCTCGTAAAATGAACAGAACCGAGTTCAAAGAGAACAACATGTTTACCAACATGGTACTAGAGGGAACAGCCAGCAGGTCACAGAAAATCTTTCTGTCTGTGCAAAATTCTGCCGTGGTAAGTTAGCTTCTCTTCTCTTCTCTTTTCAACCTTGTACTGATGACATTTTTAACCCTTTTCCTCATATGTCAATTCTGCAGCAGACGACTTTAAACATATTTTGTCAAAAAATAGAAAATCTCCATAATTGAATGGATAACCTATGTCTAAAAGTGGAAAACATTGTGGCAAAAGGAGAAATTGCTCGTTTTGAGCAATTTCTTCTTTTGTCACTATGTTTTCAAAAAGCTGTCTGCTGCATAGGCGTCAGAAAGCGTCTGTATGATGGAAAGGGTTAAAGTGTCAATCTAGATGATTGAAAGAAAACAATGAGGAAGATGAAAAATTGATAATCATCTTTTCCGCACAAAAAGTCATCTTCTGCATACAGGCCAAACTGTAATTTTAATAGGAAGTCGTTGATTAATGTTACATTTTCAGCTTTTACTATTTGAAAGAAGATATTGTTTAAGTTTTTGAATAAATAAATTACTTTTCTTTCATGTATTTGTACAATAACTTTTAATGTTAAAACTGTAAATGAAAAGCGAAAACCAAACGTAAGGCTTTTTGCAACATAATAGTAGATTTATATCTTCCAGTGCATCCGCACAATCAGTTCTGGCTATGCACTACACTGTTTGCAATTTAACCCTTTCCCTCATATAGATGCTTTCTGACACCTCTACAGCAGACGGCTTTTAGAAAACATAGTGACAAAAGAAGAAATTGCTCAAAACTGCTGCAGATTAGCTGTATGCAGAAAAGGTTCATATTCTGCAGAGCACAGCTCAAATGTAGAGGAATAAAAATGACTTACAAACGTATATAATATTTTATGTATCAATTCAAACTCTGCAGTTTAAACAGCCGGTATGAACTACATATATTCCATTGGGATTTAACTGGATTTACGAAACCAAATCTTTGAAACGCTTAGAAAGGGTTGGTATTACACAAGGTCTTTTTTAGCTTGCCTTGTTTTTTCGAATAAAAAAAGTCGGGGTATTGTGATACCCATGGCATCATCTGCATCTGCTGTGTCGTCTGCTTCATCACAAAACATAAACCTTACCTCATAACTCAATAACTGCTCAACATTATCAACTGAAACTTGGTGGACACATGTTCCTAGGTGCAATATGCATGTTTATACCAAGTGACATAATTCTTGTTTTATTAATGATTCAGCAATGCCCCTTTTTTTACTTAAAAATAGCAGACAAGCGTTGGCATTCACTTGCGGCGCTCTTGTTTTTAAATTGCCCAGTGGGGTCAGATTGTGAATGTATGTCGACATGTGAATGTTTTTTTTCCAGATGTATAATGTATTCGAAGGGACTCAGCTTGCCTACAAAAGAAATCTACATGAAAGAGAAATTACCGCCATGACCTATTTTAACCCGTTAAAATACCTTGTCACAGGAGCAATAGATGGAACTAGTAAGTTGAATTGATTGATATTGTAGTGATAGACCTTCTTTAAGTCGCTAATACGCCTTTGAGCAATAGATTGGATCAGTAAGTCAAAAATAATTCATTTGACAATATATCATGCATCCTGTAATGAATGAATGATTGTTCTTTTATAGGGCTGTGACAGCTTTGGTATTTTAGGGCATTATAAAGGTGTTTATTTGAGGCAAAGAAACACAAAAATACATTTTTTGACTATCTACTTGCCTTCACTAGAATTAAATGTGAGGAAATGGTGTTATAGAAACTAAAGATATGCATCCTGTACCAACTTTTACAAACGTAAAAGAGAGATCAGAGCTTAAACACCTGCCTTGTGATCTTAACCCTTTCCCCGTTTACAACAATTCTGCAGCAGACGACTTTGAACATATTTTGTCGAGAAATAGAAAATCTCTATAATTGAATGGATAACCTATGACTAAAAGTGGTAAACATTGTGGCAAAAGGAGAAATTGCTCTTTTTGAGCAATTTCTACTTTTGTCACTATGTTTTCAAAAAGCAGTCTGCTGCAGAGGCGTCAGAAAGCGTCTATATGAGGGAAAGGGTTAAGGTCCCGGGTTTGATTCCTATGAGAATGTGGAAACTATTTGGGAATTCCCAGATAATCAAAATGAACACTTTGTTTCATAAATAATTGTATAATATACATGTTTATGAAATTTATCGTGCAATCTACATTTTCAATTTTAAAATTAATCTAATGAAACTTTTTACTTTGTGCACTTAATGAAAAAATGCACAAGTCATAATATTTAATTATATTTATATTGACTTTCCATTGTTATCTTCCCATAAACATGTACTGATTTGTCTGTCATAGAAGTTTGTAGGCCTTCCTCTAGAAATCTCTAGAAATGATGGTATAACTACTGAAAAAAGGTTGAAAACATTGTGGCAAAATGAGATTTTTTTTGTTTTGAGCAATTTCCTCTTTTTTCACAATGTTGTCTAAAGTTGTCTGCAGATGCATTAAAATGCGTCTATAGGTGGGAAAGGGTTTATTATGTAAACTTTAGAGTTAGTTTAAGTTTTAAATTTATTTTTCTTTGTAGTTAAAGTTTGGGACCAGAAGTGGCACATCCAGATGGTATTTGTTGGTCACACAGGAATGGTGAATGCATTAGATATCTATCCACATGGTTCAGCCATTATATCCTCGAGTCTGGACAATACAATCAGGGTCTGGAATCTTGACACCTGTGACGAAGTGGACAGGTCAGTGAGCAAATTTTAACCATTTAATATACCCTTTCCCACATACATGTATAGACGCTTTTTGACACCTCTGCAGAAGAAGACAAAGTTTGAAAACATTTATGAGAAAAGGAGCAATTTCACCTTTTGCCACAATGTTTTCAACCTTTTTCAGTAAATATACATGATTTATAGAGACACCTCCGTAGCAGATGACTTTTGAAAACATTCATGAGAAAAGGAGAAAACAAGCAATTTCTCCTTTTGCCACAATGTTATCAACATTTTTCAGTAATGATACCTTCATTTATAGAGAGTTTCTATTTGCATAGACGTTCAAAAGTCATCTGCTGCAGATTTGTTGGGAAAGGGTTAACCACATATAACAGATCTGCAGCAGACAACTTTGAAATTATTTAGGCAAAAGAATGGACAATCTTAACCCTTTCCCTCATATAGACGCTTTCTGACGCCTCTGCAGCAGACAGCTTTTTAAAAACATAGTGACAAAAGAAGAAATTGCACAAAACGTGCAATTTCACCTTTTGCCACAATGTTTTCCACTTTTTGTCACAGGTTATCCATTCAATTATTGAGATTTTCGATATTTAGACAAAATATGTTCAAAGTTGTCTGCTGCAGAATTGTTGTATGAGGGAAAGGGTTAACAGATGAAAGCAGGGCCTTTTTACCTTATATAAGTGACGCCGTTAAACGGTGTCTTCCCAATTGGAAAAACGTTGTTTTTTTCCCAATTGGAAAAAAATATTTCCCAAAATCTAAAAATGTTTAAGTGAAGTGAAGTGGAATACACTATTAACAGATATATTTGTCTTGTTTAAGGTAATATGATTGTTTAATTGTATTATATAAACCAAAAGTCTTAAGTTATTGTAAAAAGGACTATTTATATAGCCACATGTTATATGTCTAATTTTTCCCAATTTGGCAAAAAAATCACTCTAAAATTTCCCAAAATGAAAGGCTAAGGCCTCTTCCCAATTTCTGGAAAAAAGGCCCTGGAAAGTATAATTATTTCATTGAGTTGAAAACAAAATTTGACAAATGGAGAAACTGTTCATTATGAGCAATTTGTCTTTCAACATTTTTGAAAGTTGTCTGCTGCAGACCCGCCAGCGCCAGGTAGTTTTTTTTTCATGCATGGATTCACAAACTTGAAATTAATGTAGTTAAGGCATGCTGTAATTTTCTAATGTATCCTAAATCCTGGAAAATGTACTTTTACCAAACCCTAGAAAAGGTCAAACAGATGTTGCCTGTGTGTTTTCATTTAAATTAACAGTGCAAAGTACCATTTGAAATAGTAAATACAAGTTTGCAAGTTTAATATAATGATGTTGAAAACAGGAAGACCAGCCTCAGTTATTTGACCCGGGTACCAGATTTGATCAATCTTAGGAAAAAAATGTAAACATTTAAAAACATATTTCGGTACAGTGTAGAAAACATAATGGGATAAGATAAAATTGTTCTTCAAGAAATTTTATTGTTTTCCCATAATGATTTTAAAGCGACTGAAATCCAGATGGCACGAAAAAAACACAAAAAAACTCGAATTCGTCCTAAATGTTATTCTTTATGTTATCCAAGTAAAACTAGGGTAGAACATGTATCGTTTTTTATCAATAAAGTGAACTTGAGTCGTTTTCAATTGTCCTGATGAAGGGGTTTCCTATTTAAAAATACCACGGAATCCTTCAGATGGGCACCTTGCAACGATCACGTGATATAACTATATAACGGTTCACTCTGACAGGCGTGTACAGTTATACACAATTTACACGTTTGGCGGAGTCGAACGACAGTAATCATAGAGATTTGTTTGTGATTGCATGAGCTCCTCGTGATTTTGCATAAAACCTTCATAGTATAAAAATGTTCCATTTAATGCGCATGCGTCCTAGCGGTCATGTGACGACTCTTCAATTCACGTGACGACTTTTCAAGTCACGTGATGAATGAGATTAAAAGCATCGAAAGCTATTTATAAACTTACCCCGTTACTGACAAGGTAGAATTTGCGATGGAAAAAGTATCGAAAATAAGACAATATCACCGATTATAGGGGTATGTAATATGTCAGTTATCATATTTTAATGCCCCAAATACAAAAATAACACTTATTTTCTTAAAATTGGAAATTTTATTTTTTTTCGACAGTTGGGTATCTGGAGTTCAGTCGCTTTAATGTTTTCTTTTTCCAATATTGTTTTAAAAGATTCTCTTCTTTTTTGAAGTTAAAAGTCAGTTGTATCGGATGAAATATTTAGATGAATTGCATGAATATTTATGTTTAATATTATTACAGGGCTATACTGAGCAAACCGATCAAGAGTTTACAGACAACCTTAGACTGCGATATATTCTTTACTTACGTTGGAAACTCTGTGGACCTGTGGAAGATACAACATCTCTTCCAGATTCATACATCTGTGGGGTAGGTAGATAATAGACTTGTTTCTATAAGTGCTTAAACCTTTCCCACATATAGACGTTTTCTGAGGCCTCTGCAGCAGACGTCTTTTTGAAAACATAGTGACAAAAGAAGAAATTGCACAAAACGTGCAATTTCTCCTTTTGCCACAATGTTTTCCACTTTTTGTCATAGGTTATCCATTCAATTATGGAGATTTTCTATGTTTTGACAAAATACGTTCAAAAGTCGTCTGCTGCAGATTGGTTGATTTGAGCATGTCCATTGAAAAAAAAAATATATGCAAGTTGACTTTTGTGAACAGTGTAAACCCAGATTCGCTTGGGCGTCCACATAATCTGGTCAAGATCTAAACTGTTCACAAATTACTTTGTAAATCCTGGTTAGATCGAGCAGATGTGCAGACTGGTCACTATTCACATGGATAGGTTCACATATATTCTTTAGACTGCCTTGTTGGTGTAGTGGTAGAGCATCTGCCTCTGTGTCACGGGTTGGCTACCATGCGGGGTCATACCAAAAATCGTAGTAATGACTATCCTCCTTGTCGCTCAGGGTTGTGGGGGTATCATTATGACTGACTGAATGGTGTCAGGATAAATGGACCAGTAGTACTGGTAACTTACCCGTGAAACGCTGTGTTATAACTGAAAAATTGTTCAAAGCGGCATAAATAACCAAAAAATCAATAAATCACATATTCTTTACTTATTTTACAAAGCAATGTGGGCTGATGGATGCATATATCTACAGGGTATGTTGTTTGTACATGTAGGCTATCTCAAAGATATATTTTTTAACCCTTATCTTCATATAGACGCTTTCTGACGCCTCTGCAGCAGACGGCATTTTGAAAACATAGTGACAAAAGAAGAAATTGCACAAAACGTGCAATTTCTCCTTTTGCCACAATGTTTTCCACTTTTTGTCATAGGTTATCCATTCAATTATGGAGATTTTTTATGTTTTGACAAAATACGTTCAAAGTGTCATAGGTTATCCATTCAATTATGGAGATTTTTTATGTTTTGACAAAATACGTTCAAAGTCGTCTGCTGCAGAATTGTCGTATGAGGGAAAGGGTTAACCCCTCTTTCCCACTTACAATTAAGTTGCAGTAGATTTGAAAACATCTTGGCAAATATATGAAAAAATCCCTCATAATAGTAGTATGGTAATAAAACAGAGTTGAAAACATTGTGGCAAAATCAGAATTGCTCATTATGAGTAATTTTTTCCTTTTGCCACAATGTATTTAAAGGATGTCTGCTGCAGATGCATAAAAATGGGCCTGCAAGTGGCAAAGGGTTAAGAAATTTTGTAAATAAAGCAATATTTACAGGTCTTTTAGTTAAAATGTACAATGTACTTTTGTTTCTGTTTCAGACAAAGACCCATTAAGATCCAGCACACCTCTCACCCAAATTTCTCTGTCCGTTCTGTGGTGATGAGTCGAGACAGTAGTGTTAGAATTCTCTCCCCTTTATCGGGTGATGTCATTACAACGCTCCTCCTGAATCCCCATAGCAACCTTGTCGACGTGGCATATGCAATAGAAGAAGGTAAAATCAGAGGCCTTGATAACGAAGCTTTAACCCTTTCCCTCATATAGACGCTTTCTGACGCCTCCGCAGCAGACAGCTTTTTGAAAACATAGTGACAAAAACAAGAAATTGCTCAAAACGAGCAATTTCTCCTTTTGCCACAATGTTTTCCATTTTAAGTCATAGGTTATCCATTCAATTATTGAGATTTTTTATTTTTTGACAAAATATGTTCAAAGTCGTCTGCTGCAGACTTGTCGTATGAGGGAAAGGGTTAACAAGTCCTTGTGCCAAAATCTCTCCACTATAACTCAATAAACACTGTGCCTTCTCAAAAGAATTGTCATATTGAGATGAAGTTTTGTTGGCAAACCCATAACTTAGTTTTTGAGGTTTCAAATAGCAAATTGAGAACATGAAAAAGGCTCCTTTTCTGGATTTATTTTAACTCTTCCCCATGTATACAAGAAATCTGCAGCAGACGTCTTTGAAACATCTAAGTAAAAATATGAATTTATTTTTATTGAATATAGTTGAAAACATTGTGACCAAACAAAAAACTGCTCAATATGAGCAGATGCTTCAAAATGCGTCTGCAAGTGGGAAAGGGTTAAATGATTAAGAAATATGGAGGACGTTTTACAGTTTAACTTATATGATTTATGTTAAGACATTTAACATAAATGATAATACCAGGGAACATCTCAAAATTTGTAAGTACATAACCTTGTCCAGAAAGCATTGAGCCAAGCTCCGGTAGCTAAGTCGGTAGCGACGCGGGCTGTTGTGAGTTCGAATCCCGGCTCGGCCAACTTTCTTTCCGACGATTGACAAAATTCAATGCGTCATGCGTCTTCCACCAATGGGCTTAGTCTATGCAGAAAAGCGGCAAGTTGCTTGGGAAGATTGTTGTGTGGAGTACTAGTGTGAGAAAACCAGGAAATGCATGAATAGGTGAACTGGCCGCCGTGATATAACTGAGAAATTGTTAAAAACGGTGTTAAACCCCAAACAACCGGAAAGCCTTGAGGGATAAGAAGATACTGCTCAAATTAAGCAAGGCACCTTTTCTTTGTTCAAGTGATGGTTTAAAATTTCCAGGATGTATTAACAAGTATAATGTAACACTATATTAATAAAACAAGTGTATATTTCAGAAAAAATGTTTTGTGTTCTCGGTAATGGAGATATTCTAAAAGTTCAACAAGTATAATGTAACACTATATTAATAAAACAAGTGTATATTTCAGAAAAAATGTTTTGTGTTCTCGGTAATGGAGATATTCTAAAAGTTCAGACGAACACAAACCCATGTCGTATTGTGGATGAATGGAAATGTTCCGATCCAGACAAAGGTAAACTAGGGTATAACATCAAGTACTCTGGATGAATAATGTATATCCCCACTTGTATAAGCTGCACTTCACTAATATCTTAATTCCACCGTTTAACCCTTTCCCACATACAACAACTCTGCAGCAGACAACTTTGAAAAGATGTGAGCAAACTTATGGAAAAACCTCTACATATGATAGTGAAATTATTGAATAGAGTTGAAAACATTGTGGCAAATGTAGAAGTAGCTCGTCATGAGCAACTTCTTCTATGCCGCAATGTTTTCAAAAGTCGTCTGCTTCAAAGGCATCAGAAGGCGTCTGCATGTGGGAAACGGATAATAGCTATTGATGTTATAATAATACTTTCAGGAAAAACGGGGTGTGATAGAACCGAAAACATTCTTCTAAAAATGTAAAAAGTTGTTCATCATAAGCAAATCTTTATTTTACCACATTGTCTCTGAAAGTGATCATTGGCAGTCATTGATATTAGTTGGCGCTCGGGATGCAGGGATAGAATTATGACTGATGTGTCGGTGTAAGGTTTAATAATATCAGTAAAACTGGTAATTAACCCAGGAAATGCTGTGATATAATTGAAATAAAGTTGAAAGCAGCATAAAATACGATTCAAACAAATTCTTGTGATTTTGTTATCCTTTCCATAAGAAACATCTACAGTAAAGAATGTTTCCACAGACAAATTGTAAATGTTACTTCAAAACGGAGTGAAAAAGCCTTAAACAATTTCTTTTTGTCACAATGTTGTCAAAATAAGGTGCATCAGGCACGGCAAAAGTAGCTATAAGGAAAATAGGATAGAAAGAGAGTTGTTTTTAAATTCACTAGAGTTAGTTTGACACAGTTTAAATTGCACATTTATGTTTGATGATGTTGGTTTATAACTCATAATGAGCAATTTCACCTTTTGTCACAATGTTTTCAAATATTCTGCTGTAGATGCTTCAAAAAGTGTCTACAAGTAGAAAACGCTCATTTTTTACCTGGTATGACATTGTCATTAATTACTGTCTGCTTTGAAATTATGTGAGGAAGAAAATGAAAATATGTGGAAAATTCAAAGTTTGTTTTTTGATGCAATGTGGAAAATATTCAGGCAAAAGAAGAAATTGCTCATAACGCAATTTCTTCTTTCCCTTCAAAATTTTCAAAATCTATGAAACTGTAGTTTTATCAAATTGGAGCTCTAACTATAAAACAAGTTAACCCCCCTTTCCAACTTACAACAAATTTGCAGCAGAAGACTTATAAAACATCTTGAATTTTTAAGATTTTTTTTTTAAATGATTATTCAATAAAGTTGGAACTATTGTTGCAAAGGAAGAAATGATTCATTATAAGCAATTAAGCTTTTAGCCATAACGTGTTCATCAGTTGACTGCTGCAGATGTATCAAATTCATGTTGAATAGGGATAACGCATAATGACGCATTTAGAGAAGACGAGTATTGAACAAATTTAACCCTTTCCCTCATACAGCAATTCTGCAGCAGACGACTTTGAACGTATTTTGACAAAACATAGAAAATCTCCATAATTAAATGGATAACCTATGACAAAAAGTGGAAAACATTGTGGCAAAAGGAGAAATTGCACGTTCTGTGCAATTTCTTCTTTTGTCACTATGTTTTCAAAAAGCCGTCTGCTGCAGAGGCGTCAGAAAGCGTCTATATGAGGGAAAGGGTTAAGCAAAAGAAGAAATTGCTCTATATTTGCAATTTCCCCTTTTGCCACGATGATTTCACTTTCATTTATAGAGATTTTATAGCGATCCATAAATTAGCTATGATGTTTCCAGTCTACTCTTGCAGATTTGTTGTATATATGTGGGATAGGGTTATATTAAAAATGTTTATTAAAAATGAATTTTATTGTATTATGTAACTTGGTTGCACTATGTCTTCTAACAGTATATTATACTCATGTATCCACCTATGTATTCATGCACAAACATAACAGCTGCAGTTCCTTGTGGGTTATTTAATAGTTGAGTGTCACATTTTAACAAAGGGCTTATCAGTAAAATGGTATGGGAAATTTCACTCAGATTATATTTTTTGAGTTTGGTTGTTTAGTAAGTCCAGAAAATAAAAATGTAATTTGTAAATTTTCTGCCATACATGTCAAGAATATCTTCAATTCTGTATCACCAACCATTGTGCATTTGTGATCAATGATAGAGATCTGGCTCTGCACTGTTTGCAAGTCAGTCACAGAAGTCTTAACCCTTTTCCTCATACGACAATTTTGCAGCAGACGACTTTAAACATATTTTGTCAAAAAATAGAAAATCTCCATAATTGAATGGATAACCTATGACTAAAAGTGGAAAACATTGTGGCAAAAGGGGAAATTGCTTGTTTTAAGCAATTTTTTCTTTTGTCACTATGTTTCAAAAAGCTGCGTGCTGCAGAGGTGTCAAAAATCATCAATATGAACGAAAGGGTTAATGAAACTTCTGATATTCTGATACAGTTTCCATTTAGATCAGACCGCATGGAAGTGCAGGCAGATCTATATATACACCTGGTTTTCCTGTAAATATTATTGTAAGTCAGTAAAACAAAACAAAACAAAACCAGTTAGATTCTCTCAATTCTAATAAGATTTTAAAAGAATGAATGAGTTATATAGGTTTTTTTTACATTCTCACCTAATATTACTTGCACTTTTATTTTGTGAAAAGTTAGATTTGTAGATGCAAACAGGGACGTAGATTTACGTTCCTGATTGCAAGTCATTATGATTACTGTAAGCTTGAAAATTTAATTCATAGGATTTTTTGTACAACAAATATTTACCTTGCACTTTATTTTACCTATATATATACTTACCACACCTACCTTTACACCCCTGTACCCTTTAAAATCTAACATGTGTATTCATTTAAATATAAACTGCTTGTATTTAATTGACAAAGTAATGTAAGTTCCATCATTATTAAGCGCTTTTAATTTGTTTCCCAATATTGCACATAACATTGCCTTTCTATATTTTAAAAGTGAAAATACAATTTTGTTTTGATTTAAACCATTTGATGAGATATCAATCCAACAAAGAAATGTCAAATATTTTGAATAGCATGTTATAAGTAACTATTTTGCGAATGTGAAAAAAAATAAGGAAAATCTGCTTACATTTTGCTTTAAGCAGAATTGCAGAGTACCTCTGTCATAACTTTAACATTAGTTAAGATTTGGGTCATAGAGGTACACTGTCAATTGACATCTTTTCTTACTAATGGTGTCAGTGTGTGTATACCACGTGACTTTTGACGTCATATTTGCATCGTCAGACAGCAATAATTGCTCTTGATAAAAACAATGGTAACTTTTTTTTATTTCTTTACCCTTTTTAATGAAACATGGCGCAGTCTACGCCACTTACAATGTCCTATCTCCAGTTTTTTACAGCAGTTTAATTGGTGGTCTAGTTTTTTCAAACACTTTGACAAACCTGTTTTCAAAATCCATTTTTGATAATGCTCCGGCTGTTGGCGATCTTAATACATTTTGAGAAAAGGTTTGTCGAAGTGTTTTAAGAAACTTACCCACTAATCAAACTCCGTTAAAAACCGGAGATAGGGCTCTGTTTCGTTAAAAATGATGAAGAAATAGAAAAGTTACATTTGTTTTTACTTCTAGACCGAAGTAAAATATAGCTGTCCGCCGTAGCATTTGTGATGTCAAAGTCACGTGGTATAGACACACTGAGTATTATCCTGGTTAAACAAAACAGGGTTCATCTTTAGCTCAATAAGTGCTGAAGGTCTGTCAGTTATTGTGATCGCCCTTTGTCTGGCGTACGTCCCATTGTCCAAGTTGCTTGTAGACAATCTATGGGCCACAGTTTAGATCTTATCTTCATCAAACTTTCTCAGTGTCTTGACGATATCTAGACCAATTTCAAATATGGGTTACAAGGCCAAATTAAAGAAAAATATTTTATATTATAGAGGTCACATTTTTTATTTAAGAATAGTGACTGTCAGAATGTTTGCCTTGTTGATATCTAGGCTAAATTGAATATGGGGTTATGTCAAATCAATTATAATATGGGTCATATCTAGGCTAAGTTGAATATGGGTCATGTGAGGTTAAAAACTAGGTCACTAGGGCAAATGTAAGAAAAATATTGTGGACATTCTAGAGGTTGCAATTTTTAATTTAGTATGTTGGAGCTTTGCCATGGTGTTAGTCTAAATGATATCTAGGCTTATTTCAAATATATATCAGGTCAGTTCAAAAAGTAAAGCACTAGGCCAAATTTAAGTGAAATTTTGTAGCAACTCTAGTATCAGCATTCTTGAATTAAGCATGTTGAAACATGGTCAGAAATTTGTTCTTAATGATATTTAGTCTAAGTTCAAATTTAAATCATGTTAGATAAAAAAAAAATAGATCCAAACTGAAGAGAAATATATTGTGGACTTAAGGGGCAACATCATTATTTGACTTCCAAAATGTTAAAACTTTGTCAAAATGTTTGAATTGATTATATCTGGACAAAGTGTAAATATAGGTCATATCACCTCAAAACTAGTTTACTAAGATAAGGCTCTAGAGGTTGCATTTTAGTTCATTAAATTACCGTTACTTCTTAAGTATTATTTATAAACACTTTTTCATACAGAGCGGTGGTACTCAGGTGAGCGTTAAAGGGCTACTATGACACTCTTTGTTTGATAATTACATATGATTTGCTAAAAAAATGAAACTTGTTTCTAAAAAATGTTTAAAAATTCCATTTCATTTCTACAAACTCATTATCTTAATTTAAAACATTTCTAATGAAGTTTAATTTTGACAAACATGTCATTTACAATGTACAGTATACACAGATGATATTATCATCAGTATGATTTACAAAATAACAAATTACCTTTAAATTGCTATTAATTCCTCGTTCTACAGAAAAGAATGACAGGATAAAAAATTCAAAAAAAGGCTTACTTTCAATATCAAATGTTCCTATGAGACTTTGTAAAAATTGAGGTCTTATCTCAAAGTGAAATTGAGTACTGATTGTAAATCCAGGAAACAGACATTGAGAGTGAGTAATGTAAGTTGTAAGAACTTGTTTCACAATCAAATCAATCTACAATAATAAAAAAAAGAAAAAAAAGTTTAAGCTAAACAAATCATGTAACATGAATTATCCGCCATTCTAAAATAAATAATAAATAAGGAGTTACCCCCCTTTATTCCACAGAGGCTTGTAACTATTTGTTTGTGTATGAATATGTGGTGGATATTCAATTAACAACGGACACATGGGCAGCCATTAAACGTGGCGTGGCCACAAAAGCTTTAAATCTTGGAGAAAATGAAAATGATGGCGATGATGATGATTCCTCAAAAAAAAAGAAAAAGAATGTGAACAGAACTCTCCTACTTGGAGGGAGAAAAGATGGCCACATTTGTGTGTTTAACTGGGAGACCGGAGATGTTGATTTCAAAATTGATGTAAGTTGTATTGGATCTAACCTGGTTTTAGCACAAAGCCAATTTACTTAACCCTTGCCCACATACAGACGCTTTGTGTCACCTCTGCAGCAGACGACTTTTGAAACCATTGTGACGAAAGAAAAATTGCTCATAATAAGCAATTTATTCCTTTGCCACAATGTTTTTTACTTTATTCAAGAATTTTACTTTCATTTATAAAGAGTTTCCATATTTTTGACAAACTTATTTCAAAGTCGTCTGCTGCAGATTTGTTGTATGTTGGACAGGGTTAAACTGAGAAACAAGGCAAATACTGTTGCCATATTAGCCTTGTCTCACAATTTTCGGGATATTCCAACCAGTATTAGTTAGCGACAATAATAGCAGAGTCGTAACAACTGTGAAAGCTCAGTCGAAACGATTTAAGCTATCCATCTAGGAGTTGTGAATTCTTATGATTGGCAATGTGGCCAGTGTCATTTGTCTTTAACCAATGAGATGAAGAGTCTCTGTTTGAAGATAGCTTGTTGCTTGGGAAGAATCTTATGTGGCAAGAGAAAGCTATAGGAAAGGCATACATATCGAGGGCTTGGCGTGAAACAATTGTTTCTAAAATTGGTATTTTTTTACCAAGGTTAATCACCTCACCATAAAGTCTTTATAAGCGTTTAATCACTTTTCTTTGTAAACAATGTAAATTTAGGTGCCATTGCTCGTTCTGAGCAATGGCACCTAAATTTGCATTGTTTACAAAGGGGTCAAAATTGCCCCTGAACCAGGGTTTTCAAAATAGGTATTTAGTTACAACCGTTTCACACCAAGCCCTCGATATGTGAACAGATGGACAAGATATAACTGAAATATTGTTGAAAACGACATAAATCTCAAATCAATTTGCTACTAGTGAAGATCCAGATTGGCCTGTGGCTTTACACAGTCTGATCAGGATCTTCCCTGTATGATATTAAGTTGTACAGGCATCCTTGAAGACTTTTGAGAATGATTTTAACCAAAAAGCAATTCTTAACCCTTTCCCTCATATAGATGCTTTCTGATGCCTCTGCAGCAGACAGCTTTTTGAAAACATATTGACAACAGAAGAAATTGCTCAACACGAGCAATTTCTTATTTTGCCACAATGTTTTCCACTTTTAGTCATAGGTTATCCATTCAATTATAGAGATTTTCTATTTTTTGACATAATATGTTCAAAGTCGTCTGCTGCAGAATTATCGTATGAGGGAAAGGATTAAGTATGTAATTTAATAGCAGTAACCGTGATTAACCGTTTTCCACATACGGCAAAATCTGCAGCCAACGACTTTGAAAACATTTAGTCAAAAATATTAAAAACTCTTTATAAATGTAAGCACAATTAATTAATAAAGTTGAAACATTGTGGCAAAAAGAAAAAAAAGTGCTCGTTATTTTTCCTTTTGCCCTAAAAGTTTCAAATCTGCTGCTGAGGCTTCAGAAAATGCCTACATGTTGAAAAAGGGTTCATTTCAAAACCTCCGAATATTTTTTTTTATGTGAATTATCCCATTTGTTAGCATTTGGTGACAGATATAAGAATGTCCCAATGTGTTGTTTTGTTGTTAGGTATTGTCAGAACAAGTTATATCAAACAATTGTAGCAGTGTCTAACAAAAGTGTTACTGCAAAATGCATCTGTATGTGGAGAAACTTTGAACCCTTATTGGCGCATTTTGATGCATCTGCAGCAGTCAACTTTTGAAAACATTGTGGAAAAAGAAATCATATTACTATTTATAAAAATTATTTCTATATTTTTCCTATATCCATTAAAAGTTGTCTGCTGTATATTTGTTATTTTTGGTAAGTTTTAATCTGTTTATCCCTCTCATGTGCAGTAACACAAAGTTACAAGCACTCCAAAACGGTACTGCATTTGTGAAAGTTTGATCTGTTTTAAACCCTTTCTTATACAGGCTCATGGCAGTAAGGGTGTAATGAGTATGATAGCTAATGCAAAAGTGGACCAACTCATATCTGCTGGCAGAGGTAATATGTTATTCATCCTTACTTTATTTATCCTTATATCAACAGTTTTTGTAGTTTCATAGTTTTTGTAAAACAAGTTATGTCTTGATTTGATTTATTGTGGTTTTACGCCGCTTTCAACAATATTTCAGTTATATCACAGCGACAGTTCACTTATTAATGATCCCTGGGTAAACAAACCAGTACTAGGCTAGAAAATGTGCCTTGCCCAAGGGCACTCCACAATGACCGTAGTGCCGCAACTGGGGATCGAACCCGGGACACACGGTTTCGAAATCCCCGACACTAACCACCAGACTACAGCGGATTCCGTAATTTGTCTTGAACATTGAAATAATTTTTGTATAGTGGTTTTAAAACACTTGGGAGAAAAAAGACATCTGGTGTTTATGAAGTAGGGTCATTATTTTGTTATTACATAACCATTTTGGCATATGCAAATTATATACAAATTAAAATATCTGTTCGAATTGTAGTTGTAAAAAGTTATTAGAAAAAAAAGCATAATTTTTTCAAACTGAGAAAGAGGTATAAAGAAGCACATTTTGTCACAAAATATTGAAATCGGTCAGATTACATATATAGGGCAACATTTCGGACTTTGTCAACTACAGAGCTTCCAGATCAGATTTGAGCTTCGCACAGTCTAATCGGGGTATTCACCGCTCACAATCTAGTTATACAATCATCCTATAAGTCTATCAGGAACTGTTATGAGAACAATTGAATATATAAATGAAGTGTGTACTGTGAAAAACCATCTTTAGGGTATTTGCGAGAAGTTTAGATACAGATCGGCCTGGACATCTACTAAATCTGATCTGGCGCTGCACTTTTCACCCATAAGTCATAGAATGTTTCAAGAAACTTCTGTAAAGCACTGTCTACTGTAGGTTGGTTTTCCTGGAGCACCGCTCAAATATGCAATTGGATCATAATTGCCATTTATACCAAAACCTCAAAATATCTAATGTCGTGTGATGTGATTCGTCTCATATGCATTATAGACCAGGGTTATCAATCTAGGAGCCATGAGTTCATAACCAGACATGGTCATTAATTCTTTCTGATGCTGACTGCCTTGGTGGTGTAGTGGCTGAGTGTCCACCTTGGGTGCGGGAGGTCGCGGCTTTGATCCCCTGTCAGGTTATACCAAAACTAAAATGTTAGTAATGGCTGCCCTCCTAGGCGCTCAGGCTGCGGGGTTAGCATTATGACTGACTGGCTGGTGTTAGGATAAATTGACCAGTAATACGCTGTGATATAGCTGAAATATTATTCAAAGTGGCGTAAAAGACACCAAACAATAACCTTTTGATGATGGTTAAAAGACATAGTGACTAACTTTATTTAATGTTTCATCAATGGGCTAAAAACCAGTTTATGTGGAAAGGTAGCCTGTTGCCTTGGAAGAATGTTGTGTGGAAAACTTGTGTGAGAGAGCCAGGAATACTCTTGTAAACAGTGTTAAATTCCAATCAGTCAATCTCATAAGCATCTATATTGCTTGCATTAACCCTTTCCCACATACAACAAATCTGCAGCAGATGACTGAAAACATAGTGACAAAAACCTAAAAAATTACCATAAAAGATAGCTTAATTGTTAAATAAAGTTGAAAACATTGAGGCCAAAGGAGAAATTGCTCATCATGAGCAATTTTACCTTAGACCACAATGTTTTTACAAGTCGTCTGCTGCTATTGCATCAAAATGCGTCTGCAGGTGGGTTAGGGTTAACATTTGTTTCCTTTATTGTACCAGATAATGTGATAAAAGTATGGCATGTGTACCAGTTTGTACAGAAATTCCATTGGATGTTCTTCACCCATTTATTTATCTTTATTCATTTCCAGATAATGTGATAAAAGTCTGGCGTGTGTACCCGTTTGTCCAGGAGTCCCTGGCCCCCTTGATGTCCTTTTTCTGTGCCCATCTCCCTCTCCATATGACGATGATTAAAACCAACCTTTGCGTGGCCTTCCAGGATCATGCCACAGCCACATACAGCGTGGTCATGTATAATCTTAGAGACAGAAGTAAGTACATTCATATATCCATGCTATTTTATAAATCCTTACCCACATTCAGACACTTTTGGAAGCATTTGCAGCTGATGGTTTTTGAAAATATTTTAGCAAAAGGAGATATTGCTAACTATTTTTCCTATTGCCAAAATGTGTTCAACTATATTCAATATATATTATTTTATTTATATAGACTTTCCATATTTTTGCTTCAATGTTTTCAATGATGTATGCTGCAGACTTGTTGTTTGTGGGAAAGGGTTAACCCTTCCCCTCATATAGACGCTTTCTGACGCCTCTGCAGCAGACGGCTTTTTGAAAACATAGTGACAAAAGAAGAAATTGCTCAAAACGAGAAATATCTCCTTTTGCCACAATGTTTTCCACTTTTAGTCATAGGTTATCCATTCAATTATAGAGATTTTCTATGTTTTGACAAAATTTGTTTAAAGTCGTCTGCTGCAGAAGTGTCGTATGAGGGAATGGGTTAAGATACTATTGTTATTAATGATAAATAACAATGATATAAATGATTTTATTTGTCAATAAATTAATCAATCGAACACTGCATGTATAACATTTCTCTGTAAGCCAAGGAGGTCTTTATAAAGTACTATCCAAGATCAACCAAGGAAAATCAAAAGAGATAATAATTTAGAAAACAATAAAGAAAACTAATTGATTCAGCCAAAGTAACTGCAACAGCTTTTGTTTATGTGTTACAATTTTAGTACGAGTTAAATGAACACTGAGTATGAATATTTCATAATGAATATATTTGAAATAGATTTTCTGTCACAATCTAAGGACACACTTTAAATGTCATTTTTAAAGAAGAATGAAGGACATTAAAAGGTGAATTCAGTTCATCTCATTTAGAAGACAGGAACACATTCTTTCTGGAAGATATACTTGGCAATCATATTCTGATCAATCAATTTGAATAGTTGCAGAGTGCTTCAGGAAAACAAACCTTATGGCATTTGCAATCAGTTTAGATCCAGATCTGTCTTTGCATCCATGGAGTCTAATTTGGATCTGCACCCTTCACCAATTATTTAAAGAAAATTGCAATCAAATTCTGACAACAGACACTTATCATCTGTTATCAATGTAGCCTGAATAAGCTGGCAGATATGTCTTCTTTTGTCATTAATATGAAAAATATAATAGGGTTGTTTTTTCTGGAGCACTGCTCATTTTGTATGTTTCTAATATTAAACCCCCCCTATTGTAGTGTTTTTTACTGATACACATATGGATGCGTTTGATCCTGACAGTAAGTGTTGGCAATAGTAGTGGAATTATTCCCCCAAAATATCTCTTTTTATTGTTGTGGGAAATATTGGCCAAGGGAAAAATCTTGTTTTTATTATTTTATTCTCCTGTGGGAACATATTAAGGTTTAAATCTTTTCCTACTGGTTTCAAAATGTTTTATTATGTAGATTTAGAGTTTTCCTTTCTGGTTTCAAAAGAAGTGTATACACAGAAGAATGACAGATATAAACCTTAATCCTAAATACTCTGCTTTCTCTCCTTGACCATTGAAAATTTTCTAAGATGCATTTAAATATTGCTAGTTATCATCATGGGAATCACAATATTGTAGAACTTTCTGAAACCCTGCATCAAGCTGTTTGGTAAATGAAACAAAATTGAGTGAAATAACAGACCTTTAGGGAAAGATTTGCCAATTCAGACTTCCAGATCATGAATAAAGTTATTAACCCGTTCCTACATACAACAAATTTACGGCCCTGTAGAAATATATGCTTAAAGAGCTTAAAAGTCAAAAATCTCTGTGAAAGAAAGTATAATAATTCAATAGAGTTGAAAACATTGTGGAAAGGAGAAATTGATCTTAAGCAATTTATTTTTTTGCCACAACATTTTCAAAAGTCGTTTGCTGAAGATGCATATGAGAAAGGGTTAACATGTTTTTCAAATGTTCTTTACCAATTGATTGTGTTGACTAACAATGAGCCAGACTTAAATCTGATTGTGCACATTTACAAAATACTTATGTGATATTTTAAAAATCGACTGCTTAGAAAACATCATATGAAAAAGGCATCTGTTGAATTTATAGTAAGACTTGAATACATTGAAAAAATTCTGGGAAAATGAGACGTTGCTTGTTTTGAGCAAGTTCTCTTCTTCCAACAGTGTTTTCAATGTACCGATAGTTGTCAACAGAAGCATCAACTGTTGACAGTATTAGGGAAAGGGTTAAGTATGCCTAATTCTTATTTGGAACTCTGGAAAATATCCTGGTTATAACTGATCCAAATACACTGGTGTAAAGTGACCCGCACTACTCTGGTGTAATGTTATTTATTTCATAGAATTTATTTTATGCACTCTTTTATGTCCTTCTGTGATAGTTGATAAATCTGAAATTGGTTGGTTTTATTGCACAATAGATCTAGATTGTTTGCACTGGAGAGATGGATTACTCGCACAGTTGTAATTAGCACACAACTGTGTCAATGAGCTAATTGCTGCCCTTCAACAGTTTTTGTTAAATTTCCAGGACTATGAGGAGAGAGCTTATGTTTGCCAACCTGTCATTAACTTCAGCGTCATTGTCACCTTTTAGTGGATTTAGAAAAATGTTCCAATGTTGAATTAAAACTGATTTACAATCAAGACCACAACTGGCAAGCTGTACTGATCTGTGACAGTTCTTGTTGCAGTTGTTTTTAAAACAAGTGATGTACATGGTGTATTCAGCCCTTTTCCAACATACAAAAAAATCTTCAGGAGACGACTTTAGACTTCTCTAAAAGAATCTAGGCAAATTTATAGAAAGTATCTTTACATGAAAGTACAATTATTTCATGGCGTTGAAAACATTGTGGCAAAAGGAGAAATTGCTCATTATGAGTCGCATGCTGCAGATGCGTCAAAATTCGTCTGCAGGTGGGGAAGTGTAAATACTGATGATGTGATATTGTCGAGGATGTTGTAGTTATTGATGATGATGACGATGATGTTAATATAATTGGTGATGATAATAATAATGATAGTAAAATTTAGGACTTAAGTGACATGATTTATATAGAATTAAAACCTTTGTGAGAAAAGATGGAATTGTTTGTGGAAAGTAAGATTAATGTAGAACTAAAAACAGAAAAAAATGTAAAATTAATAAGTGAGTATTTTGTAAAATATTCAGATTCAACATCAAAGTTTCTAAGTAAGTCTGGATTTCTGTTGAATATGTAATGTATTCATTATATAAGTGTATGAGCTTACACATTTGCTATACTGTATATTGATTTAATGCTTTAACCTTATCCACATACAATCAATTCGAAGCTGACGACTTTGAAAACATCTAGACATATAAATATGGAAAATTTCCAAAAATGAAAGTATTACCATTGATTAGGGATGACAACTTTGTGACAAAAGGAGACAGTGCTCATCATGAGCAATTTCTCCCTTTGCCACACTGTTTTCAAAAGTCGTCCTCTGCAAAGGCATCATAATGTCATCAGAGAAAGGCTAAATAGTTAGTACTAAAACAGAAAATGCGAAACATTATGTATATAAATCTTGTAATTTGCTATGCTTTTCTTTTGTTATCACCTGGTCAGACACAATTATGTTACCCTTTCCCACATAAACTGAATCTGCAGGGACTTGGAATAATATTGAGTATGTCCATGAATGAAGATATCATTTTACCATATATAGTATAAAACATTGTGGCAAAATGAGAAATTATTGCTTATTTTTAGCAATTTCTTACATTTTCATAACATTTTCAATAGTGATTTCAAAAGTTGTCTACTTTGGTGCTACAAAATGCATCTGCATGTGGGAGAGGGTTAAAGCTTATGTTGATTTCAATCAAATTCGACCACAAAATATTAATTATTACACATGTATATTTTGATAGAAACATTGCTGAATTTTAATTATTTTGCTTTATATAAATGTATTATACTTTTTGGTTTATGGGTTTATAATGGTATATAATTTGTTAGCATAGTTTTTAGTAAAAAGGCCTACTAACATTTTAACAAAACTATTCTGCCCCCTGGATAACTTATGTTTTACATACTTTGACCAAAAAGCAAATACGGTAATTTTGTACAGAAGTATGCATGGGATATAAGAAAAAGCATGCATGTAGTTTTCAGCCAACAGTGACATTAGTGTGACTATGTGATAACAAGGTACCTCTACATGTATGTAAGATTATTCTAGGTTTGCCTTGACCCTTTTTGCCTTGAGCCCTTCCCTTATGTAGATGCTTTCTGATGCATCTGCAGCAGACATCTGTTGAAAATACTGTGGCAAAAGGAAAACTCGCTCATAATGAGCAATTTCACCTTTTGCCACAATGTTTTCAACTCTTTTCGATAACTTCTTTTATAGAAAATTTCCACAAACATGTATTTGTCCAGACCTTTACAAATTGAAGCTTTAAATATTTTATATGGTAGTAAGATTTATACTTTATGTTCCTTCTATTTCAGTACAATTCTAAATGTTTGCATTATTAGAATTTGTTTTTTATCTTAATTTCATCCTTTATATTTATTAACATATCAATTGTTAATTATTATGTTCATAGAGAAGATATTTGATGAGGGCGATCACTGTGAGTAAAATTACCATGTGATAAATGTTTTTAATCTCATCAAGTCAGCTGACAAATTCTTTCAACAACAACAAGAAAAACTATTTCAGCCAACTATTTCTAGTATGTCATATCAACTATATGATGGAGTGACTCCATTGGAGTCATATTAGTTTTATCATGGCACCATAAAATAAGATATTAAAGACATTGCATCATTTAATAAGGATGCTATTTATCAAAGATATTTATAGATAATCATAAAATAAACAGAATATAATACATGCCCTTATATTGCGAGAAAAATTTGCTTATCTCCTGTGACTTTTCTCTCTCTATATTATTAGCTTGTCTGTTTTTCGAGGAAAAAAAGTCGCGGTATTGTATTGTGATACCCTTTGCGTTGTCATCATCGTCACAAAGCTTAAACCAAGTACCTCATAACTCAACAACCTTTCAACACTTTCAAATGAAACTTGGTACATAATGATCCTTGGAACAATACACAAGTTACATATTTCTAGCTTTAATTATCAGTAATGCCCGTTTTTCGACTTAAAAAAAAAGCAAACAAGCGTTGGCATTTGCTTGCGACGCTATTATTGTTATTATTTTGATTTAGTGAAAAACAAGTGTTTTTTTTATGTATTTGTCAGCTGATTTTTTATTGTGTTTATAATCAATGTTTAGGAAATAAATATTTAACCAAGGAAGACTTGATGCATGTTGCTTGACATTATAACCATAGTGATGCATGTTTATTTGTTGTACACGTTATACTGTTAACCCTTTCCCACATACAACAAATTCGCAGCAGACAACTTTTAAACTGCATGTTCCACAAAAATATGAAAAAATCTCTTTAAATGAAAGTACAATAATAGATTAGAGGTGAAAACGTGGTGACAAAAGGAGAAATTGCTCGTTTTGAGCAATTTCTTCTTTTGTCACTATGTTTTCAAAAGGCCATCTGCTGCAGAGGCATCAGAAAGCGTCTATACAAGGGAAAGGGTTAATGTAAATTAAAGTCTGTCTGTCTGTGTTTTAAACCTTTACCTTATAGAGACGCCATTATATAGCAGATGACTTTTGAAATAATTTTGGAAATATGACAAAGAAGATATTCCATGCCTTATCGATAATACAGCAGACACAGCAAAGGACTTGAAATCACTATGGAAACAGGACACAGACGATATTTCATGCCTTAGCATTAGGCGACATTTGAAAACATTATTGAAAAAAAAGAAAGGGTTCAAATTGATCAATTTATTCCTTTATCCATAATGTTTTCAATTTTGAATTTATCTTATTTTGCCGATGTTGCATATTTGCTAAAAATGTTTTCAAAGCCGACAACTTTCAACCTTTTCTCACATAAGTTAAATTCGCAGCATACGACTTTGACCACAAATTTGCTAAATTATGAAAATTCTCTATATATATATATATGAGTTTAATTATTGCATAGGGCTAAAAACATTGCGGCCAAAGTTGAAATTATTCATCATGAGCAATTTCTCCTTTTGTCACAATGTTTTCAAAAGTCGTCTGCTGTAGAGGCATCGGAAAATGTCTATATGTGGGAAAAGGTTAAATGTTATATCAGGTAAAAGGTCCCAATGTAGATTGCTATTGATGGAAAGATAAATAGTACGTAGATGAGTAGCCTTACCATAAATACAACATTATTGATACTATTGGTAACAGTTACTTACCAATCTTTCCCGTAGATAATTTTCAGTTAGATCAAAGAATTACAGCTTCATCGGTTATTGTATTAGCCCTTTCCCACATACAGACACTTTCTGACGTCTCTACAGCAGACGACGTTTGAAAACATTGTGGCAAAAGGAGAAATTGCTCGTTCTCCTTTTGCCTCAATGTTTTCAACTCTTTTAATAATTAAACTTTCCCTTATAAAGATATTACATAATCTTGTCCAGATGTTTTCAAAGTCATCTTCTGCAAATTTTGTGTATGTGGGAAAAGGTTAATGTGTAGTCACATTATTTTATGAGGTATGTAGATAAGGTGTCTATGTTTTAACCCTTTCCCTCATACGACAATTCTGCAGCAGACGACTTTGAACATATTTTGTCAAAACATAGAAAATCTCCCTAATTGAATGGATGACCTATGACAAAAAGTGGAAAACATTGTGGCAAAAGGAGAAATTGCACGTTTTGCGTCTATATGAGGGAAAGGGTTAATCTACCGCGAAGTTTATAGATATACCTGTGGAAGAGATTTATAAATCATAATTCTTAGAGAGACATATTGCCCATAGGATTTATCAGCCTCCCAAATGATATGATATAATATCAAATATATTATGTCTTTCATCAGTCTCATCACCTATGTCAAGCAATATTATATTCGTGTCAGAATTGTCATAAACATAGATACTTTTGTCAAAGTATGATATCAGTTACAAGAAATGATAACATTTCTCGTTGATCGTATAATGTAATATTTAATTTATTTTCCACTGAGTTATTGTTTTTATACAGAGATGAGATCTTTGTGGGAAAAGGAGGAATGGCTTTTGTTTGTCAATTCATCCCACATTATGTTTTCAAAAGTCGTCTCGTGGAAAGCGGTCAAATACCATCTGTATCAGTGAAAGTGCTAAATCCAAAACATTTTATTGAACCTTATCAAACACTGATCATAATTTAACAGTGGTGCGGTGGTAGAGCAAATGCTTGTTAAATATCTAAGGAAACATACATCAAGTGTGTTTGCTATAACCTGAAAGCTTGTTATCCCCTCGGCTAACGAAGTTTGCGAGGGGATATAGTAACGGGGCTGTCCGTTTGTTTGTTCTTCCGCGCGTCCGGCCGTAACAACCTTATGACCACTCTACACTGAACATCCTTTGACAGATCTTAACCAAACTTGGTATACAGTTAGTATATGGCAAGGTCTAGAAGCCTATCTATTTTCAAGGTCATAGGTTGAAGGTCAAGGTCAGAATCGGACTGACTATTTTCCCATATCAATAACCTTGTGACCACTCTACACTGAACAGCCTTTGACCGATCTTAACCAAACTTGGTATACAGTTAGTATATGGCAAGGTTTAGATGCTGAATTATTTTCAAGGTCATACGTTAAAGGTCAAAATTAGACTTTGACTATTCCGCGTCCGTCTGTAACAACCTTGTGACCACTCTACACTGAACATCCTTCGACCGATCTTAACCAAACTTGGTATACAGTTAGTATATGGCGAGGGGATGCATCCGCTTTGCGGTGCCCTTGTTTCACAATAGATGTAAAATAAATAAGTTTAAACTGAACGTAACTCAAATGGTGATCACTTACTCCAACAGTTACCTCCTTGGTGGTGTAGGTGTTAGATTAGACCCTTCCTTTCCCACATACAACAAATCTGCAGCAGATGAATTCAAAAGGATATAGGCAAAAAGATTGAAAATTGTTATTAACCCTTTCCCACATACGGAAACATACCTGAACATTTTTAGAAACTCCCTTTAAATGAAGGTACAATAAATGAATAGAGTTGAAAACATGATGACTAAAGGAGAAATAATTGCTCGTTTTGAGCAATTTCTTCTTTTGTCCCAAAGTTTTCAAAAAGCCGCCTGTTGCAGAGGCGCCAGAAAGTATCTATATGAGGGAAAGGTTTAATACATGTATAATTATTGAATAAGTTGAAATCATTGTTGTCAAAGGCGACATTGCTCATTATGAGTAATTTCTCATTTTGCCAAAAAATATTTAAAAACCAGAAGTACCTATGTATCACCCTGATGATATGACTGAAATACTGTTGTCATAGCATAGAAATACCATTCAATACAAACATATACACCAAGCTGCTTTTGACAAATAATTGGATAAACTAGCTTTCCCATGTACTTCTATTTAACAAGAGATAATAGTAAAAAATATCCTCAACTGTAAATGCCAAAGGACCCTGGCACGCTATAAAACAATTCCTTATACATTTTTAGTAGGGATGGGAACGAGTACCAATATTAGTACTCGGGTACTCGTGAATTCTTCCGATCGAGTACTCGGGTACTCGCAGATAATCGCATTGTATTGATTCGTTCATCAAACGTCTTGTCTATCGGAATAGAATTGCCCCCGTGCACCAAATTTGAATCGTTTCTATAAGAACAAACACGCGTTTGTTTTCACCTGTACATTTAATATTTGATATTTGAAGAAAACTAGTTGTTTTATTTTAAAACAAAACAATTCAACAAATACATTCAGAATTTGCATTGGCGAAAACATCCAAACGTGCGGATGTATATCTCTTTAAAGTCGCAAAAATAAAGCAAGTCAAACGGTGAAAGGAAGACGATACCAAGAATGATAAACAATACATTTAATAAAAGAATATTGTTATCATCAGTGAAAATAAGGAATATAAATCAACAATCTGAATGTTTTTTGTTCTTTCGGTTTTCGATTTTACCGATGTCCGTAATATTTGCATGCATTTAACTGACTTGTCGTTTCCTATGCGTTTGAAATGTTTCCAGACGGCGGATTTAGCACGAAGCATGGTTATAAATTTGCTGTTTTCCTTTCGTTCGAATAGATACGAATGATAAAGGACGGTTCTAATGATTTAACGAACAATTACTCAAACAATTGCAACAGTTCTTATCCAACCATTGATTTGTAATTTTTACAACTATCCAATTAAAACGTGTTGACAATTGAAAACACTATTACGACGAAGGTGTGAAAAACGGACGGCTCTCCATGTTTGACATATTGTTTGACATATACTTGCTAATTGACTGGAGATTATATTCATATCGCTGACTACCTGTGTGTCACATTGTTCGTAGTTGACTCGTGAATGCAATCAAAACAACAAATACAAATGATTAAGAACCATCTTCAGACGAAAAGGTGTTAGCTGTTTGTTTAATTTACCTTCACCGCTTATTTACCGACTTCTTTAGTAAATCACTAAGAAAAACAGATGAAAAAGAGAAAAAAATGGAAGATAAATCATCGAGTACTCGAATACCTATTTTGATAACCGGTACTCGGACGTCTGACCGAGTACCCGGGTACTCGCGTACTCGGTCCCATCCCTAATTTTTAGTTTGTCTGTGTTTCCAGAGACCTAAATAGAAATTGTATATATGTCTCTGGTGTTTCGAAGAAAAAAAGTTGGTTATTGTGATACCCTTGGTGTTGTCGTCATCTGCATCATCACAAAACTTTAAGGTTACATCATAACTTAACCCTTTCCTTCATATAGACGCTTACTAACGCCTCTGTAGCAGACGGCTTTTTAAAAACATAGTGACAAAAGAAGAAATTGGTTTTCTTTTAGTCAAATTTCAAAATCAGCATTTTTTGTAGAAATACACAGAACTTATCTGAAAAAGAGAAAACATAAGTGAACATTGACTTTAACCCTTTCCCTCATATAGACGCTTTCTGACGCATCTGCAGCAGATGGCTTTTTGAAAACATAGTGACAAAAGAAGAAATTGCACAAAACGTGCAATTTCTCCTTTTGCCACAATGTTTTCCACTTTTTGTCGTAGGTTATCCATTCAATTATGGAGATTTTCTATGTTTTGACAAAATACGTTTAAAGTCGTCTGCTGCAGAATTGTCGTATGAGGGAAAGGGTTAAAAACCCTTCAACATTTTCAAATGAAACTTGATACACCAAAAAAATTCATGTTCCTAGGAACAATATGCATGTCTATACCAAGTCACATGACTCTGGCTATAATAATTATTCCGAAACGCCCCTTTTTGAAAGGTGCTCTTTAATAGAGGTACAGGCGCCTATGGTACTATGCTACCTCATATATATCATAAGCTTCGCTATGGAAAATTGCCATGAACACATTACTCATGCACATACAACAAATCGGCAGCAGATGACTTTGAAAACATTCAGTCCAAAATATTGAAACTCCTCATAACTGAAAGGACAATTATTGAATGATATTGAAAACATTGTGGCAAAAGGAGAAAATTGCTCATCAAGTTGCAGTGGCATGTGAATGTGTCTGTATGTGGGAAAGTGATAAACATTTGTGCACAGTGAGAATACAGATGTGAATTCAGATATCTCCACTTATAAATATGTATGAATTTCTAGGCTGATATTAAAACTGATGATTAAATTGTTAATGTCTGAAAGCCCATTTCCCATGTTGAAGCTTGTATTGATTTTTTTTTTATTGAGAAGTTTACTCCAGTAAATTAAGGGAATATTTAATATAACGATTTGGATATGTATTCTTCAATGATATCTCGGAATAAATTAAACTGTCATGGTCATTGTAGTGAACAATACCCTTAGTTCTATGTTAACTAACCTTGATATTTATTCATCAGGTGACAGTTCAGTTTACACAGACTATAATAAATCAGTATTGTTTTTATTGCATGATTTTACAAAATGTTCGTGTCAAGTGACTAATCTTTACCCTTTTCCTCATACGACAATTCTGCAGCAGACGACGTTGATCATATTTTGTCAAAGAATAGGAAATCTCTATAACTGAATGAATAACCTATGACTAAAAGTGGAAAACATTGTGGCAAAAGGAGAAATTGTTCGTTTTGAGCAATTTCTTCTTTTGTCACTATGTTTTCAAAAAGCCGTCTGCTGCAGAGGCGTCAGAAAGCGTCTATATGAGGGAAAGGGTTAAGTGAGAATGCTTTTGTTAATTTATTTAGCTTAATTGTATTGTAAATAGGTGCTTTTGTATATTCATATAGCTAAATTGTATTGTAATCGAGTGCTTTTGTTAATTTTTATAGCCTTGTATTGTAAATGAGTGCTTTCGTTTATTTCATTAATTTAAATAGCTTGGAATGTAATTTATTATGGAGTTGTGGTCAGGAAAACAAACCATAATGATATTGTGTTAACCCTTTCCCTCATATAGACGCTTTCTGACGCCTCTGCAGCAGACGGTCTTTGAAAACATAGTGACAAAAGAAGAAATTGCTCAAAACGAAAATGTCTGTATGTGGGTAAGGGTTAAACACTTTTTAATAAAATGGAAAATTTTGATCTGGATCAACATTGGCCAAATGGATTGTTTTCTTACATCATAGTTCAATTATTGTGCTTATAATGTTAATTACATTGTCTGAAGTGTTCCAGGTTTGACATAAATTTTTTTTTTTCAGTAAACAATGTTTATAGATCTTCCTTAATTGTATCCTTGTTTCTAATATTTAGTTCTATCAGACAAAAAGATTATTTCGCTTATTAGGGAATTATATTCTAGTAAATAATAGATTGCTGAAATTATATTTTATTTAATTTTTAAAGTAAATCCGTTCTGCTAAAAGCTTTCCTAGGTAGTGCATACATAAATATTTTGCAATTATTACTTACATATTAAAAAAATAATCTGTCTCCATTTATTAAATTTTTGACAAATAAAATGTTTTAACACATAACAAACCTTTTTATTCATTAGATCGTTATGACCATGAGCCTGGTGATGACCACTCGGAGACAATAACTGGTCTGACGGCATGTTCACGCCTCAAACTGTACGCTTCATGCAGCCTGGATGGAACAATAAGGGTCTGGAATGAAACCAACACGTTGGTCAGGTATGATAATTTCTGATAATGTACATAGCTGCAGATGAGGTGTGTATGTTTGCTTCTTATATGACCCCCCCAAATCCTGTGTTGTAAGATTATTCTTTCGAGTACCAGCACTATAGGATTTAACCCTTTCCCAAACAAAACAAATCTGCAGCAGACGATTTTGAAAATATCAGTTATTACAGTTGTGCAATTTAGCTCTACAGCCAATTCATAGATCCGATATGCAAATTAGATGCAGAATTTTAGCCAATCAAAAACATGGATATGTTCTGTCCAGTACACTTGATTGCCGAACGCGGTTTCTGCATCAAAAACGAAAGCAATGTCATGCATGAGAACCGGGTAGTTTTAAACGATTTAAATGTTGGTTTGTATGTGATATAATGAAGACGGGCATGGCCTAAAATACGAAAGGCTTGAAGAAACTTCTGACACTCATTTTCCATTTGGATCATGCAGTTATTATTATAATTACTATTCAGCCCTTTTTCCACCTGCAACATATCTGCAGCAGATGACTCGGAAAATATTCTGGCAAAAGTATTGAAATTCTCTATAAATGAAAGTATACTAATTGAATAGAGTGAAAACATTGTGGCAAAAGGAGGAATTGCTGATGACGAGCAATTTTGAAAACAATGTTTGAAAAAGTGGTCTGCTGCAGATTGTCAGAAAGCGTCTGTATATCGGAAAGGGTTTAGGTTTGTTTGCCTTAAGCACTACTTATATACAGTCCAACCTGTGTTTAAAGAACACCCATGGGAAGAGAACAATCTGGTCTTTGTTCTGAGGTGGTCTTTAATTACAGGGTCATTTATGCAGAATATGAGTAATTGGGAAATTAAAAGTGTGGTTGCTATAGACAGGGAATTGCTATACAAAGGTGGTTTTAAGCACATGTTTGACTGTACATATTTTCCAGGATGTTGAAGTTGAAGGCTGTTCCATACAGTGTGGGCTTCAGTAGTGCTCGCGGGGACCTACTTGTTGGAATAGGGGACCATATGTACAGGATACCTCATTACACATGTAAGTATCCTGAAACCTAATTGACCATGGACACTGGTATAAATACTATGTAACTTCATTCGAGGCACTTCAGTAATACCGTTCATAACTTGTTCTATTCTCGAATATTCAGACAGGGCCTGATAATAAGATTCATTTGTAAGAGTAAAACAAAGTAATTGTGAAGATTTTAACCGAAATTTGCTGAGGTTTTATATTTATTTACAACTGAAGTTGTCTGGATACATATATTTAAGTACACGTATCCTATACATGGTCAGATATTATATAATAATTATCCCTCAGAAGAGTTTTTATGGTTTACCCAAAACAATTTTGTGACTGTAATCTCAAGTCAAAAATAAGATATCTGGTAAATGTGGAGTATATTTCATATACAAAGTTGAAAAGGAGTAATAGGGGCAAATTAAACTAAAGTGGTTTTCATTTTCTTATGCATTCATTGTGCATGTATTATACAGGTCAAAAATGTAGAAAAGGAGAAATTGCTTATTTTAGCATTTTATCCATTTTCCGCATTGTTTACAAAAACTATGTTCTAAAGAGATGTCAAAAAGCATCTACATTATGGAAACTTTGGAAAGGTTTAATCCTTTTTCACACATATTTATAAAAAATCTGCAGCAGATCTATGTCTTTGAAAACATCTCTGGAAAATATGAAAAATCTCTATAAATGAAAGTATTTTAATTGAATAAAGTTGAAAACATTATGGCAAAAGGTATAAATTGCTCATTATAAGAAATTTCCCCTTTTGCCACATTGTTTTCAAAATTTGTTTGCTGCAAAAGCCTCAAAATGTATCTGCAAGTGGGAAAGGTTTAAACGACAATTTACTGATGTTGCAGATCTGCCCAAAGCGTACATGTTCAAGATGGTGAGTATGAAGTTCACAGAACAGCCGTCTGAAGGTCCTCTACCAGAAAACTCTCTTATCACACAGAAAATGAGCAAACACGATCTCTCCAGGATGAAAAACTCACACGCCTCTTTCAAGTAAGTCTTTTATATTACAATCAATCTTATGTTAACAGTCATCTCTGTTAGACAGCCAACTTGTTTTAAGATGGCACTTAAAGATTGACCAAAACCACTTTATTATTCTTTATTTGACTTGTACTAAGCAGCTACCGGTGTTGAGCAGCCACATTTTGAATCTCCCTGTTGGTTGCTGAAGACAAGTTTAAATGTATACATGTTAGTAATTGTTTAATTTGAGTCCACTTAACACTTAGGTAGATGCATTTTGATGCTAGTTAGTTTAAACTTATTTATTTTACATTGATTGTGAAACAAGCTTTCAGCTTATATTAATTACGAACAATGTCTGCTTGCTGGAGACTTTACCAGTACTCGCGCCACTTGTGTGGAAAAATCTGAAAGTCAGAACCCGCTCATCATGGAACTCGAACCCGGGACCTTTGGTATGAGAGGCCGATGCTCTACCTCTGCATCACTGTCTTCCACATATAAGCTTATCAGAAGATTCTGTCACTTTGTAGGTGTACAGGTTGAAATGGCAACTTGTATCGTTTCCCACAGACAGACTCATATACAGAGGACTAGATAAGGAGGAGTAAACTCATCTTTTCCCATCAATATCTCTTGTATGACTCAACTTAGCCCTATGCTGTTGGTACTCAAAATAATTGTCTCACTGAGATGATTCTTTTGAGTACCAACAACATAGGGTTTGAGTTTCAAATAAGGATTTCGTCTTTTCTAGAGCTCTGCAAATAAATAATTTTAATCATACAGGTTTAAAACCTTTACTGACATCCTTACACCAGAGGAAGAGGAAGAAATCAACCGAGAGAGGCTGATTAAAGAAAGAGCCTTCAACATCCTACAAAAGAGGGAAGATGAACTCAATAAGATCAAAGAAGGTGAACTGATATCCTCCTGCAAACCTAAGTCAAATGCCAGAACGAAGAAGGTGGCTTTCAACCAATATATGAAGATGTTTTATGATAAACCAAAACCAACTGTAAGTCCAATTTTGTATGTGTGTAATATTTATCATAAGCTTATTTAGTCCTTTCCCTCATATAGACCCTTTCTGATGTCTCTGCAGCAGACGGCCTTTTGCCACAATGTTTTCCACTTTTTGAAAACATAGTGACAAAAGAAGAAATTGCTCAAAACGAGCAATTTCTCCTTTTGCCACAATGTTTTCCACTTTTAGTCATAGGTTATCCATTCAATTATAGAGATTTTCTATTTTTTGACAAAATATGTTCAAAGTCGTCTGCTGCAGAATTGTCGTATGAGGGAAAGGGTTAAAGAAAAACAGTTGGGTTATTGTGATACCCTTTGCGTCGTCGTCACAAAACGTTTAACCTAACCTCATAACTCAAAAACAGTTATATATAAATACATATATTCAAATGTAACTTGATACACATATTCCTAGAAACAATCTGCATGTTTATACCAAGTCACATAACTTTGGCTTTAACCCTTTCCCACCTGCAGACGCATTTCGACGCAATAGCAGCAGACGACTTTTTGAAAACATAGTGACAAAAGAAGAAATTGCACAAAACGTGCAATTTCTCCTTTTGACACAATGTTTTCCACTTTTTGTCATAGGTTATCCATTCAATTATGGAGATTTTCTATGTTTTGACAAAATACGTTTAAAGTCGTCTGCTGCAGAATTGTCGTATGAGGGAAAGGGTTAATAGCTATTCAGTTATGCCCCTTTTTAGACTATGAAATATATACAAAAAGTTAAATCTTGCCGAAACCTCAAAAACCCTTCAACATTTTCAGATGAAACTTGGTACACATGTTCCTTGGAACAATATGCATGTCTTTACTAAGTCACATATATAACTCTTTAGTAATTATTTGCCCTGTTTTCACCTTAGAAAAAACAGACAGGCATTGACGTTCGCTCTGCAGCGCTCTTGTTTATTGTACAATGCCATTGAATATTCGTTAATGTAAAAAAAGGTGTTTAATTAAGTTATTAACCAGTTTCATCTTCATTTATTTTAAGTTGTAACATGAAACTGTAATTTGATGCTATTGATCAAAGAGGAATAATATAAGTTGTAAATTCACAACAAATCATTATGTAAAAGTGGGAGGGACTAAATGACAATCTAGCAATTTCAAAATACTGTTGGGAACATCTTTAATCTATTAAGTTCATGACAGCTTATGTTCTCACCCTGTCATTGGCGTCAAATGTTTCAGTCTAGCTTTTGCCACAATTTTTTTAAATTTGATTCAATTAAAATGCATTTTTTTGTGGAGATTTTTCATGTTTTACCTTTAAGAGTTCAAAGTTATTTGCAATTTCTCCTTTTGCCTCCATGTTTTCATCTCTTTTCAGTAATTACACTTTCATATTTAGAGGTTTTCTATATTTTTGCCCAAATGTTTTCAAAATGTTTTACAATTGCTGTATGTGGGAAAGGATTAAAATTTCTGCAAAGCTCAGAAGTCAGTTTATAACTCTTTCCCACATACAACAAATCTGTAGCAGACTTTAAAAATATCTCGGAAAGAAAAATGAAAAACCCCTAAAAATGAAATTATATTTACTGAAAAGCGTTGATGAGCAACTTCTTATTTAGCCACCATGTTTTGCTGGAGAGGCATCAGAAAGCATCTACACGTGGGAAAGGGAAAATGAAGCATAATTTCTTTTAATATTTTTAAGATACCAAAAGATGACCCATATCCTGAAGATAGAGTTAAAGATGCAGTCAAAACACCAGAACCCAAAGGTATAGTATTGGTTGTTGTACAACAGGCCTCTGATTTCTCGTTTGATATAATTTAGGAAAATAATACTCTAGACTATGTTACTACAAAAAGTCTCTATATGGTCCATATACTATGATAATAATGACCATAATAATATTCTTTTGAGAAAATTACGGAAAATAACACTCTAGACTATGTTACTACAAAAAGTCTCTCTATATGGTCCATAGACTATGATAATAATGACCGTAATAATATTCGTTTGAGAAAATTACGGAAAATAACACTCTAAACCATGTTACTACAAAAAGTCTCTCTATATGATCCATATACTAGGATATTAATGACCGTAATATTTTCGTTTGAGAAAATTTTGAAAATGTCTCACAGGACCATCTCTACATATAGTTCATATACCGTAATAATACCACATAGAGTTTTGTTTTATAGTAACTAGGTCGTGTTGTGGTTTTTCCAAATTTTCTCAAACGAAAACATTACTGTCATTATTATTATTATTGTATATGAACCATATTAGAGAGATTACTTGTAGTAGCCTAAAGCGGTCTCTGTTTGTGGTTTTTCCAAATTTTCTCAAATGAAAAAACATTACTGTCATTATTATTATTGATTACATATGACTCATATTAGAGAGATTATTTGTTGTAGCCTAACAGGGTCATGTCTGGGTTTTTTCCAAATTTTCTCAAACGAAAAAACATTACTGTCATTATTATTTTTGTATACATATGACCCATATTAGAGAGATTATTTGTAGTAGCCTAACAGGGTCTTGTGTGGGTTTTTTCCAAATTGTTCTCAATTGAAAATTTGCACGTAATTGGTTCTATTGTGATGGATTTACTCTTTTTCTTGAAACAGACCACATTGATAGCCTTAAATTAAATGACTTGTGAAAACAGTCTAGAAGAAGGACTTTCCCACAATAGTTTTAACCCTTTCCCTCATATAAACGCTTTGTGACGCCTTTTTGAAAACATAGTGACAAAAGAAGAAATTGCTCAAAACAAGCAATTTCTCCTTTTGCCAAAATGTTTTCCACTTTTAGTCATAGGGTTATCCATTCAATTATAGAGATTTTCTATTTTTTGACAAAATATGTTCAAAGTCGTCTGCTTCAGAATTGTTGTATTCAGGAAAAGGGTTAACTATGTATCAAAGTTTTATTCCTGCTTCCTATATTCAAGATGCTACAATATTTTCACCTCAGATGCTATCAAAGCAGACATGTTTTCAATTTTGTTTCAAAGTTAACTGGTATTCTCAGTTTATGAGATGTTTTATTATTTACTACAATAAATATTACATCATGCAACAATTTAATGAGCTTCAAAATGTCACTCATGTATTCTTTTTGACTTTGAATTGAAATTAGAATGAAAATTAGAATGCAGAGCTCCAGATAAGGAGCCTTTTGCTTGTTCTAAAATCCTTATTTTATCTGCTAACCCTATGTTGTGGGTACTCAAAAGAATCGTCTGAATGAGAAGAATCTTTTGAATACCTACAACATAGGGTTTGGTTGGATAACAAGAGAGATATTGTGGGGAAAAGAGCTGTTAACCCTTTACCTCATATAAACGCTTTTGGACGCCTCTGCAGCAGACGGCTTTTTGAAAACATAGTGACAAAAGAAGAAATTGCACAAAACGTACAATTTCTCCTTTTGCCACAATGTTTTCCACTTTTAGTCATAGGTTATCCATTCAATTATGGAGATTTTCAATGTTTTGACTAAATACGTTCAAAGTCGTCTGCTGCAGAATTGTCGTATGAGGGAAAGTGTTAACCCCTCCTTATCTGGACCTCTGATAATGGTTTTGTGAATCTTGGACTTTCTTTTCTAGTGGAGGCAGAATGGAGAGCAGAAAAGGAGCCAACAGGATTCTTTCCACCAGCTTCAGAAGCTATCAAAATCAAACCTCCTGTGGATTCGCCCCTTCAGGGAGCTTTGCCTCTCACGCCCAGTGGGTACATTCCAAACTCGATACTGATCAAACTACTCTGGCCACAAGAAGCTAAAGATAGATATGCCCAAAAAAAGAAACAAGAAGAATGGAAGTTGCCCTCTTTCTCCATGGATCAGCTTAATGCTATTGCAAAGGCTAAACAGGTTGGTACTCTTATTTCATTACTTCTTTTGTTGTAATCAATGAATGAATAAAATGTGTGTAATCAGTCTATGAATGTAATGTGTTCTACTTGTTTGCAGCATTTTAACCCTTTCTCACATCATGACATATCAGTTGAAAAAACTTTTGAAATGTGACAAAAAGAAGATATTGCTCATAATGATCACCTTCTCCTTTTGTAACAATGTTTTCAACACTTTTTTAACAAATGATACTTTCATTTGTAGAGATTTTCCACATTTTTGCCTCGATTTGTTATATGTGGGAAAGGGAAAAACTGAATATGAAAACTGTTTCTTTGTCAGGTACATGTAACTGGCTGGTAAAGTAATGCTTCAAACTATATTATTTTGAAATATTGAAAAGATTTTGTTTGCTTAAACCAGAGTTTTGCTTATCTGACAAGTAGTAGTGAGAGTGGGAGCCGAGGGTTCAATCCCCAGTTTGGTCCAAATCACTTTTGTTTAAACCTTTCCCTCATATGACAATTCTGCAGCAGACGACTTTACACATATTTTGTCAATATATAGAAAATCTCTATAATTGAGTGGATAACCTATGACTCAAAGTGGAAAACATTGTGGTAAAAGGAGAAATTGCTTGTTTTGAGCAATTTCTTCTTTTGTCACTATGTTTTCAAAAAGCTGTCTGCTGCAGAGGCGTCAGAAAGCGTTTATATGAGGGAACGGGTTAAATGCTAGTAATGGTATTCCCCTCTGTAGCTTTCAGGATTGCCAGAAAGCATTACAGCTGAGCGATCGTGTTTGATTAAGGTACCGTTAACACTGGTTATTCACCCAGGATATCACTGGAATATTGTTCAAAGCACTGTTAAGCACGCATTCAAACTAACAAATATGTTTCACAAGATTGTTTTTTAAAATTACTAATCTACATGGTTGTAAATAGATGATTGTGCATAGCAATTTGATAATACAGATATAGTGATTGGTAAAACCTTTTTAATCCTTTCCCTCATACGACAATTCTGTTGCAGACGACTTTGAACATAATTTGTCTAAAAATAAAAAAATATCCAAATTGAATGGATAAGTTGAAAACATTGCTCGTTTTGAGCAATTTCTTCTTTCGTCACTATGTTTTGGAAAAAGCTGCTGCTGAAGATGCGTCAGAAAGCGCCTAACGAGGGAAAGGGTTAACCTTTTCATACTTGCAGACACGTTTCAACGCATCTGCAGCCGATCACTTTTAAAAATATTGCTGCAAAAGGAGAAATGGGTTACAATTAGCAGTTTCTGCCTTTGCCACAATGTTGTCAACTCTTTTCAATGATATTCATAACATAAATAGAGATTTTTCATATTTTTGCCTAGCTGTTTTGAAAGTCGTCTACAGCAGATTTGTTGTTAGCAGGAAAGGACTAAACAGAAAATGTCACTGTTCACACTGTTGGCTGTGTGCTATTAACTCTCGGCAATGTCACTGTTAGCTGTGTGCTCTTAACATGTTAGCAATATCAAAAGGACAGAGGTCTGGATGTACAGATATGAGTGCCGTTCCATGAGAAAACCAACATTGTGGACTTTGTGTAAAGTATCGACCCGCATCAGCAGGCTAACCCGGTCAGACACTTTCCGCCTCCTGTGGATTTTCTGTTTCAGGAATTTTTACTCTATACCTCTATCCACCTGAGATGGAATGTGTTGTCCCAGATTAGCCCGCTAGGAATGTGTAGGCTGATCCGGGTTGATACATTACGAAGAGTCCATAATGTTGGTTTTCTCTTGGAACAGCTCATCCCTTTTATAACTCAATGAAACACTATATTGTGGGTTCCCAAGAGAATTGTCTCAGTGAGTTGATTCTTTTGAGTACCCACAAAAATTAATTTTCAGGTGAATTAAATTTTTAAGAATCTTAATTTCATTGACCTGCAAAATTATAGAGTTCTGGAAAGAGAAGTCCAAGAAATCACGCTTTTTAAAATAGTATTAATTTTGCTGTAATGTTTACCACTTACTCATTGGTAGTGTTATTATAGATAACTGATTATGCCAGAAAAAGGTTAACCATTTTCCGCATACAGATCCTCTTGACACAGCAGACTGCTTTTGAAAATATTGTTTCAAATGGAGTAAATTTAATTGCAATTTCTCCTTTTGTCACAATTCTTCTACATTTGTTAGTAATTTTTCTTTCATTTAAAGAGATTTTTGTTAATTTTGCATAAATGTTTTCAAAGTTGTCTGCGGCTGATTTGTTGTATGTTGGAAAGGCTTAACAGAAATCCAGTGTTGTAAATCTAGATATTAGATATTTGAAATATCAATGTCAAAAGAGACCTAACCTTAATTATTATCAATTGATTAATATTTTTCTTAGTACTTTAAAACTTCAAAACAAGATATAAAAATGTAATAGCATGATCTTTTGGTCAGTTTTATCAAGTCTAAGAGGAATGATAGCCAAATTCTAAGGAAAATTTGCTTGACCCTTACCCTCATACGACAATTCTACAGCAGACGACTTTGAACATATTTTGTCAAAAAGTAGAAAATCTAAACGGAAAACATTGTGGCAAAAGGAAAAATTGCTTGTTTTGAGCAATTTCTTCTTTTGTCACTATGTTTTCAAAAAGCCGTCTGCTGCAAAGCGTCGATATGAGGGAAAGGGTTAAGTGTGTGTTATTAACAGTAATAGTAGATCGACTGCCATCTTTCGGGCATGTGAATGTTGTAGATTAACATATGAAAAGGAGTGATTAGGAGTGGGTAGTATTATTGAAGATTGATTGAATTTGTATAAATAAACTAAAACTAGACCCTTCAAAAAAACAACCAAAGGACATTTTGCAGCCATTTTATATCCAGGTCAGCTTTCGCATCTGCAGATAAACTATTTAAGATTTTTTTTTTTTAAATTAGCTGCACTTTTCAAAAAACAAACATAGAACATTTTTGAATGTCACTAAAATCCAGATAAGCATGTGCATCTGCACTGTTTGATTGGTGTGCACCAATGTAACCCAGCTGAAACAGTCTGACTCGACCAATGCTTGAACTAGGAACCTCCTTTTACCACATTGTTTTCAACTAAATGATAGTACATTAATTTTGTGCTTTCATATATAGAGTTTTTTTCATATATTTGCCTGAGATATTTTCAAAGCTGTCTGCAGCTAAAGTGTGCAGCATAATTGAAGTTATGTATATGCTGAGGTTGGTTTTCCTAGAGCAAAGGCTCAGATAAATCGAGGGCTTGGCGTGAAACAGTTGTAACTAAAAACCTATTTTGAAAACCCTGGTTTATGGGCGATTTTGACCCCTTTGTAAACAATTGAAATGTAGGTGCCATTGCTCAGACTGAGAAATGGCACCTAAATTTCCATTGTTTACCAAGAAAAATGTTTTAACACTTATAAAGACTTTATGGCGAGGTGAATAACCTTGGTAAAAAAATACCAATTTTAGTTACAACTGTTTCATGCCAAGCCCTCGATATTCTTGAATTCATAAAAATGTTGTGCTTGTCATTTCTACCTAAATGATTTCAGCTGTGTTCAAACTTATACAAGCATTTTGCCACCTGACAAAGTTTTTTTTTTAATCGTAATGTAATTAACAAAATCTAATCTATGGCTTATGCCTATTTGACTTTCAACCGTTCAGGAGAGAGAACAACTTGAGGAAAGAAAAATGCGGGCTGAATTTCAAAAATGGCCGTCAGTAGACAACTGGCGGGTAAAGTCTAGTTCTACTATGATTGCTCAGTCAGAACAATCAAAGACTTTAGAATTAGCCAATGAGCTTCACAGCGCCTCCGGGCGCAGTCAAAAATCAGTGTCCTTCGTAAGTTTGTAAAGTAGAGTTCCTCATAGATTTTGGGTGACTGTAGATACATCTCGTCCCTTTTATTTTGGTTAGAGTTATAGAGGATAATTGTTTATTTAACCCTTTTCCACCTACATAGACGCATTTTGACAAATCTGCAGCAGAAGACTCTTGAAAACATTGTGGCAAATGGAAAAAATTCTCAAGACGAGCAATTTCTCCTTTTGCCACAATGTTTTAAACTACTTTCTGTAATTAAGCCTTCATTTATGGAGATTTTCCATATATGTTACTACATGTCTTCAAAGTCGTCTGCTGCAAATTTGTTGTTTGTGGGAAAGGATTAACCCTTTCACTTATACAACAATTCTGCAGCAGACGACTTTGAACATATTTTGTCAAAAAATGGAAAATCTCTATAATTGAATGGATAACCTATGACTAAAAGTGGTATACATCCTTTGGCAAAATGAGAAATTGCTCGTTTTGAGCAATTTATTCTATTCAGGGTTGTCACTGTTTTTCAAAAATCCATCTGCTGCAGAGGCGTCAGAAAGCGTCTATATGAGGGAAAGCGTTAAAGATTGAGATATATGTTCACTGAGTGATAACTGAAGTAAAATAAACTTCTTTGATCTTAATAATGAAAATATCTCTCAATCTTTAATCCTTTCCCACTTGCATACAACTTTTGAACACTTTGTTACAAAAAGAAAAATTGCTCATAATGAGCAATTTCTCCTTTTGCCAACATGTTTTCAACTCTATATGATAGTTAAACTAACCTTTATGGAAATTTAATTTTCACCTTTTTGCTGATATGTTTTCAAAGTCATCTGCTGCATATTTGTTGAATATGAAAAGGGTTAAAAAAACAATTATTTTGTTTATTTCGTACTTTTACTTACTAACAGCATGTAGACGTGGATTATAGACAGAGTTATCACTGGATATATGTCACTGTTTGAAGCAGCCAGTATATCCGATTATAATCCACTGTTATTCTCAATAATCCGCTTAAAAGTATTAAACTATAAATTCCCTTTTTTGTTCTTCTCGAGTGATAATCCTACTGTTAAATATTATCTATGAAAACTAATTATGTTCTCTTAGTCCGATTTATAGAATATTAACATAAAATGATACTAATAATATCTTAGACACGTTTTGTATCTTATTTTTCTCCATTTCTGTTGAATGTGACAACCAATCTTTAACTTTGAACTAAGTTTTTCTGTACATGTTCTTTTCTGTTTAACCCTTTCCCTCATATAGGCGGTTTCTGACGTCTCTGCAGCAGACGGCTTTTTGAAAACATAGTGACAAAAGAAGAAATTGCACAAAACATGCAATTTCTCCTTTTGCCACAATGTTTTCCACTTTTTGTCATAGGTTATATCCATTCAATTATGGAGATTTTTTATGTTTTGACAAAATACGTTCAAAGTCGTCTGCTGCAAAATTGTTGTATGAGGGAAAGGGTTAAATGGTTTGGTGTTTATTATGCGCTGACACAGGCTAAAAGGCCTTCAAACATTTGTGACCCTTGCAACTCCAGATCACACTATGCATCCACACACTCCAATCAGGATCTAAAATGTATGCCATCTAGTCAATGGGAAATTGAAGTGGTTTTTCGATCAGGGAGTCAAAACATGAATCAACCTGTAGGAGTGTGTGAGATGATCAGGATCTACACAGGTCACTAATTTTGAAAGACCATAATTTTATTATCAAGCCGAGCCCCAGTAGCTCTGTCAGTAGCGATGCCATCTGACAAACTAGGGGTCGAACCCCAGCTCGGCTAACATTCTTTCCGATGTTTTACAAAAGTCGCTGTGACACTAGTCATTCGTCTTCCACTAATAGGCTTACAGTCTATGCAGTCAGTTGCTTGGAAAGAATGTTGTGTGGATTACTGGTGTGAGATAGCCAGGAAACAGTCATGAGTACATCTGAACCGGCCGCTGTGATATGACTGAAAAATTGTTGAAAACAGCATTTAATCAATCAATTCCTGTACCAAGGCTCTACTAGTTTTGAATAGCTTTGATTCCCTTAACCCTTTCCCTCATACGACAATTCTGCAGCAGACGACTTTGAACATTTTTTGTCAAATAATGGAAAATCTCTATAATTGAATGGATAACCTATGACTAAAAATGGAAAACATTGTGACAAAAGGAGAAATTGCACGTTTTGTGCAATTTCTTCTTTTGTCACTATGTTTTCAAAAAGCCGTCTTCTGCAGAGGCGTCAGAAAGCGTCTATATGAGGGAAAGGGTTAACAGATAATGAACTAGTCAAATAATTTTGTTGTATAGTACATTATACGTAATTTTTTGACATGAAGGAGATATTTGAGAAAGAAGAGCGGGAGATTAGGTATGAACGAAAGCGGCAGTTAGCTTTGTTAGAGTTGACACAGAGGGTATGTAGTTGTTGAAGGAATATGTGTAGTGTATACCACATACATCAACCAGATTAGTTTCGAGAATATATAGATTTATACCTTTCCCTCATATAGACGCTTTCTGACGCCTATGCAGAAGACAGCTTTTTGAAAACATAATGACTAAAGAAGAAATTGCTCAAAACGAGCAATTTCTCCTTTTGCCACAATGTTTTCCACTTTTTGTCATAGGTTATCCATTTAATTAAAGAGATTTTCTATTTTTTGATAAAATATGTTCAAAGTCGTCTGCTGCAGAATTGTCGTATGAGGGAAAGTGTTATCTCCATAGGAACAAGATAACTTTGCCTACTTTGCTTTTTTTAACTCTTTGCATGCTAAACTATTTTCGTCTGCTATATTGTCGTCTGCAAAATTTTGAAAAAATATTTGTTTTCCCGAAATGATTACTAAAATAGAATCAGTGATAGTCAAACATTTTGCATCTCAGATCAGTCCCCACAATTTGTGGGGTCTGTTCTTGATCAAAATTGTTTGCAAATGTCACCAACGGTTGGCGAAACCTGTAGCTAGGCCATGCTAAAGGTTAAAGAGTTTAATTTCCGTAGTCAACAGACAATCTTAGCTCTTCTGTAACAAAAATTATTTTTTATTTTTATTTTTCTCATGTTATCAATAGGTAGTTTTGAATAGCAAAGGATATATAGTGCAGAAAATTAACAAATTATAGTGTAAAAGAAAATTTTGCAAAAACTATATTTAGAGAGGTTAATCAGAATTTTATTGAAAGGTCAAGGTCAATGCATCTTTTGCAGACAAATATGTTTCCAATCAACTGTTACAAAATGTTTAGACCCTAGAAACATCAAACTTTTCTAGCAGTTTTGTCATCAATAGTACCGTCTTTTGACTCTACTGTCAGCCTTCAAGGTCACTCAGTGACCTTCAAAATGCTATTTTAATGGGAAAGCTTTTTTTTCCCCCGAGACAATTATTCTTACACATCTACAATGTAAGATTCTGTCATCCATACTTTGCAATGTAGGACTTAGTCTGTGTGGTTTAATTAACCGTTTCCCACATACAACAAATCAGCAGCAGACGACTTTGATAACATCTTTGCTCAAATGTGGTAAATCCCTGTAAACGACAGTATGATTATTGAATAGAAATGAAAACATTATGGCAAATGCAGAAATCGCTCGTTTGTGCAATTTCTCCTTTTGCCACACTGTTTATAAAAGATGTCTGCTGCAGATGCGTCAAAAAGCGTCGTTAAGTGGGAAAGGATTAATATTTCTCTATACCTTTTCTGTATCTGTTTTCTCTAACGCCATGGAGTCTCATCAGTCTTTTAGCCCTTTCCCTCATACGACAATTCTGCAGCAGACGACTTTGAACTTATTTTGTCAAAGCATAGAAAATCTCCATAGTTGAATGGATAACCTATGACAAAATGTGGAAAACATTGTGGCAAAAACCTTTCGTGCAATTTCTACTTTTGTCACTATGTTTTCAAAAAGATGTCTGCTGCAGAGGCGTCAGAAAGCGTCTATATGAGGGAAAGGGTTAATTAATGTATATGAGTAGTACAACAGTGACTCGGTCAGATTATTCACAATGTTAAATATTCTATGTGGATGTATAACATGACTCTTCATTGACAAGTAAAGAGAAGGAGCATTTCCCTGAAGCAGAAAGTATTTGACACCTTAGCTGCAGACGTAATAATTTGAGAAAACATTGTTGGAAGAGTACAAATTGCTCAACTACATGTACATTTGTATTTATAAAATAAAATGCCTCCCAGTTTGAAGATATTACAATTGACCATCAGATTTACTACTGATAATGTTATCATATGTTATTATACCCCCTGCAAACAAAGTTTTGGGGGCGTATATAGGAATCACACTGTCCGTCCATCCGTCTGTCAATCCATCTGTCTGTCCATATGTCTTGTAAGCGCAACTCCTCCTTAAAGGCTGGACCAATTCTGATGAAACTTTACGCAGTTGCAGTACACAACCTGAGGATGTGCATGAAGTAAGATTATCCCGATCGGAAATATATCCGTCCATCTGTCTGTCTTGTGAGCGCAACAGGGGGTATCCATTTGTGAGTTCACTCACAGTTTCTAGTTATATGAGCCCAACCATAGGAAAAGATACCACCTCTCTTTGCAAACAGTGTAGAACCAGATCAGTATTAAGTATCAAGATCTACACAGTTCATATTTTATTCACATAGTTTCGTTAGAAGCTTATGCCATGTTTTGTAGATGTCAACTTGTACCAGAATGTGTGCAAAACTACTCAGAATAAAATTGACAAGTAGCTGGTATAAAATCTTTAACCGCTTCTGCATTATTATTTAGGATAGACATCAACTTTGCAAGCAGAAAAATTGAAAACAATCTCTTGCATAGATTTAACCCTTTGCCTCATACGACAATTCTGCAGCAGACGACTTTGAACATATTTTGTAAAAAAATAGAAAATCTCTATAATTGAATGGATAACCTATGACTATATGTGGAAAACATTGTAGCATTAGGAGAAATTGCTCGTTTTGAGCAATTCCTTCTTTTGTCGCCCAGTTTTCAAAAAGCTGTCTGCTGCAGAGGCGTCAGAAAGCGTCTATATGAGGGAAAGGGTTAACTTATTTATAATATCACATCAGTTTTCAGCCGTTCCCACATACAACATATATAAGCAGCAGACAACTGAAGATAAAAATCTAGGCAGAAACTATTGAATAGAATCGAAAACGTAGAGGCAAATGGATAAATTGCTTATTCATGATGAGCAATTTCTCCTTTAGCCACCATGCTTTCAACTTTATTTAACAATTAAACTATCTTATATGTGGGAAAGGGTTAACCCTTTCCCTCATACGACAATTCTGCAGCAAACGACTTTGAACATATTTTGTCAAAAAATGGAAAATCTCTATAATTGAATGAATAACCTATGACTAAAAGTGGAAAACATTGTAGCAAAAGGAGAAATTGCTTGTTTGATCAATTTCTTCTTTTGTCACTATGTTTTCAAAAAGCCGGCTGCTGCAGAGGCGTCAGAAAGCGTCTATATGAGGGAAGGGGTTAAATGTTAATGATGTCAAAGTGCTTTAAAACAATTGCATGTATTATAAGCATCAAGGTGAATTATATTCAGGTATTTTTTATCAGGATACTTAGTATTCTGCTATGTGTCCCACAGTGAACACCTTTTTAAAAATGAAATGTTGAAAATATCTTGCTAATAACTTTGAGCGTAGAGAGTATAACGGCCCATGCGAAAAAGTACTATTCAACTGCTTCCGCATGTACATCCATGCAGTCTGCTCAAAATCTACACTTTTCACAAATCATTTACAACAGCATTTTAATCCTTTCCCACCTGCAGATGCATTTTGACGCAATAGCAGCAGACAGCTTTTTGAAAACATAGTGACAAAAGAAGAAATTGCTCAAAATGAGCAATTTCTCCTTTTGCCAAATATTTTCCACTTTTAATCATGGGTTATCCATTCAATTATAGAGTTGTTCTTCATAAGAGACATCAGAAAGTGACTGTATGCGACAAAGGTGAAAACCTGAGTGAACAGAGCAGATAATCACTTAATAAAACTCACTGTTTAAAACCATGAGTTAACCCTTTCCCTCATATAGACGCTTTCTGACAACTCTGCAGCAGACGGCTTTTTGAGAACATAGTGACAAAAGAAGAAATTGCTCAAAACGAGCAATTTCTTCTTTTGCCACAATGTTATCCACTTTTTAGCCAGAGGTTATCCATACAATTATAGAGATTTTCCATTTTTTGTTCAAAGTCGTCTGTTGCAGAATTGTCGTATGAGGGAAAGGGTTAGTAAAATCACTGTTTAAAACCATGAGTTAATCATGCAATTATCCACTGCTATTTCCCAATAATCCTCCAAAAGCCATGTAATAAAATTTATGTTCTTACTCTGTCTTTACTTAGAAAGGTGAAGGCGACGGCCTTGAGGACGAGGAAGGGTTCGACGATCGCGTCATGCAGATGGACTGGGGCGATGACGAGGATGAGGTAAAAGAAGAAAGAGAGAGTCCAAACATCTTCGAGTCGGACACCTCCGTCAGGCGAGAAAAAAGCGACAAGGATGAAAAGCCGAGCATCCCGAATAAATTTGCTGATATTATGGCACGGGCTCCTACTCCAAAGGTATTATTATAACCTTTTATTTTGTTCTATAAAATCTTGATGGAGGTTGACTGTTTTTAACCCTTTCCCACATACAACAAACCTGCAATAGATGATTTTTAAAACAGCTAGGCTAAAATATGGTTTAGTAATCTATAAATGAAAGTATGTGGTATATAGTAATGACTGAAATTGAAGTCATTGTGGCAAAAGAGAAGATTACTCATCATTTCTCCTTTTGCCATGATATTTTCAAAAGTCGTCTGCTGCAGATGCGTCATATAGACTGTATTATGAGAACACAAAGATAGTAATTCCTCCTTTTCCCAAAATGTTTTCAACTCTGTGTATATTTTTTTTTTTTTTTAAATATACCTACAAATTTATTGTCAGAGATGTTCATGCAATCTCTTTCAACAGATGATTTTTTTTTACCCTTTCCCTCATATAGACGCTTTCTGACGCCCTTGCAGCAGACAGCTTTTTGAAAACATAGTGACAAAAGAAGAAATTGCTCAGAACGAGCAATTTCTCCTTTTGCCACCAAATTTGACAAAATATGTTCAAAGTCATTTGCTGGAAAATTGGCATATGAGGGAAAGGGTTATAACACAGATTGGACTGTTTAAATTTAGAACTTGTTATATATATTCATACATCAAGAATTTTGAAGTTTGAAGCTCGTTAACCCTTTCCCAGGCAAACAACAAATCTTCAGCATACATCTTTGAAAGCATTTAGGCAAACATATGTAATAATTTCTATAAATGAAAGTTTCACTATTGAAAACGGTTGTTCCTTTTGATGCAATAATGTTTTTAAAGTTTACCTGCTGCAGTTGCATCAAAATATGTCTGTATGTGAATAAAAGGTTAAACCTTTCCCTCATACAATAAATCTGCAGCATACGATTTTGAAAATATATGGGCAAATACGTGATAAATCTCCATAAATAAGAGTTTCACAAAAAAATAGAGTTTAAAACATTTGGGCAAAAAAAGAAATTGCTCATCATGAGCAATTTCTTCTTTTGCCACAATGTTTTAAAGAGTTGTCTGCTGCAGAGGCGTCAGAAAGCGTTTATATGTGAGAAAGGGTTAATTAATATTATGGGTATCAATTCAACATGGATTTCTTAATTACAGCCCGAATTGGATGAAGAAGAGCTGGTTAAAGAAGGCACCCAGCTCACCATTGCATCCACGAAGACACTGGGATCTAAACAACCAACTGAAATCAAACAAGTTTCAGATGTCTCATCTAAGGCGTCATCATTAAAACCAAGCAAACCTATCAAGAAACTGGTAACCAGGCCCCCACCACCTCCCAAAGAAAAATCACCTGAGCCCGTAAAACCAGCGCCTACCCCAGTGGAGAAATCTCGCCCTGCCTCCAGAACGAAGTCGCGGACTGAAACACCCCCACCACCTCGCACAGCCACACCTCTCCCCGGGTTTATTACCCAGTTTAAAGGAGTGGCTTGGTTTGAGAAATTTTACCCAGACTGCAATGAAAAGGTAGGTGATGCATGACTAACAGGAAAAATCGTTTGATGGTAAGGTTGAGTTATATATAAGAGAGATACTTAGGGAAAAAAGACCAGTTAACCCTTTCCCTCATATAGACGCTTTCGGACGCCTCTGCAGCAGACGGCTTTTTGAAAACATAGTGACAAAAGAAGAAATTGCACAAAACGTGCAATTTCTCCTTTTGCCACAATGTTTTCCATTTTTAGTCATAGGTTATCCATTCAATTATGGAGATTTTCTATGTTTTGACAAAATACTTTCAAAGTCGTCTGCTGCAGAATTGTTGTATGAGGGAAAGGGTTAATTCCCTCTTATCTAATCCTCAGCTCATATAGAGCATAATTTTTTAACCCTTTCCCACATATAGACGCTTTCTGATGCCTCTGCAGCAGACGACTTTTGAAAACACAGTAAAAAAAGAAGAAATTGCTCAAAGCAAGCAATTTATCCTTTTGACACAATGTTCTCAACTCTATTCTACTTAGTATGTCTTCATTTAGGGAGATTTTATATACAATGTATTATTGTTGAGATGTTTTCGAAGTCGTTCGCTGCAGATTTGTTGTATGTGGGTGTTGCGAATTAGCAATTTGTTCTTTCTGTTTGCTCAGGTTGCCTTTGTGATATAGCTCCGGTGGGCTGTGCATGGTTTTCTTTGCTCCGGTTAGGCTCCGGTGGCTCTGTGATTTTGCTCCGCTGTTAAATATACGTTGCTCCGGTGTTGAATATCCGTTGCTCCGTTGATGAGTATATAAGCTCCGACTTGGAAGGAAAGGTTGGAGTGTCTTAAAAGTTTAGATCCGTAAAATAACGAGATTGTGCTTGAATGAATAAATGAAAATAAATGATAAAACAGACTATTTCTTAACCAAATGGTTCCAATGTGTGGAGAATTAAATAAAAACTAAATAAAACGATGTCCACCACAGTGGGAAAGGGTTAAAAAGGATATTTGACACAATTGAATATAATACTGAAATATTTTGGATGAGTAAACTGACAGTATTCATAGAAATATTTTATGAACCTGTCCAAAGGTAATGGAACATGTTTCCATTTCTGAACAGTGTAGGTTCGGATCAGCCTATATATCTGCTACAATTTATCAGAAACTACACATGTTAACTGAAGCTTCCAAACAAGCTTGTATATGTGAATGGTGCAGATCTTGATGAGACTGTGCATATGTACAGGCCACTCTCGATCTACACTATTCACAAAAGCCAGGTATTACCTTTTCCTTAGAAGGAGCTCATATTTTGAGGGAGCGCATAACAAAGCAGATTTTAACCCTTTACCACATACAGCAAATCTGCAGCAGATGACTTTGGAAACATGTGGACGAAATTATAGAAAATCCCTATAAATGAGGGTATATTTACTGCTAAAAAATTGAAAATATTGTGGCAAAAGGAGAAATTGCTTGTTTTGAGTCATTTCTTCTTTTGTCACAATGTTTTCAAATGTCATCTTATGCAGAGGCGTCAGAAAGCGTCTATATGTGATAAAAGGTTAATTAATTAATTGTTTTAACATTTTGTTTTCTGAATATTACTTTCAGTCCATACCAAAGCCCTGGTCCTTGGAGAACTTTGTAACGGGCCTTATAAAACTGCTCCGTTCAGCCGACTACACTTACAAAACTCCCATATTGGAGGCCATCATGATGCTGCATGCTCAAGACGATTTAGCTGACAATCTGTGTCACTCGGTCACGAAAGCCCTGATTGGTATATTGAACAACCCGAAAGATTATCCATCGTGCATTAAGGAAGACGAGAAAAACTTTATCATGACTTCCTTGAAAGCCGTACAGAAACTTGGAACTAGTGATAGGGAATTCATTACGGAAGCCATTGTACAATTCCTTGATGGTGACAAAGAAATCAGGTATACACTTACATACAGTTAACTCTTTCCCACATATATATACAACAAATCTGCAGCAGACGACTTTGAAAATCTATATACAAAAATGTGAAAATTCTCCATAAATGAGAGAACTTTTAATTATTAAAAAGAGTTGAAAACATTGTGGCAAAAGGAGAAATTGCTCATTTTGAGCAATTTCTTCTTTTGCCACAATGTTTTCAAAAGTCGTCTGCTGCAGATGCGTTAAAATGCGTCTACAAGTGGGAAAGGGTTAACATTTGATGCCTTTGCAGCAGATTACTTTTAAAACAATTGTGGGAAAAGTAGAAATTGCTCAAACCAAGTAATTTTACCTTTTCCCTTAATGTTTTTGAACTCTAAAAAGAAAGTGGTTAATTTGGATTGAAGCATACACTGCCTAGACAACCTTTATCTGTTTTAACTCATTTACTTAACCCTTTACCACTTATAGATATATTTTGACGATTTTGAAGCAGATGACATCTGAAAACATTGTGTCAAAAGAAGAAATATAATGATATTATGTGACATCATTACATATCATCCTGGTGGCTGATAACATCCCATGGAAATAATTTCTTTATGATTTATGTTTGTTTGATCCCCATCTGAGTTATACCAAAGACTCGAAAAAAAGGTAGTAATGGCTTTCCCTGCATCACACTCAGGATTGTTGGGTTAGCGTTACGACGGATTTGCTCATGTCAGGGAAAATGGACCAGTAGAACTAGTAACTTACGGTACCCAGGAAATGGACCAGTAGAACTAGTAACTTACGGTACCCAGGAAATGGACCAGTAGAACTAGTAACTTACGGTACCCAGGAACAGAATAATGGTTGAAAGGGTTGTTAAACACCATACAACCAAAGCTATTCATCCCTGGATATTTCTATAAATCTACCCAGTACAAATGTATATGTTATATATCAGTTTACTCCACCTTATTGCTCACCCACATACAACTAATATGAAACAGAAGACTTTGAAATCATCTGGAGAAAAATATGGAAAAGTTATATACATAAAAGTTAAGTTTTAAAATAGAGTTTCAAAACATTGTGGCAAAAAGAGAAATTGCTCATCATGTGCAATTTCTCCTTTTGCCACACACTGTTTTTAAAAGTTGTCTGCTGTGAAGGCAATCACATTTAAACGAGACCTAAACTCGCACACTCAATATATGTACATCAAAGTTTTTTTTGGTCTGATTTTAATGAGATTGCTGTGAAGGGGTATGTATGTGGAAAAGGTTTATCTCAGAAAGGGTTATCGCAGGCCTCTGTAGTATACTATATCTCTCCACCTAGGTTTGTGGTGATATCTATGCTGACTAACTCCGGACTACAGGATCCACATAAACATATACCCAAAGAGTTTGACTCCTGGGATATCTGGAACGTGGATGAAGATGACCGCAAAACTGATCTACGGAAAATGACTCAACAGTGGATGGACAGGTATACAAATTAGAATTTTAAACGTATAGTACATTTATATATGGTTATTTATTTTATGCTAAACGATGAGATACTGAGTTCTATCAGTGAGATATAATCCATATCACCCACACTGTGAGTGATATAGGTATGACGTTATTTTCCTAGTTTCTGGTCATGTTATGCTTCACATGTTATATATATATAAAGAAATACGTAATGGGTATATTATTAGATCGGATACAAGCATTGTCATGTGATAAAAACCTTATCTTATCTTTACCCATGTATAATTCCGTAATCCGAGAATTTAACAAATCAGACTTATTGTCATTGTCTGACATTGTGTAGTAAACAAATACATTCACACAGATTCGTCCACGTGTGAACAGGTACGAAATCACCAAATAGTTCCATTATTTCATCATCAATTATCATAAAATAAAAAGAAAATTTGTTTGTTTTGAGTACATATGGAATATATTTTAACTCGAAGCTACGCGCTCGTGAAAATATTCAATTGTATTACTTCTTGATGAGATATATTCCATATACACTCAAAACAAACAAATATCCACTATTTATTAACCTTTTCCCACTTGAAGATGTATTTTTGACACATCTACTGTAGACATTTTCTGAAAATATTGCGACAAAAGTAGAAACTGCTCATATTGAGCAATTTCTCCTTTTTCCCACAATGTTTTCATCTTGATTTGAACATTAATTATACTTTCATTTCTAGAGATTTTCCATACTTTAGATGAGATATTTTCAAAGTTGTCCACGTAAGATTTGCTTTATATGGGTAAGGGTTAAGTAAGACTGAGTTTGCCTGTAAGAACCGACTTTTGAAGAGTTTGCAGCGAACAACAGTTCTAGCTCACAGAGACGGTGTCCTGGGACAGTTTAGCTTAGTTGGCCTGGGGTTTAAACACCGGCTCTGCCATTCATTCTTTCTGATGATTGACAGAAGTCATTTATCTGCCTGCCACAAAATGGCTAAAATAGTCTATGTTGGGAGGTAGCTTATTGCCTGGGAAGAATGACACTTTACTCTTTCCCTCATATAGACGCTTTCTGACGCCTCTGCAGTAGACAGCTTTTTTTAAAACATAGTGACAAAAGAAGAAATTGCTCAGAACGAGCAATTTCTCCTTTTGCCACAATCTTTGTTTTGACAAAATATGTTCAAAGTCGTCTGCTGCAGAACTGTTGTATGAGGGAAAGGGGTTAAATCTGCAGTAGACAACTTATGAAAACATGCCTGTAGTCACAAAGTAAAAATTGCTTTTAATAAATAATTTCTCATTTTGTTGAAATCTATTCAATAATTATACTCACATGAATTTATAGAAATCTACATAGTTTTGTGTAGATGTTTTCAATGTTGTCTGCTGCAGATTTTTTGCATGTGGGAACAGGTTACTAGTAATTGCATGGTTTTTACTTTTTCAGATGGATGACCTCATACAAGTTACATTTGGAAGACGCGATAGATCGCATGAAAAAAGGTCAAAATATTCATGGCAGAATGTCAAAGGACCAGCTGAACAAACGGGGATCCATATCTGGTTTATCTGGAAATAAGAGCATTCTACGTAGATCCGTGGTAAATCAGGTTTTATTAACCCTTTCCCACCTGCAGACGCATTTTGAGGCAATAGCAGCAGACGAATCTTGAAAACATGTTATCCAAAATTCAAGACTCGGAACCTATAACACTTTTCCTGCATCCTTCATACAACAATTCTGCAGCAGACGACTTTGAACATATTTTGTCAAAAAATAGAAAATCTCTATAATTGAATGGATAACCTATGACTAAAAGTGGAAAACATTGTGGTAAAAAGAGAAATTGCTTGTTTTGGGCAATTTCTTCTTTTGTCACTATGTTTTCAAAAAGCAGTCTTCTGCAGAGGCGTCAGAAAGCGTCTACATGAGGAAAAGGGTTTACCTTTTCCCACCTGCAGACGCATTAATGCAATAGCAGCAAACGACTTTTGAAAACATTGTAGCCAAAGGTGAAATTAAATTTCTGTTTTTGCCACAATGTTTTCAACTTTATTAAACAATTAAGCTATCTTTTATGGAGATTTTTCAGTTTTTGTCACTATGTTATCAAAGTGGTTTACTGCAGATTTGTTGTATGTGGGAAAGGGTTATCCCTTTCACATATTCATAAAAACTGCAGCAGACGACTTTTAAAACATTGAAGCAAAGTTATGAAAAAAATCAATTTGTAAAAGTACTGTATAATTATTGAAGAGGGTTAGCCTTTGGCGAGCTTAATAACAAATTTATTGGACGAGTGTAATAAAACTTTATGAAATAACATCGAATGTCAAATTCTTTTTATCACATGACGAAACACAAAAAGAAAATTGGGTTTTCGCGGTCAGTAAATAGTCCCAACATGTAATACTTAATAAACCGTTATCTTATCACGAAAAAAATATTTTTATGACTGATAATGGTCCCTTTACCTTGTCCATCTATCGTGACATTTGTGTTTACCGGATACACTTCTCAGCCATTTTGTAAACACTTGCGGATGAATACAGAAATAGTGATTCGGTCATGTTATATTAAACATGTTCCATATAAAGAAATACGTAATGGGTATATTAGATCGGATACAAGCATTGTCATGTGATAAACATTGATATGAATAAAAAAAAACAGACCACCAATTTTCATTTGTTATCGCCATTTTTAAAATGATTCTACTTTACAAATCTACTTCCCGAGCTATTTTTGAAAAAAAACCATTGTGGGGAAAAGAAAACATTGCTGAGAAATGAAAATGATTATTTTGATACAGAGCTCAGAATGTGATAGATATAATGGACTGACGGTAACTTGAAAGAAATCCATTTACTTTGCGTTATTGTAACGTGTTCAAGTAGTCTTTGGATTTATGCTAAATCCAATTATGTATTTTCAGCTACATGATTAATTTAGTACTTAAATATTTATAATAAAAACTAAGCCAGTGATAAAATTGTATCAAGAAAACGGCGCAGCAGCAGTTTTAAAAAAAACCATGGAGTTAAATGATACATGTATAGTCAAATTATCTCATACATACATGTACAAGTTATCATGAGTCCATTGTAGTTCAAAATAAGTAACTCTGTTTCAAAGGATTTCTTCCAAATTTAAAGTTATTACACTTATTCTACAGCTTAGGTGGAGTCAAATCAGTGTATTGTTTACATCATTTTTTCTTAACCCTTTCCCACTAACAACAAATCTTCAGCAGACGACTTTGAAAACAATAGTGACAAAAACCTGAAAAATCTCCATGAAAGATAGCTTAATTGTTAAATAAAGTTGAAAACATTGCGGCAAAAAGAGAAATTGCTCATCGTGAGCAATTTCACCTTTGGCCACAATGTTTTCAAAAGTCATCTGCTGCTATTGTGTGGGAAAGTGTTAAAGTATTGGATTTTTTTTTGTTGGTTTAAAATTGTTATCCAAGATTCAAGTCTTGCGCCTATAAAAATTAACCTGTCTCCTTCATTGAACAAATCTGCAGCAAGAGACCTTTAACACTTTCCATTATACGACAATTCTGCAGCAGACGACTTTGAAAATATTTTGTCAAAAGATAGAAAATCTCTATAATTGAATGGATAACCTATGACTAAAAGTGGAAAACATTGAGGCAAAATGAGAAATTGCTTGTTTTGAGCAATTTCTTCTTTTGTCACTATGTTTTCAAAAAGCCGTCTGCTGCAGAGGCATCAGAAAGCGTCTATATGAGGGAAAGGGTTAAAACATCGTGGCTCATGCAATATCTATAAAATGGAAAAGTAAAACTACTGAAATATGGGCAAAAGTCTGTATTTGTTGAAGAAAAGTGTTTTAATTTTTAATATTATTTCCCAGGGTGTTGGTACGGACCAACCAATCAATGAAGATCAGGAGACCGTCACTACCCTGGAGGATAAAAATAAGGGCGTGACCGTGACTTTTGACCGGCCCCCTGACCCCTCCCTGATTGACAATGCCTCCTTCATCGATGCAATGAATTTTTTCTGTGATATGATGTTAGAGAAGGAGTTGGAAGCGATGAAAGGAGCCGGGAAGAAGATGCCAGGTTCTAAAGGGAATGTTGTTCAAGCTAAAAATACAGTACTGGTCTTGCCTAAGATTCCACAGTATGTAGCATTCTGCTTATATCTATTTAGTTAATCATTCACTGGATGACAATTGAATTTATAGTCATCTGCTTTGAAATTATTTGAAATTGTTTTCATAAAATATGAAAAGATAGAACTATATAATTTGAGGGCTTCGTGCAAAACGGTTATAACTACATCTTGTTCAAGATGCAGTTACAACCGTTTTGCATGAGTAAACAAGCTTTTTATTTGTTTTCAAAAGTTGTCTGCTGCATTTATACATGTACTAATGAGTGGATTCAAATGAAATCAGATCATATTTCCATTTGCGTCGGTTCCCTGATATATTTAAAAAAAAAATATATCCCAAGAAAAGGGTAAATTATGGACTGACATTTATTTTATCCATTTTATGCTACAAACCCATCCGTGGGAAAAGATACAAGCTGGTTTTTGTGAACAGTGTAGATCCAGACCACCCTGTACATCAGCACAGTCTGATGTAAGAAGCTTCTGTCAACTTGCGTTAATTCTGATAAGACGTCAAAGATGCATTGGCTGATCTGAATCTTAGCTTTACAGAAAACCAATGTGTACCTTTTTCCACATAAGATCTAGTGCTAGTGTTCTGTCAAACATTTGATGAGTCTGATATCTTGAAAACTGATTTTTAGAGTTGGAAACATTGTGAGAAATGAGAAATTAGTCAATTTTTAGTAATTTTTGCTTTAACCCTTTCCCTCATATAGACGCTTTCTGACGCCTCTGCAGCAGAAGGCTTTTTGAAAACATAGTGACAAAAGAAGAAATTGCTCAAAACGAGTAATTTCTCCTTTTGCCACAATGTTTTCCACTTTTAGTCATAAGTTATCCATTCAATCAAAGAGATTTTCCATTTTTTGACCAAATATGTTCAAAGTTGTCTGCTGCAGAATTGTCGTATGAGGGAAAGGGTTAAAAACCCACAACAACTTCATTTCAGTATTATAATAATATTTCCGAATGTTACAATTCGTTCCTCTGAAGAGTTAATTAACTTTTTTAACCCTTTCCCACATACAGATTCTTTCTTTATGAATCCTCTGCAGCAGACGACTTTTGAAAACATAATGTCAAAAGGAGAAATTGCTCATTATGAGCAATTTTTCCTTTTGTCACAATGTTTTCAACTGCATTTAACAATTATACATTCATTTATGGAGATCTTCAATAAGGTTTGCTACTTATTTTTCAAAGTTGTCTGCTGCAATTTTGTTGTTGTAAGTGGGAAAGGGTTAATTGTCATATCAAGTATTGACTGTTATTTATCTTCCAGTAAACCCAGTCTGGTACGTTTAGGAGAGACACACACCAGTCACTGTAGACCTCATAGAGAAACCAACTTACAAGTCGGTAAGTAAGCTTTATACAATGAAAAGCAGTTTGAACAAATCTACAAGTTAGTACTTGTAATCGAAATACAACAAATTACAGTTTAAACAATTAATCTACAAGTCTGTAAGTAAACAAACTACAGTTTAAACAAATCTACAAGTTAGTACTACATTGTAGTTATCAAAATACAACAAATCAGTTTAAACAAATATACAATAAAGTACTAGTAATCAAAATACAACAAATTACAGTTTAAACAAATCTACAAGTCTAAAGCAGCCACCTGTATTTAGCAGCCAAATGTGTGCTCTGTCTGGGTTGGTTGCCTAAGACAAGTTTGACAGTATTAAGTAAAATGAAAAGTTTGCTTAAAATGATTCTCATTTTCCCACAATGTTTTCAACTCTATGTAAAACTGGACTTCCAATGTTTCTCTACATATCACAACATTTATCTTGGATGTTTTCAAAGCAGACAACTTTAAAATGTCATATCGGAGAACATGCTTTTCAAGTAAATGCAATTTCTTGTTTCAGATTATCGTCTCCCTCTTATGACAAACCGTGGCTATCATCCATTGCCAGGACAGATCAGTGGCTTCGTGAATAGTATCAATTTACCGTTAAAGACAATAAACTTAAATCCATTCAGAAATATCTTGGACGAGTTTGATGCCAGATTCCAGGAGCCGATCCTCATCACCTTGAAATCCTCACAAAAATACTTTATTCCCTCACAATCTATTGTTTCACAGGAAGTTGCTGCTGCACTCTGATTGGTTGATGTGTGAACACATATGTGAAATTTGATTGGTCGATTTGTGGACATGAACATGATGGCGTTCGATTGGCTGATTTGTGAACATAAACATGAAATTGATTGGCTGATAATACCAGTACTTATATATACAGGCTGTGTAGTGTCCATCTGTTGAACAGAATATTGGTGCTTATTGCCACCGAACAAAACAATGTATTGAAAAGAGAATTATTAAAAATTGTAAGAGAAACTTTACAGTGTCGTTTGTTTAGACCTTAACCCTTTCCAACATCCACAAATTCTGCTGCTGACGACTTTGAAAACATCTAGGCAAAAATATGAACAATAAAGTATATTTGTTGAATAGAGTTGAAAACATTGTAGCAAAAGGAGAAATTGCTCGTGATGAGCAATTTCTCCTTTTGTCACTTTTTCAAAAGTTGTCTGCTGCACAGGCACCAGAAGGGTCTACATGTGGGAAAGGGTTTAGCAAATTGAAACTTTCATGCGACTCATTCAGTCAGTAAACTTTATATATTTCTATGTAAACTGACCATTTTGCATATTCAGCCATCTTTGCTATATCCAAGGTTACCTTGTCCATTAGCAGTCCAATAAATAATTATTGGAATGTAATGGACAATCACCATCAATTAACCTTTCCCTCATATAGACGCTCCAGCAGACGGCTTTTTGAAAACATAGTGACAAAAGAAGAAATTGCACAAAACGTGCAATTTCTCCTTTTGCCACAATGTTTTCCACTTTTTTTCATAGGTTATCCATTCAATTATGGAGATTTTCTATGTTTTGACAAAATATGTTCAAAGTCGTCTGCTGCAGAATTGTCGTATGAGGGAAAGGGTTAAATATATATGCAAGAAGTATACAGGACTCTAGATAATTGGAGTTGTGTACATTCTAAAATCCTTATTTTACCCTCTAACCCTATGTTGAGAACACACATCATAGGGTTTGGATGGATGATAAGGGAGATATTGTGGGTAAAAGAGCTGTATACTTCTCCTTATCTGGACCTCTGTATACGTTTCCCACAGCATTATGTATATCATACCACAGCATTTTGTTATGATCTGATTCTTCCATTGAAGAATGCCGCAAGAGAATACCCAGATCAGCCTGTGCCACTGTGCACTCTTTTCAAGGTATTTCCTGATCATAATCTGGTCATATGAACATCTGATCTTAACTCTTTAATTAAGCGCCAATGTCAATATTGAGGTTTTTGCAAACATTACAGATTCAGGAGGTATAGCTCATAACGAGCAGTCTCACCTGAAATCGGCATTATTTGCTTGTTAGTAATCAAAATATTCTAAAACTCATGTTGCCTGAAAAATGGAGTAGCAGGATTTTTAACAATGACATGTCTATATAAGGAAATGTTGGCGCTAAATAATTAATCGCAATTAATTTCATATGAATCTTTGAAAGGTGCATGGGTTTTTGTATGGATTGGCTCATTTCCTTCTGTGCGACTTTATATAAAAATATCTAGGTTTTATTTGCTTTTCTATTTTCTGCCATGTCAAAGCCTTGAGAAAAAGAAAGTCTATTTTTTGGATAAAATTGAAACATTGTGAGAAAAGCAGATATTGCTCATATTCTCATGTAATGAATAAACCCTCTACAATGTATAGGATGCATTTTGACACATCTGCAGACAATTTTTTAAAACATTGTGACAAAAGGAGAAATAATTATTGCCTAGATATTTTCAGTCATCTGCTGCAGAATTATTGTATGTGGGAAATGCCTAAAAGATCATGTAACAGACGAATATAAAAATGCGTAAATAACATAAATGATTTTAGAAGAAATATCCTTTTTATGCGTTGTTTTTTTGAGAAACAACCTTTTCCCTGATATATATTTTATTATTATCTGAGAAAAATCTGAGGCAGAAAAATACATATTTGATAAAATTCGTTTTTGGACAATATCTAATTTTCCCACTATATGTTTTCAAAATTGAACAATTTTAAAATACTGCATCAAATGTTGTCCGAGTCAGGTAAAGGGTTAATTGTGGACTTGTAGCTTGGTTCAAATCGTTACCTGATGCTCAAGTTATTATACTCTAGATTGAACCTTTACTTATCCCTTTCCCACATACAGAAGCTTTCTGACATAATTCCTGCAGACGACTTTTGAAAACATTATGGCAAAAGGAGAAGTTGCTCATAATGAGCAACTTCTCCGTTGGCCATAATGTTTTTTTCAACTTTATTCAATAAATGGTCTTTAATATAAAGACAGTTTCACATTTTTGACTAAATGTTTTCGAAGTTATCTGTGGCAGATTTTTTGTATGTGGGAAAGGGTTATCTAACCCCCCATCAAGTATAGGTATGCCTTAGTTAACAATGTACATGTATGTTTTTCCGTCCTTTTGACCTGTTTTATTAACCTGTGATATGAAATACTGCTGCATTTTTGTTATTTTTGTTGATTTTATTATTATAAAGATTTTCTTTTGTAATAAATAATATTAAAATGTAAACACCAAGTGTTGTTAGTTAACTTCATATAACAAGAGTGCTGCAAGCAAACCCCAACTTTCGTCTGCTTTTTTCAAAAAGGGGGCATTACTGAATAATTATTAAAGCCAGGTAAAAACATGCATATTGTTCCTAGGAACATATGTGTACCAAGTTTCATTTGAATATGTTGAAAAAATGAGTTATGAGGTAAGCAGACACAAACGACGAAGCCAAGGATATCACCATACCCTTTCATAACTTTTTTTCTTGGATGCGACACAATTGCATCCCCAATTTAGAAGTCCCTTAATAATTAAGCATACATTTAATGTGCAGCAGATGACTTGGAAAATATTTTGAAAAATATTGAATATAAGTTGAAAACATTGTGACAAAAGGAGACATTGCTCCATTTTTCATATTCAACCATCTTTGCTATATCCAAGGTTACCATGTCCATTAGCAGTCCAATACATAATTATTGGAATGTAATGGACAATCACCATCACTTAAATCTGCAAGAATTATACCGGACTCTAGATAATTGGAGTTTTGTACATTCTAAAATCCTTATTTTACCCACTATGTTGTGGGTACTCAAAAGAATGGTCTCATTGAGTACACATTGATAGTAAGGGAGATATTGTGGGTAAACGAGTTGTATACCCCTTTATCTTTACCTCTGTATACTTTTCCCACAGCATTATGTGTAGCATTATGTGTAGAAATAGTTCTGCTTTTGCCATGGGGTTTTCATGGTCACCTGCTGCAGATGCATCAAACTGTGTCTGTATGTGGGAAAGGGTTGGCACGGAATGGGAAATCACTACTAATTATCTATAGTCAAACCCATACTGGTACATTCTGCTGCACTTTGAAAGATAGATGGATATACATGTATGTGATTTTCATTTTAGTTATTTTCTGAACGGACAAAAATGAAGTAGATGATTTGAACATCTTCACAAACATGTTGAATTTCAAGATGTTGCCAAATTGAAGGAAAAATTGCAGTTACTCCTTTTCACACTGTTTTCTTGAAGTCATTTGCTATAGCTGATAATTTTTAGTAAACAAGAGGGCCATGATGGCCCTGGATCGCTCACCTTAATTATACAATGTACTGCAATGCAAAACACATCAAGACAATTATTCTGAATGCAACCTCCACAGTGTTAACAATATTTTCCTTCATTTGGCCTAGTGATCTATATTTTTTTACCTGATATGACCCATATTCCAACATGGACTAGATATCATCAAGACAACATTCTGACAAAGTTTCAACTTGCTCAAAGTAAAAATGCGGCCTCCGGAGTTTGAACAATATTTTCCTTTATTGACCTTGTTTCTGATCCAATATGACCCATATTCGAACTTGACCTAGATATAAATCCGACAAACATTCTGACCAAATTTCAAGCTGCTGAAGCAAAAAATGTGGCATCCAAAGTGTTCACAAGAATTTCCTTCAATTTGATCTAGTGACCTAGTTTTTGACCCAGCATGACCCATATTCGAACTTGGCCTACATATCATCAAGAAAAACATTCTGATAAAGTTTCATCATGCTGAAATTAAAAATGCAGTATCCAGAGTGTTAACAAGATTACCCTTCAATTTGGCCTAGTGACCTAGTTTTTAACCCGGCATGGCCCATATCCAAACTTGGCCTAGATATCATTTAGACAAACATTCTGACAAAATTTCAAGCTGCTGATGCAAAAAATGCTGCATCCAAAGTGTTAACAAGATTTTCCTTCAATTTGACCTAGTGACCTAGTTTTTGACCCGGCATGACCCCCCAGCAAACACATGACGTTGGATCAACGTTGAATATATGTTGGATTTAGGTCGCGACGTCGGCGACTTGAATACAACGTTGTATCAACGTCGAAATCACGATGTCAGTTCGACGTCGCAATTAGACGTCGATCTGACGTTGTGTTTTGGTCGTAGTTTGTAATAAGTTGTATTTTATCAAGTTTATACACATGATGTGACAAAAAGTTGCTCAATAATCATGATACTGCTGCAAATGAATACTAAAACTCGATCATTTTATTTATTCAAGTTGCCTCCCTTGCTTGTGCCCTTGGTTTCTGAAATTGAAATTTCCACGTGTTGTCGCATTTTTTTGGACTCGTTCCTTTCTTTTAAAATATTTTGTTTGAATTCATCTTGTTGAACAAAGATTTGCAGAAATATTTATAAAGATAGCTTCTTATCATGTAATTGCGATAATTCCGAAAAAAATCATGTTTACTTTCCTAAAAAATAGATCGACGCGCACAGCTTTTGAACCAATTTTGACCGCCATTTTGTTAACTGTGTGCGAGAGAGAACTCTACTGTTCATATTTAAAATAATACAACTAGGTAAGTTGATGCAATGTATGTTTAAATGTATATAGCACTCATGTTCTGTTGTTTTACACGGCTGTTTCAATGAAAACTAAGCGTAAAGTTCCTTGCACAATTCAACCCGATTCGGCATCGCACCGATTCGTACCATTTTGTGTGAGAAAACAATTTCTCTCTTAAATAAGCCATAAAATCTCTATCTAGAGATAAATATTAGTCCTGTTTGCTATATAATGAATGTAGTAAATCCTGTACTAATTACAGTCCGGGATACTGTCCAGATATAGGAAATAAGACCGTACGGATAATTCCTGATGCCTGTGTGGTATGCATGTTTATACGTTGAATTTTGGTCTTTATCACGACGTTGTTCCGTCGGAGTCTGACGTCTAACAAACTTTCATTTTCAACCAATATATAACGTCTATCCTTGCAACGTCAGTTTCTGACGTTGTTACAACGTCTATCCAACGTCAATTGTTTGCTGGGCCATATTCGAACTTGGCCTAAATATCATTCAGCTCAACATTCTGACCAAATTTCAAGCCGCTGAAGCAAAACATGCGGCTTCTACAGAGTTAACAAGATTTTCCCTCAATTTGGCCTAGTGATCTAGTTTCTGATCGAATATGACCCATATTTAAACTTGGCCTAGATATCTTTCAGACAAACATTCTGACAAAATGTCAAGCTGCTGAAGCAAAAAATGCGGCATCCAAAGTGTTAACAAGATTTCCCCTCAATTTGGCCTAGTGACCTAGTTTCTGACCCAATATGACCCATATTTGAACTTGACCTAGATATCTTTAAGAGAAACATTCTGACCAAATTTCAAGCTGCTGAAGCAAAAAATGCGTTAATGTTAAATGTGTTAACAAGATTTTCCTTCAATTTGACCTAGTGACCTACCTTTTGACCCGACGTGACCCATGTTCGAACTTGACCTACATATCATCAAGACAAACATTCTGATAAAGTTTCAACATGATCAAGTTGAAAATGTGACCTCCGGAGTATTAACAAGATTTCCCTTCAATTCGAAATAGTGACCTAGTTTTTGACCTCATATGGCCCAGTTTCAAACTTGTCCAAGATTTTATGGAGATGAACGTTCTGATAAACTTTCATGAAGATTGGATGCAAAATGTAGCCCGTAGAGTGTTAACCTCAAATATTGACGACGGACGACGGACGGACAAAATGTGATCACACATTTAGGCGAGCTAAAAACTTGTTACATGTACAAGATGATATAACCCTCTCCCATACATAGACGTTTTTGATGACTGTAGCAGATGCTTTTTGAAAATATTATGACAAAAGATAAATTGCTCATTATGAGCAATTTTCCCTTTTGCCACCATGTTTACAACTTTATTCAATGATTAAACCTTCATTTTACAGAGACTTTCCATAGTTTTTCCACGACATTTTCCAAGTCACCTGCTGCAGAATTACTGTATTTGAGAAAGGGATATAACAAGCATTTTTGAAGTAAACAGGTGTCACCTGCCAATAACCAACAAGTCGGAGATATTGACAGTATACTGAGAAGGGGTCCGTCCCAAAATGTTACCCGGCCATTTTTAGGCAGGCGGCAAAATAAATAAAACAAGAGTTGTAAGGGACACATTCATCATCTGCAGGAAGGTTTATCCCCTAACAAAGGGCCTGGTGGCTCAGTCCGTAGTGATACAGGTTGCCAATCCAGGGTCTGTGTGTTCAAAACCCAGCTACACAACAATTGGCTTCGATGTTTGACAAAAGTTTATGCTAAAAGTGTCATTAATTTGTCTTCAACCAAATTGCTAACAGTTTATGTGGAAAAGCAGCCAATTGCTTTGAAAGACTGATGTGTGGAGAACTGGTTTGAGAAGGCCAGGAAACTTGGGTTTGTGTACTGGCTACCATATATGACTGAAAGCACGAAAAAGTGACCCATGAGATAACTAAGAAAAATAGGAATGCTAGATTAACCCTTTCCCTCATATAGATGCTTTCTGACGCCTCTACAGCAGAATTTCTCCTTTTGCCACAATGTTTTCCACTTTTAGTCATAGGTTATCCATTCAATTATAGAGATTTTCCATTTTTTGACAAAATATGTTCAAAGTCATCTGCTGCAGAATTGTCATATGAGGGAAAGGGTTAACAGTTCTTGTGCATCTATATTATCTAAAGGTATCTACATGCCAAATTGAAATTGGTGCATTAGAACAAAACTGAGATAATGGCAAAACAGGAAAAAGTAACTACGGTAAATAAGTCTGAAAGTATGCTAGATTTAACCTGTGTTGGTCCATTTTCATTATCACTGAATCAAGTTTCAAGTGAAAATTTTTGGACTGAAACAAAATAATAACCAGTTTAGTCAAAGGATTACAGCCTAACCCTAAGACAACAGAGAAGTGATCCCTGTCTTTCAGCCTTACAAACGGCGTGTCGAGTACTGGTTACGTCTTCAGGAAGCAAACATCGAGCGTGATTATTATAAGCTTAATGCTTGTTTCGCAATCAATGTAAAATAAACAAGGGCACCGCAAAGCAGATGCATCCCCTCGGTATTCAAAGCCCAATTTTGACCTTGACCTTTAACCTATGACCTTGGAAAAAAAAATAGGCTTCTAGACCTTTTCATATTATATACTAACTGTATACCAAGGTTGGTTAAGATCGGTCTAAGGATGTTAAGTGTAGAGTGGTCACAAGGTTTTTACGGACTGACGCACAAATGAACGAACGAACAAACGGACAGGCCCGTTACTATATCCCCATCGCAAACTTCGTTAGCCGAGTGGATAATAAGTTTAAACTAAACAAAATGAAATCCCTTCTCAACATTAGTTCTGTTTAAATGTATTTATTGATCAATAGTTTCTGTTTATAACTATGGTACATAAAAAAAATAAAACATTAAAAATTTACCTATATATACATGTATAACAGTACAGTAAAATCTGTGTATAGAGACCATCAATGGGAAGGCAACAATCCGGTCTTTTTTCACAGATGGTCTTTAATTGCAGGGTCATTTATGCAAAATGAATTGGGAAACTAAAAGTATGGTTGCTTTAGACAGGGAAATGTAATATTTCAAGGTGGTCTTTAGAAAAGTTTTGACTGTATGTGGAAAAGTGGAAAAACACTGCAATTAGTTTGGCAACACTTCTTATTCTTTTATCAGAAGCTACATCTTGTATCACTCTTAACCGGTTCCCTCATACAACAATTCTGCAGCGGACGACTTTGAACATATTTTGTCAAAACATAGAAAATCTCAATAATTGAATGGATAACCTATGACTAAAAGTGGAAAACATTGTGTCAAAAGGAGAAATTGCTTGTTTTGAGCAATTTCTTCTTTTGTCACTATGTTTTCAAAAAGTTGTCTGCTGCAGAGGCGTCAGAAAGCGTCTATATGAGGGAAAGGGTTAAGAAAGGTTTTGACTGTATGTGGAAAAGCGTCAAAACACTGAGAGTGAAACTAGTTTGGCAACACTTCTTATTCTTTTATCAGAAGCTACATCTTGTATCACTCTTAACCCTTTCCCTCATATGACAATTCTGCAGCAGACGACTTTGAACATATTTTGTCAAAACATAGAAAATCTCAATAATTGAATGGATAACCTATGACTAAAAGTGGAAAACATTGTGTCAAAAGGAGAAATTGCTCGTTTTGAGCAATTTCTTTATTTGTCACTATGTTTTCAAAAAGCTGTCTGCTGCAGAGGCATCAGAAAGTATTTATATGAGGGAAAGGGTTAAAAGTAGGTGGACTGTAATGGCTCTGATTGATAGCACTAAGACCCCATTTCACTAGATCCAACTTAAGAACTTAAGAAGGTAAGGCCGAATTGTCGGCAATTTGACCTTGAAAATCGACAAACCAAGGTCAAGGTCAGAGTAACTATATAAATCAATAGAAGTTGTTACTGGTTACCTTCAGGCAAAGTTTCAAGTTTGTAACCCTTTCTAGTGCTGTGATTTTGCCTCAACCTGAAACTTTAACCAAAATGTTGACCGACAGACAGACAGACGGACATCGCCAATCTATAGACCGGAATTGCTAGAGCAATCTGGCCAAAAATTCTATCCTTATGAACACTAAAAAAGTGGATTGCCATGGCTGATTTGATTCAATAAAATTGTTTAATGCAGCATAAAACGCCAAACAATAAATCTAAATGTAAGTGGACAGTAAAGGCTCTGGTTGAACTGTCTCCATTGACGCACAATTAATTAAAGACCCATTTCACTAGATCCAACTCAAATTATATCCTGATGAACACAGTCAAAGTGGATTATTATGGCTGATTCGATTCAAGTTAACCCTTTCCCTCATACGACAATTCTGCAGCAGACAACTTTGAACATATTTTGTCAAAAAATAGAAAATCTCTATAATTGAATGGATATGACAAAAAGTGGAAAACATTGTGGCAAAAGGAGAAATTGCACGTTTTGTGCAATTTCTTCTTTTGTCACTATGTTTTCAAAAGGCCGTCTGCTGCAGAGGCATCATAAAGTGTCTATATGAGGGAAAGGGTTAAAAAAACTTTTTTTTACCCATTGCCGGATATGTTTATGTGATGTCTATCTTGACACTAGGGTAATACATAGGGAATATAATGTCAAATTGTCCACCCCCTGAGTAGACAATCCTAAAACCTGTATCCCTACAGCAATATAAGTCTCCTTTAATTATATAACATGTATAACTTTGAAGACAGAATAAAGAAAAGGTATACAAATTTTTATATTCTAGATAAAAAAATAACATAATTTACACATGAAATATAATTTATGAATGTTTTACTGTATGTGGAAAAGCGTAAAATGCTGCGAGAGGCTTCTTATTGTTTGTCACAAGCAACATCTTGTAACACTTCTAAATGTAGGTGAACAGTAGAGGCTCTAGTTAGACTCTCCATTGATCATACAATGACCCCATTTTCACTACTCCAATAATATCCTACTAACACAATAACAAGAGGCCCATGAGGGCCTATGCTCTACTGGTATGGTTCTTTGGTCATTTTCAATCCAGAGCATGTGTGTATGGTGAAGATCGGATAGTAAATGGAGGCTCTTTTGTTTTCACAATCTGTATTATAGTAATTTTTACAATTTCATGGGCCATAATCCAGTCTTGCATGGGCAGATCTGGCTGGTTTTCAAAAGGAACCAAGCTCTAATCAGTATTTAACTACTATCTAAGTTTGGTGAAGATTGGATAGTAAATGGAGCCTCTATTGTGTTCATATGCTCAATTATAGCAATTTTGACAATTTCAAGAACCATAATCCAGTCTTGCATGGGAGGATCTGGCTGATTGAAAGGAACCGTGCTCGCATGGATATCTAACTACTGTATAAGTTTGGTTGAGATACAATCAAAAGTGAAGACTATCGTGTTAACAAGCTCTTTTATAGCAATTTTGAGCATTTCAAGGGCCATAATCCAGTCATGCATGGGCGGATCTGGCTGGTTTTCGGAAGGAACCAAGCTCTCATGGATATCTAACTACTTTATAAGTTTGGTTGAGATAAAATCAAAAGTGAAGACTATCGTGTTAACAAGCTCTTTTATAGCAATTTTGACCATTTCAAGGGCCATAATCCAGTCATACATGGGCGGATCTGGCTGGTTTTCGAAAGGAACCGGGCTCTCATGAATATCTAACTACTGTATAAGTTTGGTTGAGATACAATCAAAAGTGAAGACTGTATCGTGTTAACAAGCTCTTTTATAGCAATTTTGACCATTTCAAGGGCCATAATCCAGTCATGCATGGGCGGATCTGGCTGGTTTTTGAAAGGAACCGGGCTCTCATGAATATCTAACTACTGTATAAGTTTGGTTGAGATAAAATCAAAAGTGAAGACTGTATCGTGTTAACAAGCTCTTTTATAGCAATTTTGACCATTTCAAGGGCCATAATCCAGTCATGCATGGGCGGATCTGGCTGGTTTTCGAAAGGAACCGAGCTCTCATAGATATCTAACTACTGTATAAGTTTGGTTGAGATACAATCAAAAGTGAAGACTGTATCGTGTTAACAAGAAATTGTTTACGGACGCACGGACGCACGCACGGACGACGGACAAATCGCCACGACATAAGCCCTTCTGGCCTTTGGCCAGTAGAGCTAAAAATGGATTGTCATGGCTGATTTGATTTAAGTTAAAAACAATTTTGATTACCCATTACCTGATATGTTTTTGTGATGCCTGTCTTGACAGGGTTATACATATTAATGGATTGTTTGGTGATTTAAGCCGCTTTCAATAACTTTCAGTTATATCACGGCGTTTCCAGGGTAAGTAACAGTGCTACTGGTCAAATTATCCTGACACCAGCCAGTCAGTCATAATGCTTACCCTGTAACCCTGAGCGCCATTACTGCCAACTTTGTATTTTGTTTTTAGTATGACCCGTCCAGGGTCCTCCTGCACCCGAGGCGAACACTACATCACCTAATAGTAGCGTTTAAATGAAACAAGACTCCGATTATTGCAGGCAATACAGAAGTTCCCTACAAATTTGGGATTTTTTTACCTTTGACCTTGAAGTGTGACAAAAATTAAATGACATGCATTATCTACATATTGCACTCTTCCATGCACACACAAATGTCATGGTCCAATCCTTAATTCTTTTCGATCTATTGCACTATATAGTACAGTTTAAAGTTCACAATGTAAAAAATAGTTTATAGAAAAAGAAGTCAAGACCTTTTGCAGAAACAAAGACATCTAGGCTTGGCAAACTTAAGTTATGTAAAACTGAATTAAATTTGTGTCCCCAAATCTCACTCAAATACAAAAAAAAATACCCAATTAAAAACTGCAGGCCTTACCAACAATTGATCAACAATTGATGTAACAAACAAATAACACAACATAATACTGATAGTCAATCATTTTTAAAAATACTGATAGATAAACATTTTATGTTAAAAGTTTTTATGTCAGATAAACTGCAAGATTGATTGTTTGGTGTTTTACGCAGTTTTCAATAGTTTTTCAGTTATATCACTGAGTTTCCTGGGCATGTTACCAGTACTACTGGTCCGTTTATCCTGACACCAGCCAGCCAGTTGTAACGCTAGCTTCAGCAACCCTGAGCGCCAAGGAGGGCAGCCATTTCTACCATTTCTAAAGTCATTGGTATGACCTGCCAGGGATCGAACCCGGAACCTCCAGCACCCGAGGTGGTATATACTGCAGGAAGAATTTGGTTAAATTGCATGTATATCATCCAACACCTATAGGTCTTAAATCCTTTTAAAAAGGCATGTGCAGTCATAGAACAACATATCATTATACTAAAAGTATGAAACATTATTTAAAACAAATACTAACCATTTACATACAAAACATCTGCAGCAAAAGTATTTGAAATCATCAAGCCAATGAATTGTAAATGAATTGTTATTATTGATAAGAATTGGAACGATTAAGTCAATAGGAGAAATTACTCCTTTGGCCATCATGTTTACAAAGGTAGTTTCCTACAGATGCGTTAAAATGTTTCTTTATGTTGGAAAATATAAGCCCTTTCCCTCATGCGACAATTCTGCAGCAGACAACTTTGAACAAATTTTGTCAAAAAACAGAAAATCTCTATAATTGAATGGATAACCTATGACTAAAAGTGGAAAACATTGTGGCAAAAGAAGAAATTGCTCTTTTTGAGCAATTTCTTCTTTTGTCACTATGTTTTCAAAAAGCATTCTGCTGCAGAGGCGTCAGAAAGCGTCTTTATGAGGGAAAGGGTTAAAAACTATATTTCAATTATATCACTTCGACAGTACCTATATTCATGATACCTGAACAACTAACAAAACTATAAAACAAGTATCAAAAAACAACTTTACTGCAAGTAAACTGATAAACCTGGCCACTAGAATGGCTCTTAAAAAAGTTTTGAATCTCGATTTAAACATTCTCTTTTAAAAAATTACAAATTTGCCTATAAATATTGATTGTTTAATGCAAAAAAGACAAGCAATCTAAATTGACAAAGCTAACCTCTGAATTCTAAAGCAAAGGTAACTTCCATAAAATGTCTGCAATCAATCTTAAAAATGAATATCAGAAAATGTACCAATGTCATTCATGCTTTATGAAGTCACATTTAACGTTTAAGACAGTAAAAGACTACTCATTTAATCACGAAACATAAGCAACATATCCAGCATCTATAATTGCATCACTTGTGTAATCTTGCACAATGTAGCATTGATTATGACAGCCTCAGTGGTGTAGTGGTAGATTATCCATATCAGTGTGGGATGTGGTGGGTTCAATCCCCAGCCGGGTCTTACCAAAGACTTTAAAAATAGGAATATATGTAATAGTTTTTCATCCTTGGTGCTCAGGACTATGTTCAGGAGAGATTATGAAAAAGTGGAATGTCAAAAGTCTGAAAAATATGAAGTTGCTGTAATGGTTTTCTTTTAGTCAAATTTCAAAATCAGCATTTTTTGTAGAAATACACAGAACTTATCTGAAAAAGAGAAAACATAAGTGAACATTGACTTTAATAAAATAAACTCAAAATAACTATGTAAATATCTAAATGTATTTTTGTGATTGAAAAAATGTGCAACTGGTCTGAGGATATCCTTATTGCTGAGGATGTTCGACTTCTCTGCAGCAGACGACTTTATGAAATATTTCCTTTTCTCTGTTGCAAGAATATATTTTGATTATTAACCCTTTCTCGTATATAGACACATTTCCACGTATCTGCAACAGCCAATTATTGAAAACATGTCAATAGGAGGAATTGCTCAAAATTAGCAATTTCTCCTTTTGTCACAATGTTTTCAACTTTTTTTTCCATATTTTTGCCCAAATTTTTTCAAAGTCATCTGCAAATTTGTTTTATGTGGGAAAGGTTTTTAAAAGGTCAAACTTTTTACTCCAAAATTTTCCAAGAAGACAACTCAAACATATCAGGGAAAAGAGTTAAACCTACCTGTGCTGTCTGCAATAAATTTTGGTTTGGATTTCCACTGGATGAAAATAATATAGATGGGAATTCCTGACGCAACAATAAGTACCATCTGTCCAAACTGATAAGGCTTTTGATAGATGCTCATCAACAGAATGCCAATATGCAAGACTAACTGGAAAATACCTGTGGTTAACCACACCTGAAACAAGAGATGTTTGTCAAATGATATGCCCCACCCCCCTTTTTGTGCTCAAGGTCACTGTGAATGACCTTAAAATCAATAGGGGTCATATACTTGTGATGCCCAACCTCCCTGCTAGGTTGGAATACTGTAGGTCCAAGTATTTTCTATCCAGGAAGGGGACATAATTTATATATTCTAACTAATACAGACTATCTTACTATTTTGGGCTAACACTATTCAAACATCCAAATAACTCAAATGAGTACTTTTAGTCAAAATAAAGTAACTCAATACCGATTTGACCCAGGCCCAGAACTATAAAACTCTGAAAACAGTATCTGTGCTGCAAACAATTCTATTGGAATGAATTTGCTTCTGACATATCAGATAATTAAGTACAAAAGTTTTTGAGTTTATTATAGGGAATATAATATCGCATTGATGATACATTACTTTGTATTGTACTACGAAGCGCAAGGAAAAACTGATATCACGCCAGACAGAAGATCGAGAGAGATGTCTTGTTTTCCTCAATTTTGTTTGTATGATAATCTTTAATGCAGTGTATCTATCCAATTATCTGCTGGTTGCAAGATTAATTGTACATTTCCACACTAAAATTAGCAAAACACCATACAGCATTTTTAACTTCGTTCATGAAATCATTATTCTCACCTTTTTTTCGGTGATTTTGTATAACACTTTCCCTTATACAACAATTCTGCAGCAGACGACTTTGAACATATTTTGTCAAAAAATAGAAAATCTCTATAATTGAATGGATAACTTATGACTAAAAGTGGAAAACATTGTGGCAAAAGGAGAAATTGCTCGTTTTGAGCAATTAATTCTTTTGTCACTATGTTTTCAAAAAGCTGTCTACTGCAGAGGTGTCAGAAAGCGTCTATATGAGGGAAAGGGATAAACAGTCAACTGAGAAGTGTTGGAATATTGCCTAAAGTTTCAATTAGTCCTCTGCAGCAGATGATTTTTGAAAACATTTTGGCAAAATAATCAAATGCTCATAATCAGCAATTTCTCCATTTGCCACAATAATTTTAACTCTATTCAATAATAACTCTTTCATGATATAATATTCACTATATTTTTGCTTAGATGTTTTCAAAGTCGTCTGCTGCAGATTTGTGGTATGTGGGAAAGGGTTAAGCATGACAAGACAAGTATAAACTAGAACTATCACTGAAGATGATAAATCCCCCCTAAACAGCACCTTGACCTACACCATAATTTAATAAGTAAAAGGGCCATAACTCTGTAAAACAAGAGGGACATGAGGCCCTGGAATCGCTCACCTGAGAATGGGCTATTTAAGACATAACTCTTTCAGCGCCAATGGCAATATCATCAAGACAAATATTCTGACAAAGTTTCAACATGCACAAGCCAAACATGTGGCTTCCGGAGTTTTAACAAGATTTTCCCTTAAATTTGGCATAGTGACCTAGTTTTTGACAAGACATGACCCATATTCAAACTTGGCCTAGATATCATCAGGACAAACTTTCTGATAAAGTTTCAACATGCTCAAGTTTAAAATGCGGCTTCAAGAGTGTTAACAATATTTTCCTTAAATTTGGCCTAGTGACTTAGTTTTTGACAAGACATGACCCATATTTGAACTTGGCCTAGATATCATCAATATAAACTTTCTGATAAAGTTTCAACATGCTCAAGTTTAAAATGTGGCTTCCAGAGTGTTAACAAGATCTTTCTTAAATTTGGCCTAGTGACCTAGTTTTTAACCGACATGACCTATATTCGAACTTGGCCTAGATATCACTAAGACAAACATTCTGACAAAGTTTCAACATGCTCAATCCAAAAATGCCGCTTCAAGAGTGTTAACAAGATTTTCCTTAAATTAGGCCTAGTGACCTAGTTTTTGACCCAACATGACCTAGTTTCGAACTTGGCCTAGATTTGATGGAGATATATGTTCTGATAAATTTTCATGAAGATTGGATGCAAAATGTTGCCTCTAGAGTGTTAACAAGCAAATGTTGACGACGAACGATAGTCGACGGACGATAGATGACGGACGACGGACAAAAGGCGATCACAAAAACTCACCTTGAGCACTTTATGCTCTGGTGAGCTAATAACATGCAAGTGTAACCCCTTTAGGATATGCACATCTCCTCTTGGTATAGAAGCTTCATGTAAAATTTTATTGAATTCCACCCAGTGGTTAGTAAGAAATAGGCCGGACAAAATATGGCTTCCGGCCGGCTAACCGACTGATCGACAGACAGACAGACAGATAGACTGCCCGACACAGTGACTCCTATATAACCCCTCTTCTTCGAAAGGGGTATAATGATAACATTTTCTCACCTTGATAGTTCTTTTAGCCTTCGGTTGTGTAACCCGGAGTCCAAGGAAACAAAGTAACACTGCCAGTCCCATCACCAGGGCATAAAAGCTGACCATCTCAATGATCACAGTAAGGCTACCAGACAGAAGGATTATTATAGCTAATATAGACTGAAAATACAAATCATATAGGAAATTTAATGTTGCTGTAGAGATACATGGCTTTGTATTGGACTACGACAGGAGTGGAACTATTGATATCTTGGGAGACGGAATAAGACAGAATGTAGAATTTATTTATCATAATTTTATTCATATGTATTTTCAATATTTTAGCTTAGATGTGTTTTGCTGCAGATTTGATTAATAAGGGTTAGTGTTAATGGTAACTGTCTCTGTGAACAGCAAAGATCCAATCATTCTGTGCCTCAACACTTCACTGTTCTCCATCTACTTGTATAAGTTATACCATCTTGATAGCCCCTTGAAAGAGGTAACGACCAAAGGCTAACCATAGACTTTTACAATTTGATAGTAATTGACATCAGTTTTAAAACCTCTTAAGGATGATTTTTATATGGCTAGGCCCATATATGTCAATTCAGAGCTCAAGATAAGGGGATATTTTTATGTTCTTAAATCCTTATTTGACATTCAAATCCTATGTTGTGGGTACTCAAAAGAATCGTCTCAGTTAGACAATTCTTTTGAGTACCCACAACATAGGATTTGGTTTGGTAATAAGAGAACTGTTGTCTGAAAAAGACCTGTTCACTCCCTCTTATCTAGTCCTCTGCTGTCATTACAATTTCCATGAAAATAAAACTTACCAAGAATATTGTTGCTGCCCATGGCATTTTGTATTTCTCACTGGATGTTCCTAAGAAGCTTGGTAGATGGTGTTTCTTGGCTGCCGTGCTGACGAGACGTGAATGCGCCAACACGATGGCATTGAGAGACCCTATAGAGGTTGAGGTTACAAAAATAGATATCACAGGAGCCAGTGGGAAGTAAAGCCTTTCCATAAATAACTGAAATAAAGAATGATATTCTAATATATTCAATGCCATGTGACGAATACCAAGAAATATCAAAGATAAAACTTAGTATCTCATTTAGATTTTTGTCACTTGAAGAAGGGGATGTAAAACATCAACTAAACAACATGGCAACCAGACTTCAGCATGGGATTGAATTCTATTATGAAAAAATAACATTTATGAAAGTTTTCGGTGAAATTATTTTGAAATCTGACCAGCAGTTTCAGAGGAGAAGATTTCGAATAACGACAAGTGCCGAGTCATCACCAAGCACTAAATACTCATATTGAACAAGTTCATATTTTCCATAATTTAAAATTTCATCAAGTTTTTTTTATAAATGAAAGGATAAAGAAGCTTTCTGAAGCAATTTCCCTTTTGCAACTATGTTTTCAACTCTATTCAATAATTAAACTTTTATTGACAAAGATGTCCCCTATTTCTGCCTAGATATATCCAAAGTCGTCTGCTGCAGACTTATTGTATGTGGGAAAAGATTAATTAAAACAGTACATGCATTTAAACACTTACCACTGCTACAGCGTCTGCATCAAGCATGTCTGTTGGCGAAATTAACGTAAAATATGACAGAACAACCAACATATTTAGAGTTATGCTGACACAAAAAGAGACACTAAGGGCTATCGGTAAGTTCCTGAAATAAATTGAAAATCAGCATATAACCCTTCTTGAAAAGAAGTAACTTAACCCTTTCCCACATACAACAAAACTGCAGCAGACGACAACTATGAAACCACCTTGGAAAACATTGTAGCAAATGGAGAAATTGCTCATTATGAGCAATTTTGCCTTTTATCACAAAGTTTTCAAAAGTCGTCTGCTGAAGAGGCGTCAGAAAGCGTCTGTATGTAGGAAAGGGTTAACCCTTTCCCTCATATAAACGCTTTCTGATGCCTCTGCAGCAGACGGCTTTTTGAAAACATAGTGACAAAAGAAGAAATTGCACAAAACTTGCAATTTCTACTTTTGCCACAATATTTTCCACTTTTTGTCATAGGTTATACATTCAACTATGGAGATTTTTTATGTTTTAACAAAAAACATTCGAAGTCATTTGCTGCAGAATTGTCGTATGAGGGAAAGGGTTAAAGACACCTTTGCAAGAGACGACTTCTAACATTGTAGAAAAGTGAAACTCAGTAAAATTGATGAGTGTTAAAATATCCTACAGGAAATGTCAAATCTGATGAAGCTGATGATAATGTGAATTTCCTTCTGATACAGAAGATTTTCAACATACAAATGCTTTATGATGCCTTTGCAGCAGAAGAATTTTGTGGCGAAACGAGAAACTGCAATAATGTTTTCAACTTTATTCAATACTTGTTCTTTCATTCATAGAGACTTTCCATATTTTTGACTAAATGTTTTTAAAATCATCTGCTGCAGATTTTTTTATGGGAAAGGGTTATGTTTCATTGATTTCGAGAAATAGCCAAAACACACAAAGGCAGACAATGTGGTGACTTGAAATTCGCCTGTATTGGCGCCAAGGTGACTAATGTTATAATGTCAAACCGCTGACGTGACGTATTTTTCATAGTTTGATTTTCGCGTTGTAACAAAGACTTGAGCATAAATGGGATGTTAAGATGAAATCAGATGGATTGCAAAATTTAGAGATTCACATGTATGATTAACTATTTTGTAGAAATGGGAAAACTATACAAAAGGCTTACCTTGCAGGATCTTCCATTTCTTCTAGTAAAAATGTGATGATTTGCCTACAAAATAACAATTTTAAAAGTACATTTATTATTTTCACTTTTGTCATATTTCATCAAGTTAACCCTTTCCCTCATATAGACGCTTTCTGACGCCTCTGCAGCAGACAGCTTTTTGAAAACATAGTGACAAAAGAAGAAATTGCTCAAAACAAGCAATTTCTCCTTTTGCCACAATGTTTTCCACTTTTAGTCATACTTTTTTGTTATCCATTCAATTATAGAGATTTTCTATGTTTTGACAAAATATGTTCAAAGTAGTCTGCTGCAGAATTGTCATATGAGGGAAACGGTTAATAATTAAGCATTTCCCCAATACAGATATTATTTGACATGTATGGAGAACATTGATTGATTGGGGTTTAACGCTGTTTTTAACAAGTTATATCACGGCGACCAGTTCACCTACTCGTGCATTTCCAGGTTTTTCTCACACCAGTACTCCACACAACAATCTTCCCAGCCCATTGGTGGAAGACGAATGATGCATTTCGCATTGATTTTTGTCAATTGTCGGAAAGAAAGTTGGCCGAGCCGGGATTCCGTATGGAGAAGACGTCACTTATGTGAACACTCTGGGTAAAAAAGAAAATTTCTCAAAAGTTTTCCACAGCTCTGTATCTAAAGTAAAACTTCTTATTTAAAAGATGTTTCTAATTTTTAAAAAAGGACCATAACAAAAAGATTAACCAAGATTGCAATGTGGCTGCTGATGAGCCAATGTGATGAAAATAGCAAATCAGGTTTTTTCAAACAATCAGATGAGCTAAAAATGGAGCCTGTATTCTGTAGATGCTACAAACAAGCCTGGTTAATAATTTTGTAATATTTAGAAAGTACCCGGATTTTGAGGAGACATGATAATAGAACAAATTTGTAGCAGGCCGGCATCTTTCAAAAACAAAAAAAGTGGAAAATCTCTTAACCCTTTCCCACCTATGGACGCATTTTGACGCATCTGCAGCAGACGCCTTTTGAAAACACCATGACAAAAAGGTGAAATTGCTCAAAACAAGTAATTTCTCCTTTGCCACAATGTTTCCAATTTTTTCAGTAATTATACCTACAACTTAAAGAGATATTCCATATTTTTAAGTAGACATTTTCAAAGTCGTCTGCTGCAGATTTGCTGTATATGGGAGAGAGTTACTTAGAGTACTTATAACTATTTAATTGAGTTGGAAACATTGGGACAAAAGGGGAAATTGCTCATTATGAACCATTTCCCCTTTGGCAACAGTATCTTCACAAGATTTCTGGTACTGATGTGTCAAAATGCAGCCTTTGCTACTTACAGACGCATTTTGATGTACATGTATTTGCATTTGACTTTTGAAAACATGTGGCAAAAGGAGAAATTGCTCATGATGAGCAAATTCTCCTTTTGTCACAATGTGTTTCCTTTATGAACTCCATTCAATAGTCTCCTTTATGTAGAATGTGTCCATACTTTTGCCTATATGTTTTCAAAGTCGTATGTTACTGATTTGTTGTATGCAGGAAAGGGTTATTAAATATTGAATAGAGTTGGGAAACATTGGGACAAAAATAGAAATTGCGCATTTTGAACCTTTATCTATTTTGCCACAACAAAGTCTGACAAGTCATCTGCTGTAGATGCGTCAAATTGTATCCTCATCAAGGAAAGTGTTGGCCCTTTCCCTCATATAGACGCTTTCTGACGCCTCTGCAGCAGACAGCATTTTGAAAACATAGTGACAAAAGAAGAAATTGCTCAAAACGAGCAATTTCTCCTTTTGCCACAACGTTTTCCACTTTTAGTCATAGGTTATCCATTCAATTAAAGAGATTTTCTATTTTTTGACAAAATATGTTCAAAGTCGTCTGCCGCAGAATTGTCATATGAGGGAAAGGGTTAAAGAGACATTACACTTGACCTACCAACCACCATATATAAACATTCCAGCAAGAATACTCAAGGCCCATTTCCCAGGTTCGAACTCTGTCCCATCAAAAAGGTTTCTAATGTACTCAGTTTCCCCTGGAATGAAATGACATTATTTGAACCCTTTCCTGAATACAGATGCTTTCTGAAGCCTTCCACTGCAGAGGAAAGCATGTTAGCGATAGGATAAATTGCTTATTATAATCAATTTCTGAAGAGGCGCGAGGTTTAAAATATATAGATCTGTTAACCATATTTTTAAGAATAAAAATTATTTTCAAATTATTTTGGTTAACACTTTTAGTTCAACAGAATGCTTTGTGGTTTTGACTTTTGTAGAAATTACAAAAAATGTTTTCATTCAGATTGTACTACCATTTTATCATATATTGATTAGACAATTTAATTTATACAACAATTTATAATACTAATTTTTTTTTTTCAAACATTCACCATAGGGAAGCCAAATTATTGTTGACAAATGATTTGACTTTAACGACATTTCAACAGTATTTCAGTTCAACATGGCAGCTAGTTCACCTAGCTAACCATGCATGCATTTCTTGGCTATCTCCAACAAGTACATGTACTCTGAACAGAATTTTTCTAAGGCAATTGGCATATTTCCCACAACTCCTTTTTAATAGCCTCCTTTTGGAAGATGATGGATGCTACTCACAAAGACTTTTGTCACCAATCAATTTGATAAAGATATACATCGAGGGCTTGGCATGAAACGGTTATAACTTAAATTGGTATTTTTTACCAAGGTTAATCACCTCGCAATAAAGTCTTGATAAGCGTTAACTAATTTTACTTGGTAAACAATGGAAATTTAGGTGCCATTGCTCGTTCTGAGCAATGGCACCTAAATTTGCATTGTTTACAAAGGGGTTAAAATTGGCCCTAAACCAGGGTTTTCAAAATAGGTTTTTAGTTACAACCGTTTCACATGTACTGTATATAAAGTCAAACCTGTATTAAAGACCACCTTGAAATAGCAATTTTAGTTCCCCAATTACTCATTTTCTGAATAAATTACCCTAAAAATAAAGACCACCAGTCCTGTGAACAAAGACCGGAGTGTTATCTTCCCAGGGGTGATTTTAATACACAGGACTAACTGTTTATATAAATCGTTCTTTTCTTACACACTACATACCTTTGTAAATCGAATAGGCACCACAACAAATTATAAGCAGCATGGCAATCAGCTTAGCGCTAGACAAAAAGGCTTGGACTTTTGTCACATATTTCAGGTATAAACAGTTCAATGCAACAATCATCACTGTAAAATAAAGTATCAAAAAACACATGAGTCACATGTATAAGTGATTTGGGATCATAAAGCATCTGCCTACAATGATGACTCAGACAAGCCAATACAACCTCACCAGAGCCTTCACTGTCCGCATACATGTAAATTAGTCCTATATTCATCTTTTAATAATTTATTTATTGGGGTTTTATGCCGCTATCAACATTATTTCAGGTATATCACGGCGACAGTTCACTTATTCATGATCCCTGGGTAAACAAACCAGTACTAGGCTAGAAAATGTGCCTTGCCCTTTAAGGGCACTCCACCATGACCGTAGTGCTGCGACTGCCACAGGATCGAACCCGGGACACCCGGTTTCGAAATCTCCCATGCTAGCCACTCGACCACAGCGGATTCCTTCATCTTTTAATAAAAAAGAAATATATATATATATAATGCCCCAGTAGTTTTATGCCGATTTACTTTTATGTGACCCTGTAACAGGGACTCAAGAAGACCTGAAGTCTTTAGACAAGGATAAATGATTGTCTTGCTTTAAGAGTTTAAATACATGATTGTAAATGTTCTCAGGATGGTTGATTGATTGATTGATTGATTGGGGTTTAACGCCGTTTTTAACAATTTTTCAGTCATATCACGGCGGCCAGTTCACCTACCCATGTGTTTCCTGGTTTTCGCACACCAGTACTCCACACAACAATCTACCCAAGCAATCTCAGGATGGACAGTCAAAAAGGAATATATTCACAAGTGATTTAATGAGAGTTTTTAGTGTGAATGAGTGGAAATATATCCCAATATTATATCTACACACACATAATTGTAGTTAGTTAAAGGAGAAGTTACTCATAATGAGCAATTTCATATTTTCCTGATATTTTGTTTCTGAAAAATATGCTACTTTGCAACCAGAAGGTTGATTCTTATCTTGGCAAATCAGTCCATTCATCCATGAGTTTTAAGAACGGGAGCCAATAATGCCATAATAAGGGTCAGGCCACACAAAAACAGTCCATTAGAGAATTCAACGATAAATACAAATTTGTTTATTGCATACATAAAACAGTTGATTTTGAACCTTTAATTACCATGTTCAGACTTTTGAAAATATGTTTTCAACTCTGTTCAATTGTTATTCTTACATTTATACAGAACTGCTAAGATTTTTTCAAAGTATTATGCTGCATATCTAAACTTTATAGGCTTACCGGTAACCCTTTCACAAATACAATAAATCTGATTATTTCACCCTTTCCCTCATATAAACGCTTTCTGACGCCTCTGCAGCAGACAGCTTTTTGAAAACATAGTGACAAAAGAAGAAATTGGATTCCACTTTTTGTCATAGGTTATCCATTCAATTATAGAGATTTTCTATTTTTTGACAAAATATGTTCAAAGTCGTCTGCTGCAGAATTGTTGTATGAGGGAAAGGGTTAATAAGAGAGAGCGATTCACAGTACACCTGTACACTCCTCCTGTTCTAAGCTTCTGATTTTACTCACCTAATATACAAATGGCCAAGAGCTTGACGGCACCATCTGGTGGTCTGCAGCCTGGGAAAAGCAGCTGTACTATATACAGGGAAGATGTGAAAGGCAATAAAGCCCAAACAGGAGATATAATAAATAGAATAAATCCCCACATGAACAAAAACGCCGGAAAGTTCCCATAAACTTCCAAAACATAAAAGTATGGGCCCCCTGCTTTTGGAAGTAAAACTGCAACTTCAGTGAAACACATAGCAAGGGAAAAGTTCAATAGACCGGACAATAAAAAGGACACCAACGTCAAAAAGACTGACTGAGTATTTGCTACTACCGTTGTCATGGCAACAAAAACAGCACTGCCACCACTTGCTGAGATCATTATGTTTATAGTGTTCAGGAGAGACAACTTCGGGTGTTCCTCTTGCTGAATTATCACTTTCTGTTCCAAATCTTCTTTTGTTTTCTCCATTGTTGTGGATATTTTGATCTGTCTATGGTTTTTTACAAAGACTGAAAGTATATAACCAAAAAAGAGCATGGATATTTAAATGCTATCTTAAGTCTAATACTTATAAATATCCAGACTGCTTCTGTACTGTTCACCTGTATTTTGGTAGGGACATAGATAAGATCTAATCTACATTCCTGATTAAGGTATATAATTGTTGTCAGGGAATTGCATAAAATCTAAAAGAAATGCATATAATTGCAAATCTGGAACAATGAAAAAATATATTCATTGCCAATACTACCCTTTTCAACAACATTTTTTAAAATTTGCCAACTGCAGAGATTTCTTAGAGATTGGTTTCTGTGAAAAGGTAAAGCTTTCATGAATGGCTGTTAACATTTTAATATATCCTCAGTGAGACGCTTTCAGAGTGTGACGCCTCTAGCTGCAGCAGACAGCTTTTTGAAAACATAGCGACAGAAGAAGAAATTGCTCAAAACGAGGAGAAATGTGACAGAAGAAGAAATTGCTCAAAACGAGCAATTTCTCCTTCTGTCACAATGTTTTTTCCACTTTTAGTTATAGGTTATCCATTCAATTATAGAGATTTTCTATTTTTTGACAAAATATGTTCAAAGTCATCTGCTGCACAATTGTCGTATGAGGGAAAGGGTTAAACGTTCAGTTCACTCAGACATATACATTTATATATGTCTCTGGTTCACATGGATTCTGAATCCCTAGTTTTCAACTTGGCTAGGTATACCAGGATATGGCCCGTATCTCATATTCCAATCATTATGTAGCATAGTGTAGAAATTGTAAGACAAAAGCAGAAAAGAAATATTAATAACCTAGTTTGTATAAAAATAACTATTTTTTTCTCAAAAAAATACAATATATAAGATTGAAAGAATGTCCTGAATTTCATGTAAAGTGAGCGATATTATACCTTGGTATGCTCTTGGGGTGAAAGGGAGATAACTGTCAATTTGCTGTGAATTTTAACACGGCAAGGGAGATAATTAATCAATTGGGTGGGGTATATGGTTTATGATAGGGAACGAAACGGATTACGCTCGCCATAGAACCGCTTCGTTTATAATATTATTTTATAATAAAATCATCTAGAAGAATGGTATTGGCACACGAATAATCCCCTTTCTCAAACCTTCGCAAGTGAAGAGGACGATGGCCCTGCATATCCGCCATTTTGAATTTGAAATTTGCATTTGGACTCGGAAAGCTAAGCTCGTACAGTTTTTCTGGATTATTTCAGGTAGTTAGTGAATTGGACATCTTTTTGTCTTTATAACTGTGTATTTTAGGCACCGAAAGTGGAGGAGAATGGTCTAGAGGGTCAGTTTATCGATTTGGACACGTTTTCAATGAAAACGTCAGGCTGTCCGGCGCGTCCCCTACACACTTTTTTTTTTAAGCAGGGGGCGCTGGCTTTGAATTCAAATTTTCACGAGGGCGCTTTACCTTGAACCTCCCCCTTTGTTTAGAACGCCACCTTAAGATTCTACTTTCGATTTTAACTTCAGAAATGAATAGAAAAAGTTTTAAAAATTGAATGAAATGTAGTCACCTCACATCCTCGCCTAATCAAACGATCGTCTCTTCCTGCCGACATATTGAATGACGCTTCGCCAAATGTGCGTTGGCCTAGGGGAAGTTTGATGCACTTTGAACTCAAAGAAATCTGTTGCAAATTTAATGTGTTTTTAATTACAAGCTAATTTCATTAGCAGTGGTCAATTTTCATCAGATAATGTTAAAAAACAACGTTAGGAAAACTTGTCTAGTATTACGTTCAACAGTTTTAGCAACCCCAGAAATTGTTGGATTTAACTCCTTACGGCATAACAACTATTTAATCAATAGGCTAATATTATTTTCTATATCATTATAAAGATAATTTAAAAACCTTTCAAGATATATAATTTTGACTGATCTCTGAAAGTAAATAAAAACAAAACAATTCAAAGAAGTGGACATGTTTGTGGTACTGTACTGTTGTGCATTTTATCTATTTTCTCAATTTACAAGGCTTATCAGCTGGGGTTGCTAATAGTTTAGTCAGGCTGGCTGTCACAATGGCACATTTTCTTATGCAATGTAAAGATAGATAAAAATGCATACTGTCTTGAGTATGCCTTAACCCTTTCCCTCATACGACAATTCTGCAACAGACGACTTTGAACATATTTTGTCAAACAATAGAAAATCTCTATAATTGAATGGGTAACCTATGACTAAAAGTGGAAAACATTGTGGCAAAAGGAGAAATTGCTCGTTTTGAGCAATTTCTTCATTTGTCACTATGTTTTCAAAAAGCCGTCTGCTGCAGAGGCGTCAGAAAGCGTCTTTATAAGGGAAAGGGTTAATCTCAATCTAAGATGCCTCTTCCAAATATTGTCAGAATGTTAATTTGTTGTTTGAATTTATTTTCAAGATCTCTGTGTCATACAACATGGGACAGACTGGTACCATCTTGATGAGCAATTTCTACTTTTGTCACAATGTTTCGATTATATTCAATGAATTTTATTCATTTATAGAGAATTTTCATAATTTTCACTTAAATGTTTTTTAATCTGCTGCAGATTAAATTAATAATATTTATAAGTGATCGACCCATATGAAGTGATGACTCTTTGGAGTGTGCATTTGATTCAGCTCACTCTAACCCCTTTCCACATTCAACAAATTACCAAAACTATGTTTCATATATATTGAGGTAAAAATGTGGATAATCTCATTATTTTTTTAAAGCTAATATTCTATAGTTTTGAATACTTTTGCCGCAATGTTTTCGACAGGCCGTCTGCAGCAGATGTGTCTGTAGGTGGGATTGTAAAGAAAGGGTGCAGATCATTGTTAAAGATGCAACTGCATGACCCCTTTTTGCCTAATAAAGTTTGACTAACTTCACTAAGTACTCATGGTTTATATTTTCCATTTATTTCATTATAATATAACAAGTTTACTCCAAAAGATGTATATATATATATGATATACTGATTGCATATCTTGTGACTGTGCACCTTGAGATTAGAACTGGTCTGTTACCCTTTTATAAAAAAGAAATAATTATACCTGAAAATATTAATGGAAATAGAATAGGGTATATGTTTCAGCCCCATTTGGTTATTCCTTTCCCACCTGTAGATGCATTTGGAAACATTTGCAGCAGATGACTTTAAAAAATATTGTGGCAAAAGGAGAAATTGCTAAAAATATTTCAACTATTTCCAATTATTATATATATCTTCCTTTAAGGCTTTATAGAGATTTTCCGAATGTTTTACTAAATGTCTTCAAAGTTGTCTGCTGCAGAGTTATCATATGTGTGTCCCTTCATGTGAAAAAGGTTAAGTTGGCATTTCCAAACAGTGCTACTAAAAAAATGGAACTAATTCTGTCCATCTATAAATCAGAATCTTCTAACAATTCTAATGAATTTATTTTTTGGGGGGGTTTTTACACCATTTTGTACATTATTTAAGTTATATCACGTTGACAGTTCACTTATTCATGATCCCTTGTTAAACAAACCAGTACTAGACTAGGAAATGTGCCTTGCCAAAGTGCACTCCAACATGACCGTCATGCTGCGGCTAGGCATCAAACATGGGATGCCTGGTTTCAAATCCCCGATACTTTAAGTTACCACTTGGCCATGGCGGATTCCTAAATTCTAATGTAATTAACCCTTTCCCTCATATAAACGCTTTCGGACGCCTCTGCAGCAGACGGCTTTTTGAAAACATAGTGACAAAAGAAGAAATTGCACAAAACGTGCAATTTCTCCTTTTGACACAATGTTTTCCACTTTTTGTCATAGGTTATCCATTCAGTTATAGAGATTTTCTATGTTTTGACAAAATATGTTCAAAGTCGTCTGCTGCAGAATTGTCGTATGAGGGAAAGGGTTAAGCAATTTGTCAACCGTTTATATCTGTTCAGCCTGTGAAGGGCCCTTTTTGGATTGCAAAAGTGGGGAGAAACTTCAGATTTTAACCCTTGCCCACATGCAGATCGACACATTCTGACGCATGTGAGTCTTGGTAGCGATGCAGGCTATCAATCCAGGGATTGCAGTTTTGACCCAAAGCTTGTCCATTCTTTCCGACAAAAGTCAATGCGATTATAAGCCCAATTCAATAGATAAATTTTTCTCCAGGTGTTCTATGAGGGTCCATGGAGGGTGAAGGTCAATCGACAAGTCTGGAGGACAGTCATCAACAGAACCTGAATGACCTGCAGAACTACCTGGTACACTTCAACAAGGAGATCGAAGTGACGGGGGACTCTGCCTTCCAGCATAATGTCTCACAAATACTCGCACAGTCTGTACAACCAGTCTTTGTCTCTTTACCCGGTAAGTTTCACATATATTTGGTTTTACACATAATATTTTCAACTCTATTTCGGTATGCAATAAAATTCTCTTAATTATGTTTGGTTTTACACATAATTGGTTTAAAACTTTTACACATAAATTGTTCGACTCTATCTAGGTACCCGGTAAGTTTCACACATATCTGGTTATGCACATAATGTTTTCAACTGAGTTACTCGATCACGGTACGCTGTAAGATTCTCATATATTTGGTTTTAAACATAAGTCTTTCAACTCTATCTCAGTACCCGGTATTAACTATTAAGTTTCACATATATTTGGTTTTAACACATTATGTTTTCAACTCTATCTCGGTATACGGTAAGTTTCTCATATATTTGGTTTTACATAATAATGTTTTCAACACTTTTCAATAGATAACCCACATGCAGACACATTTGCAGCAGATGACTTTCGAAAACATTGTGGGGAAAGGAGTAATTGCTCAATATGTATAATGTCTCAATTTTGTCACAATTTTTTATCGTATTATAGTTTTACCTGCGGCGTACGGGCGGGCGGCGTCCAGTATGTTGTCAGCTCAATAACTTAAGAAGCCTTTGTCCAATCATCACCAAATTTGGTCAGAATGTTTATTGGGATAATATCTCGGACAAATTCGATAACTAGCCATATCGCTTTAGTCAATTGAGAGTTATCGCCCTTTAATTATAGAAATTACCTAAAATTGGTCTTGTCAGTTCAATAACTTAAGAAGCCTTTGTCCAATCATCACCAAATTTGGTCAGAATATGTATTGGGATAATATCTCGGACAAGTTTGATAACTAGCCATTTCGCTTAAGTCAATCAAGAGTTATTGCCCTTTTATTAAAGAAATTACCTAAAATTGGTCTTGTCAGCTCAATAACTTTAGAAGCCTTTGTGTAATCATCACCAAATTTAGTCAGAATTTGTATTGGCATAATATCTCGGACATGTTCGATAACTAGCCATATCGCTTTAGTCAATCAAGAGTTATTGCCCTTTAATTACAGAAATTACCTAAAATTAGTCTTGTCAGATCAATAACTTTAGTTCTAAGCCTTTGTCCAATCATCACAAAATTTGGTCAGAATGTGTATTGGCATAATATCTCGGACAAGTTTGATAACTAGCCATATCGCATCAGTCAATTGAGAGTTATCGCTCTTTAATCATAGAAATTACCTAAAATTGGTCTTGTCAGCTCAATTACTTTAGAAGCCTTTGTCCAATCATCACCGAATTTGGTCAGGATGTGTATTGGCATAATATCTCGGACAAGTTTAATAACTAACCATATTGCTTAAGTCAATCGAGAGTTATCGCCTTTAAATTATAGAAATTACCTAAAATTGGTCATAATATCTTGGACAAGTTCGATAACTTACCACGTTATCTTAGTCACTACACACTTATGTCCCTCGAAATGGCCAAAACTGTACTAAAAGTGTCTGCTCTCTAAATTTGCCTAATGTACAACCAATTATTACTATACTTTATTGGTCTCAAAAAAACAGGACAGGCGTATTTTTGTGACATTTGGCGCTCTTGTTTCAATTCTATTCAATATTGAAACTTTCAGTTATATAAATACATGTAATAATGATGTATAGAGATTGTCCATGTTTTCGTCTTCATGCTTTCAAAATCACCTGCTACAGATATGTTGTATGTTGAAAAGTGTTAATATTTCCTGCCCTTAACCCTTTCCCTCATACAACAATTTTGCAGCAGACGACTTTAAACATATTTTGTCAAAAATGAGGGAATGAGGCTTAAGTTTTCTCATTGACTTTTGTCAAAATTACTTCCCCTGGATTGACAGCTGGAGTCGTTATCAACTGAGCTATTGGCACTTGTATGATGAAATAAACTAAATTGACCTTCCATTGAAACAAACCAATATCCTGTACAATCATGTATCTCTTTCTAGTAACATCTGAGACGACCACTCCAGATGAAGAACAGCTGCCTGTCATCCCTGAAATAAAAGGGACAGATGGGTGTAAAACTGGGACTGATGGTTTAATGGACGACAGCATGCATACGTCGGATGGGACACTTTTAACTGACAATGTTCGCATGTTAGAGATGTCCCCAGATGGGTCCAAAGACGGACATCTGGTTTCTGTAGATTCATCACTCGAAGGTCTGTCACAGGGTACCATGAGACTTCAAGAGATTTCACCTGAACAAGTTATAACCCAGGGTCATCTTGGATTCACTGTGTCAGAGGGTAAGTTATTATAAATCCTTCAAATCTTTAAGTTAGCTTGACCCTTTCGCACATGATGTGGATGTACTATATAGATAACACATCTGCTGCAGAAGACTTTCCACACAATTGGCATAGGGAAATAGTGTTCATAATGTGCAATTACTACTTTTGCTACAACTCGATCTATAATTTTTGTTTTATTTATAGAAATTTTCTATAGTTTTATCTAGATATTTTAAAAGTTGTCTGCTGCAGATTTGTTGTATGAAGGATACTCTCCCAAGGGTTAACCCTTCCCCTCATATAGTCGCTTTCTGACACCTGCAGCAGACGGCTTTTTGAAAACATTGTGACAAAAGAAGAAATTTCTCAAACAAGCAATTTCTCCTTTTGCCACAATGTTTTCCACTTTTAGTCATAAGTTATCCATTCAATTACAGAGATTTTCTATTTGTTGACAAAATATGTTCAAAGTCGTCTGCTGCAGAATTAACGTATGAGGGAAAGGGTTAAGTGTTATCTTGAAGCTTATAGAATTCATAAGAAGGCGACCCTGTAGGTGGCAGTCATGGTGGAATGGCCTCATGTTAGTCACATTTTCTAGCCTAGTACTGGATGGTTTACCCAGGAATCATGCACAAGTGAACAGGCTCCGTTAATTTACTGAAATAATGAAAATGGCGTAATACCCCTTCCAAATTGGGCAATACAACAAATAAAACCAGAGTGCATGAATTGTGAGGTCTATCTGTAAGTTCAATAGGCTTGAACTAGTCTATGGTAGCACTTCCAAAAGGTCGGTTTTCCTAGCCTGTATATGATTATCTTGACAATATTGACCTGATGAGAACCTGAGCTTATTCACTATTGATATGAAATTTTTTCATTAAATTTTGTGATTGGTTTTTCGCAAATACACATTTTTGGATAAATGACACACAGTTTGAATAAGTTGTCATAATAATATATGTCTTTGGTCTAATGTCAGGATCAGGTCAAATTTGTAGAGTAATATTTGACTTTTTACATTTTTCCATTATATAGGAATGTTAATGCTACCCATGGGAGATGCAGGGAATGTGCTATCACAGAATGATTCACATTTAGTACAGCTTGTCAGCATCAACGGACAGCCAACATTACATATTGTCAATGATCCATCCGCCTCTCTCCGACACCAAACTCAACAATCAGGTATATTAAAACCTACCTTAATGTATCCCCTGCTTTGGCATGGTGGCACTTAGGGATCACTGCCCAATTGTCTGTCTGTCACATTTTGTCTTTGGCTCTCTGAAAGCGAGACCTAAGATGTTCAAATGTCAACATTTTCCTCCAAATGTATAAGTGCTTTGATCATTGTTAAATATAATACCATTCATTACATTATAGGCTTAAGGTGATGTGCGTTACCTATTTTGAAGGGTGTGTGAAAAAAACATAGTCAGACATAACTTGTTAATTTTTTGCAAGAGTGACTTCAAACTTAGATTGTCGAGACTTATAATTACATGTTTTTCTTTTTGACAACTTAAGATACAACTACATAATTGAAGACTATTGATAAATCATTAAATGAAACTAGAATTACAAGAAGGATTCCCCCTTTTTTTGAACTGATAAGGTGGAAGGTTTACTTTTGAACTGATCTGATAAATCTTTTGTAATAAATAGGTCTAAAATGAAAAAAAAAAAGTGATACATAGTTGAACATAAATATTATGAGAAAAGGCTGAAGAAAATTATTTATAATGAGTTTTCAAAAGTACGTCTGCTGCAGAGGCATAACAAATTGTTAACCCTTTCCAGAGCTGTAGATAAGGAGCGTTTTGCTTGTTCTAAAATCCTTATTTTATCCTCTTACCCTATGTTGTGGGTACTCAAAAGAATCGTCTCAATGAGATGATTCTTTTGAGTACCCACAACATAGGGTTTGGTTGGATAATAAGAAAGATATTGAGGGGAAAAGAGCTATAAACCCCTACTTATTTGGACCTCTGCCTTTCGACATACAAAAAATCTCCAGCAGACAACTGATTTTGAAAACATCTGGCCAAAATATATGGAAATTCTTTGTAGATGTTTTCATCTTTTTCCAATAATTAATCCTTCTTTTATAGAAATTGTTTACATTTTGAATTAGATGGTGTTTAAGTTGTCTGCAGCAGATGCTTTGTATGTGGGAAAGGGGGTTTAATGTTCATTTTCTATCCAACTTCTAGGTATGCAGATAAACCCTGTAGTAAATACTCCCGGAATGAGGTTGGTGACCTCCTCCAATCAGACAGGAATCATAGATACCTCAGATCCCGTGTCTGTTCTCGCTTCTGTAGCAGCAAACACTAACAATGTCAACCAACTACCAATCTTACAGGGAACACAACAGGTAAAATTGGGTACCTGCAACCAGTGTAAATCCTGATCTACCTGCGCATCAGTGCATTTCGGTCTGGCTCAGCACCATTTGCCAAAAACAATATAGTCACAGAATGATTAACAAAATATTTGAATAATTTTGCTTTTTGTACAGATTGCGTTGATTCGCAGGCAGATCGTTAGCTACATTTATCATATGTAGTGGAACCTGTGTATAAAGACCACCCATGGGAACACAACATTATAGTTCTTGTTCTCAGGTGGTCTTTAAATTGCAGGGTCATTTCTGCAGAAAATGAGTAATTTGGAAACTAAAAGTGTGGTTGCTATAAACGGGGAATCCTTCATCCAAGATGGGTCTTTAGAACAGGTTTGACTGTAAACCATGAACTTTTGGTTAGTTTACTGGAGCACAGATCATTATAATTATAGTTTTTACTAATTATATGTGTATGCAGTGATTTTGTTACCTGGGAGTCTCAAGTCCTGTACTCTCAATATTTATCAGGGACCCTTAATTAGAAAGTTTTTTTTATCAAATTTATAATATTATAGTGAAAAGGACTCATTTTTTTCTATGGGGACTCCCTTAATAGTCAGTTTACATGTCCTTAGGACTCATATTTTTAAACTTGAAAATATATCATTGGTATTCATACATATGTTTATAAGATAAATGGATTACAGTTTAAAATACATGACCAAGAATTTTTATGAATTTTTTGTGTCGCTTGCATGGGTAGTGTGATACATAGGGAACGCTTGTCAGTTGTCTGTACATCTGGATTTTTGTCTAACACCCTTTGATTTAACTTGCAGGCGAATGAGTGTTTCTTCCTACATTTTTTTTTTAGTAGTTACATTTTATACCTGAAATATATTTTATTCAGACGTGAGAAAATGTGTCTTCTATTTGAGAGAAAATAGGACTTTAATTTTGTTCCCTTTTATTCCAGGATGTGAATGGAGCCCAGCTTGTTGCCCTTAGAAATTCAGCAGATGGGTCCCAGCCGCAGCTTGTTTCGGTTCAAGTCGATGAAAATAACCAAGCATCCTCTGTAGCAAATTCTGTTGTGTCAACTATTGATGGTCTCCAGCTCAACAATCCAATGGTTCTCAATCCCGGGACCGGGTACCAGTCAGTGGCTATAATGGCCTCTGGTGAGGGAGGTCAGTCAGGGGAGGTAAATTATGTGTTGATTGTGAACCAGAACCAGGACAACAAAGATAATCTACAAACGCCCATGTATGATTTTGGTGAAGACTACAGAGGGGAGGTTATCCAGGAGCTTACCGATGAAAATGGTGCTGTTAAACGTCTCGTGAAGATAAATCAGATTCTGGGAAAGAGATCGGCTGACAACATACATGCCATCCCTGTTGGAGATCAGTTGATGTGTAGTTTTTGTAACTATACAAGTCATAAAAGGTTGGTTATTCTGCTTAACCCTTTCCTCATTTGAACGCCTCTGCAGCAGACAGCTTTTTGAAAACATAGTGACAAAAGAAGAAATTGCACAAAACGTGCAATTCCTCCTTTTGCCACAATGTTTTCCACTTTTCGTCATAGGTTATCCATTCAATTATGGAGATTTTCTATGTTTTGACAAAATACGTTTAAAGTCGTCTGCTGCAGAATTGTCGTATGAGGGAAAGGGTTAAATGTAAAACTATATTGAAACTAGCTGCTGTCTATGGTATTGATCACGATTTTAATCCTTTTTAACATACAGAGATTCTGCATTAGATGAGTTTAAAAAATCTTGGCAAAACTAAATGAAAGTAAAATAATTAAAAAGAATTTATCATAGAGTTAAAAAAGTTGTAGCAAAGGGAGAATTAGATCTTGATGATGAGCATTTCCTCCTTTTACCACAATATTTTTAAGTGTCGTCATCAGAAAGCGTCTGTCTGTATGTGGGCAAGGGTTAAGTACCAAAGTTTTGGAACACTTTATTCAAAACAGAGAATTTATATGTAGAAAATAGTAGAACAAAATATAAAATTTGGCCATTGATGTAGGTCAATGGTACATTAACATACCTTTTTGTAGAAACTTTTAGGTGCTAGCCTGATATGATAATATTTTGAGTAATTTCTATTGTTTTTCGAAAATATTTTATATAGTGCTCTACTGCAAAGTGCCATGAAATAATATAATTATGGTGTACTAGTGTGAGAAAGCCAGGTAAGACATGGGTAGGTAAACATGCTGTGCTGCCACATATAGATCCACTCCAAAACGTCTTATTCTCTTCTGTATTATATCAGGTACTTGCTGTCCCGCCACATGAAATCCCACTCAGAGGAGCGTCCTCATAAATGTGGTCTGTGTCAGCGGGGATTCAAGACGTTGGCGTCCCTCCAGAATCACATCAATACTCATACCGGGACACGCCCACATAAATGTAAACTTTGCGAGTCGGCATTTACGACATCCGGGGAACTTGTCAGGCACATAAGGTGAGTCCTACAACGGTGTCTTTCTGAGTACAACTACTAGCTTATGCAAATCTTTCCTGGATATAGACAGCGTTTTACATGAGTTTTTGAAAACATTTTCTCATTTTCCTGCATTGTTTCAAACTCTGTATTATAATAATTCTATAACTTCTGTTCCCTGGACAGGTCATACCAAAGTTTTCAAAAATGGAAGTTAATGGCTGCCCTCCTTGGCGCTCAGGGTTGCAGGGTTAGCATTACGACTGACTGGCTGGTGTCAGGATAAATGGACTAGTAGTACTGGTAATTTACCCAGGAAATGCTGTGATATTACTGAAAAATTGTTGAATGCGGCCTAAAACACCAAACAATCAATCAAGAAGCATCTGACAGTTTTTCGCACTAAGATCAGATAAAATCCAATCAACCTGCATTAATATTTTCCAGGTACAAGCATACATTTGAGAAACCTCACAAGTGCACAGAGTGTGACTATGCCAGCGTGGAACTCAGCAAGTTGAAACGCCACATGAGATCACACACAGGGGAACGTCCATACGCTTGTGGTCATTGTAATTATGCTTCTCCCGATACTTATAAACTCAAAAGGCATATGCGTATACACACGGGAGAGAAGCCCTACGAATGTGACGTGTGCCATGCCAAGTTCACACAGAGTAACAGCCTTAAAGCGCATAAACTTATACACACGGGTAATAAGCCTGTGTTTCAGTGTTCCCTATGTCCCGCTACTTGTGGGAGAAAGACAGATCTAAAGATACATATGTTGAAACTTCATACCAGTGATCATCCTCTACAGTGTAAAAAATGTGGACAAAACTTCCCAGACAGATATACATTCAAAATGCACGCCAAGTCTCACGAAGGGGAGAAATGTTACAAGTGTAGCGAGTGTCAATACGCTGCCACATGCCACCGGCACCTCATGACTCATATGCTTACACACTCGAACTCCAAACCTTTTGAATGTGAGGACTGTGACCTAGCCTTTAGACAAAAACAGCTGCTTAAACGGCACAGGAATTTGTATCACAATGTGGAGAGCTCCTCGCAAGACCTGAGGGAGAAAGAAGAGGAGGAGGAGGAGGAGGAGGAAGAGTGCAAAGCCTGTGCGAAAACTTTTATGACTGCTAAAGGTGGTTCTGGTCATGTCAGACACTCGGAAGCTGGAGCCAGTCCCGAAAAAGACGAAGATTACCATACTTGTGGAGGTACCCCTAAAACAACTTTGGAGGGACTTGTACCCCTTACTGCAGACCAGCTAATCGAGAACAGTTTGTTGGCTGATATGAAGGAGGGTAAATTAGGGATATCGCCCAAAGTTGTCGTTGTGCACCCTGATGGACGAGTTGAGGAGGTGACGGCCAAGTTACAGAGTCTGAGTCAGTCTAAGCCAATGGACGATTTCCTGGTTTCTCTCGGGGTCACAGGGGATGCTCAGTTTGGTAAGAGATTTATCACAAAGTTTAAGAAACGGAGGAGTAAGCAAGTCTTTCCTCCAAAACATGCCTCTTATAACCCGGTCAAACCTTGTGTTGAGTTATTTTGAGAACCAGTACCACACCATAGTGTTTTGAATTAACCCTTTCCCACATATAATATCATATATACATATTTTGACTTCTCTGCAGCAGACGACATTTGAAAACATTTTGACAAAAGGAGGGATTGCTCATAATGAGCAATGTTCTTTTGTCACAAAGTTTTCAGCTTTTTTCAATAATTGTGCTTACCACTTACAGAGATGTTTGTCCAGATGTTTTCAAAGTTGTATTTTGCAGATCTGTTACTTTTGTGAAAAGGGTAAAGTAATGATTAAAAGACATGAGATCCACCATTTATTCTGAGCTGTGTCTCATAAAACATTGCAACCTATAACCTGATATGCTGTCTCAACTTGTAAGACTTGACTTTATTGAAATCCATGTAAAAAATGAAAATCCCGACAAATTGGTTATCATGAACAGAAAGTTCTATGAAGTGGTTTGAAATTGAGCACTCTTGAAGAGATGACATGAAAGTGGTCTGGTTAGTTCAATTGGTATCCAGAGTACTGGTCCTGTAAGGCTGGGTTGAGCCCTTCACTGGCCAAGCATTACTAAGGTCATGTGCGACGGATGCACTATTAGACTGATCAAGCCCCTTGGTAGGTGCCAAATGTCACAGGGATAGAAGAAAATGCAGCCTATCAGAGGCACAAATCTGGAACCTCTTTCTTTCAATGCATAAACATGTACTATACTAGTACGCAAATTACTGAGCCAACAGGTCTTTTTATACGTTCAACCCTTAATTTGTGTACAAGTTGGGTTAGGTCCTGGCTTTAAACCCTGGAGTGGACTGCTTGCCAAAGTGAGAGAATAACATGCAGTCAGTAAAGGCCCAAACCTGGATCCACTTGTTTTCTGGTTTAGTATTCTACAGACTGAGCTAACCCTGCTGCTTACACTGACTACATCTCTTCAAGCATGTACAAGATTGAACTGTCACCTGCCTGGGCAGGGTGGAACATAGGGACGGATCACTTCTCCACTGCCTGTCCATTATATGGAGACTTATTGGTAGGAGTTTGGAGACATATGTATTTCTCAAGTATTTTAATTAAATGATGATGTTATTCCAATTCCTTATAATTTGAATAGAACTCCTGAAGAGGTTTAACCCTTTACTACATGCAAACTCATTTTGATGTATCCACAGCAGATGGCTTTTGTCTCTTTTCAAAGTTGTCTGCTGCAGATTTGTTGTATGTTGAAAAGGGTTAACCAAAGATTCATTAGTTGTCCACTGCACTTTTATGAAATCAGATTCTCTCATGGAGATAATTTAGGGACCTGTATAATTAGGTTTGTCCTTGTTTTTTGCAGATCACGACACAGATTTAGCCAATGAAGTCCTGCAGGAAGCCAGCGGTAGTTCTGGTATAGTGACTGTTACAGCTGCTGGGGATAACAACAGTATTAATACAGGTAAAGGAGAAAATGCCAAGATCGAACATTATGGAACTTTTCTCTGTACCCTTTCTTTCTGCTGAGCGCTGAACAAGACTCCAGCTTGGTCATCTAAACTGATGCAACCTTAACCCTTTCCCACATACAAACAATCTGGAGAAGACTACTTTGAAAACAAGAAGTCAAATATATGAAAATGAATTGAACATTATTGAATAAAGTTGAAAGAATTATGACAAAAAGAGAAATTGCTCATTGTGAGCAATGTCTCCTTTGGCCACAATTTTTTAAATGTCTTCTGCTGCAGAGGCGTCAAAAATGATCTACATGTTGGAAAGGAATATTTCAAAAAATGATGTCTTAAAACTGAACATCTGCTTTTTAGTTACATATTTTCTTGCAATGTTTCGGATTATTAGCCTTCTCATTTTGATGAAGAGATCAGAAGTCATCAAAGTTAATGAAACTTGTACCCCAATGAACCTATTTGAGAACATTTGGGTGAGAAAAAGTATAACTGATTCCAACTAGATAGGACAGATATCTTATTCTCAATTGGGAATTTCATCAGTAATGGCCTTCAAAGTCATCTGCATATTTGTAAAAAGTCTGTCCTTTCAAACAAAACTGTGATATATTTCAAGCCTAACCATATCTTTGTATTTCATACTATTATGTTGCATTTTTGTATTTAACTCCTCCCTAATGCCTCTGCAGCAGACACATCTTGACAATGGAGAAATTGCTGAAAATGATCAACACAATTAATGTATTCCACTCTATATGTAACTTATACTTTTAATATTTAAGAATTGGCTTTTATTTTTGCTCAAATACTTTTTAAAGTAGACAACTTTGTTAAAATGTTTGTCATATCAGGTAATTGTTTAACCCTTTCCGACATACAACAAAACTGCAGCAGACGTCTTTGAAAATATAGTGACTAAAACCTGAAAAATCTCAATAAAAGATAGCTTTATTGTTAAATAAAGTTAAAAACATTATGGCCAAAGGAAAAATTGCTCATCATGAGCAATTTCACCTTTGGCCACAATGTTTTCAAAAGTCGTCTGCTGTTGTTGCATCAAAATGCGTCTGCAGGTGGGAAAGGGCTAATTATTCAACTGTTTTAATCTATACTAACATTCCTGTTGTTTCGAAACCCCAGCTCGGCCAACAGTCTTTCTGACGTTTGTCAAAAATCACTGTGACTTCTTTCGTCTTCTACCAATGGGCTAACCGACCGCTTGGAAAGTATGTTGTGTGGAGTACTGGTGGGAGAAAGCCTGGAAACACATTGATAGGTGAACTGGCCGCCGTAATATGACTGAACAATTGTTGAAAACAGCGTTAACCTCCGATCAATCCATCAATCAATGTTTCAGTTGTAAAAATGATCAAGCATGAACCCGAAGACGACTACGACTTGAATTCCATGGAGAATGATCTGGACATTGACCAGGTGAGTAAATTTTAAAATTAACAATTGAAACCCTTTTCCCACCACGACTTTTGAAAAACATTTTGGCTTATGGAGAATTTGCTCATTATGAGCAAATTCTCCTTTTCCCACAATGTTTTCAACCTTATGATATAAATGTACATTTTCTGCCTTAATAGGCTTCTTGAATGCTTCTTTGACTTATCATAGATCAGTGCTTATCTAGATCTTTTGCCGAGCGCGGTAGCTCAGTCAGTAGCGACACTGACGCTTGGCCAACATTATATCCGACCTTTGACAAAAGTCATTGTGACGAGCGTCATTCGTCTTCCACCAATGGGCTATCGGTCTATGTGGAAAAGTAGCCAGTTGCTTGGAAAAAATGTTGTATAAAGTACTGGCGTGAGAAAGCCAAGAAATATGAGTAGGTGAACTGGCTCCTGTGATATTACTGATTTTTTTTTGAAATACTTGTTAAACCCCAATCAATCAATCAACCGGATCAGACTTTAGAGATACACAGTGTGATATGGATCTACACTGGTTACAAATATTTTTAGGTTGTTTTTTTTTCTTGAGCAACGCTCATGTGTATGTATAATGGTATGAAGTAACTAAGAAACATATCAAAGCATTTCAGACAAAAAAAAGCGTCTTGTTGCATCCACAAAAAAGAGAATGCAGTCTCAGCAAAACCTTTACTATCAATCAACATTAAGATAAGCCTTAACCCTTTCCCTCATACGATAATTCTGCAGCATACGACTTCGTTCTGAGCAATTTCTTCTTTTGTCACTGGCTGTGGTCAAGTGGTTAGCGTCGGCGATTTCGAAACCGGGTGTCCCGGGTTCGATCCCCAGTCGTGGCAATTCGGTCATGGTAGAGTGCTCTTGGGCAAGGCACATTTTCTAGCCTAGTACTGGTTTGTTCACCCAGGGATCATGAATAATTAAATTTAAATGCGCGCTAAATGACCTTAGCTGTCGATGCGCCGTAAAACAATATACATTCATTCATTCTTTTGTCACTGTTTTCAAAAAGCAGTCTGCTGCAGAGTCGTCAGAAAGCATCTTTATGAGGGAAAGGGTTAACAGTGTCTACTAACAGAAGACTAGAGTTGTAGCCAAACTCATTTCACTTCCATAGCTCTTTATATGATGCAATATGCAGGAAGCGACAAGAACTCTTTTTGCCTGATGTGGTCCATATTTTAAATATCTAAATTGATTAATAAGTAAAATATTGCATATAAATTAAGCTTTGCTAATGCATATATACATGTAGATTTTATTATCTTACAAGGACTTTGTCCCATGTGAGATAAGTGTCGTTGGCAAGGGCAATATCTGCATCCACAAAATGTGTAAGATTTGATTAACGCCCTGCTTAGGTGAGTAATGCTGTCCCCTGACAGCTCTTGTTACAGACTTCCTTTCCTTCTTCCCACAATGAGTTACCAAGCATGCTATGAGAGAGATTATGCAGTGACAGTTGCTTACCCCTTTTCCTCATACGACAATTTTGCAGCAGACGACTTTGAACATATTTCGTCAAAAAAAATAGAAAATCTCTATACGGTAATTGAATGGATAACCTATGACTAAAAATGGAAAACATTGTGGCAAAAGGAGAAATTGCTCGTTTTGAGCAATTTTTAGCTCCACTGGCTGAGAGCCAGTCGAGCTTATGTCATGGCGAATTGTCCGTCGTGCGTGCGTGCGTGCGTGCGTAAACTTTTTCCTTTAAACAACTTCTTCTCCCTAACCACTTGGCCAATTTGGTTGAAACTTCATGGGAAGCATCCTCTCAATGTCCTCTACTAAATTCCTTCAAATATTTTTGAACTTAAAAAATCTTCTTCTCCAAAAGTGTCAGGCCGATTTTCAAATAATTTTGTAGAAATGTTCCTTGGGTGACTCTTTATTAGATTCCTTCAAGAAATGTTGATTGGGCGAAAAACATGGCCGCCAGGGGGGGCGGGGCTATTTTGCCTTATATTGCAATAGTGAAAACTTAAAAAATCTTCTTCTCCAAAAGTGTTCAGCAGATTTTCAAAAATGTTTGTAGAAATGTTCCATGGGTGACCCTCTATCAGATTCCTTCAAGCCATGTTGATTGTTAAAAAAACATGGCCGTCACAGGGCGGGGCTATTTTGCCTATATGGCTAAAGAGAAAACTTAAAAAATCTTCTCCTCCAAAAGTGTCAGGCCGATTTTCAAATAATTTTGTAGAAATGTTCCATGGGTGACCCTTTATTAGATTCCTTCAAGAAATGTTGATTGGTTGAAAAACATGGCCGCCAGGGGGCGGGGCTATTTTGCCTTATATAGCTATAGTGAAAACTTGAAAAATCTTCTTCTCCGAAAGTGTTCAGCCGATTTTCAAATAATTTTGTAGAAATGTTCATTGGGTGACCCTCTATCAGATTCCTTCAAGTCATGTTGATTGGTCGAAAAACATGGCAGCCAGAGGGCGGGGCTATTTTGCCTTATATGACCATAGTGAAAACTTAAAAAATCTTCTCCTCCGAAAGTGTTTGGCTGATATTCAAATAATTTTGTAGAAATGTTTCTAGGCTTACCCTCTATCAGATTCCTTCAAGCCATGTTGATTGGTTGAAAAATATGGCTGCCAGGGGGTGGAGCTATTTTGCCTTATATGGCTATAGTGAAAACTTAAAATATCCTCTCCTGCCGATTTTCAAATAATTTTGCAGAAACATTCCTTTAAGCCATGGTGGTTGGTAAAAAAAATAGCCACCAGGGGGCAGGGCTGTTTGGAGATTTTATTTTGCCTTGTGGCCGTGGAGCGATACTGGCCCTCTTGGGCCTCTTGTTTCTTTTGTCACTATGTTTTCTAAAAGCTGTCTGCTGCAGAGGCGTTAGAAAAGGGTCTATATGAGGGAAAGGGTTACATGTTGAGAATGTTTGTTTCAGACGAAAGAAGAGAGTACTCAGGCCAGCTTTGATTCAGATGAAGAAGAGTCGAAGAAACTCAGAATTCTGGGACAAGAACAACTATTGAGATTAGCGCAGGGAGTCACTGATGGTCAGTATTTAGAAGCTCCAAGATGTAACCCTTTCCCACATGCAGGTGAATTTTGAAAGCACTGGCAAAAGGGGAAGTTGTTCTTGCCACAAGGTTTTCAATTTTCACTAAAATATCACAATTTCATGTTAAGAGATTTGCCAGATTGTTGACTACAGTGTTTTTAGCTCACCTGTGCACGAAGTGCTCAAGGTGAGTTATTGTGATCGCCCTATGTCCGGCGTCCGGCGTCCGTCGTCCGTCAACATTTTCTCCTCTGTAACCGGTGGGTCAACTGGGATGAAACTTCACAGAAAGCATCCTCTCAATGTCCTCACCAGAATTCCTTAAAATTTTCGGGATCCATGCAGAATTCTGGTTTCCATGGCAACGAAATGAAAAAACTTCAAAATTCTTAAAAAATCTTCTCCTCCGAAAGTGTCAGGCCGATTTTCAAATAATTTTGTAGAAATGTTCCTCGGGTGACCCTCTATCAGATTCCTTCAAGCCATGTTGATTGGTCGAAAAACATGGCAGCCAGGGGGGGCGGGGCTATTTTTCCTTATATGGCTATAGTGCAAACTTAAAAAATCTTCTTCTCCAAAAGTGTCAGGCCGATTTTCAAATAAATTTGTAGAAATGTTCCTTGGGTGACCCTCTATCAGATTCCTTCAAGCCATGTTGATTGGTCAAAAACATGGCCGCCAGGGGGCGGGGCTATTTTGCCTTTTATGGTTATAGTGCAAACTTAAAAAATCTTCAACATCTTCTCCTCAGTAACCGGTGGGTCAATTGGGATGAAACTTCACAGAAAGCATCCTCTCAATGACCTCACCAGAATTCCTTCAAATTTTTGGGATCCATGCAGAATTCTGGTTTCCATGGCAACGAAACGAAAAAAAACTTCAAAATTCTACTTCTCCCTAACTGGTTGGCAGATTTTGAACTTATTTTGTAGAAATGTTCCTTGGGTGACTCTCTATCAGATTCCTTGAAGCCATGTTGATTGGTCAAAAAACATGGCCGCCAGGGGGGCGGGGCTTTTTTGCCTTATATGGCTATAGTGAAAACTTAAAAAATCTTCTCCTCCAAAAGTGTCAGGCCGATTTTCAAATAATTTTGTAGAAATATTCCTTGGATGACCCGCTATCAGATTCCTTTAAGCCATGTTGATTGGTCGAAAATCATGGCCGCCAGGGGGGGGCGGGGCTTTTTTGCCTTATATAGAGCTATAGTGCAAACTTAAAAAATCTTCTTCTCCAAAAGTGTCAGGCCGATTTTCAAATAATTTTGTAGAAATGTTCCTTGGATGACCCTCTATCAGATTCCTTCAAGCCATGTTGATTGGTAAAAAAAAATGGCCGCCAGGGGGCGGGGCTATTTTGCCTTTTATTGCTATAGTGAAAACTTAAAAAATCTTCTCCTTCAAAAGTGTCAGGCCGATTTTCAAATAATTTTGTAGAAATGTTCCTAGGGTGACCCTCTATCAGATTCCTTAAAGCCAAGTTGATTGGTTGGAAACTATGCCCGCCAGATGGCGGGGCTTATATAGCTAAAGTGGAAAAAAAATCAGGTGAGCGATTCCAGGGCCATCATGGCCCTCTTGTTTCTTACTGTTTTGTAACTAGGGCCAGGGCCCTTTCAATTGTGAAAATATTGACATGTAAAATGTTGTGAAAGTCAGATTTTGTGAAATTTAGGCCTACTTTTGTGAAAAAAGAGGTGTCTTTTGATTGTGAATGGGGCCCAATTTCGGCCCCAATTTGGGTTAAGAAAAAACACTGGACTAGATGACTTTAAGGTTGTCTGCTGCAGATCTGTTATATGTGGGAAAGAGTTACTTGTCTTTTTTCCACAATCTTTATCTCTCTCTCTCTCATTCTTTCTCTTACTCTTTGTCATATGGGCCATATCACATGAAAACCGAAATTGTGGGAAATTAAGACAAGCCTTGATACCTGAAGAGAATAGTTATTGCAAACAATAAAAATATACAATTTTTTACCATTGTTTTCAAAACAAAGTGGATTTGAGACCAGGACCAAGAACTATAAAACTCAGGAGAATGTTCTCTACGTTTAGAAATGAACTCGGCACTCTCAACAAGACTTCTAATTGGTCAATTTTAAAATTGTATTTATCTTATCAAAGACTTGAGTAAATGCTCTGAGCACAGAGTCTAGTTTTATAGCATACCAAAGAAGATTTGGAGGTAAAGACACAATATAAAATTGAAAAGATTCTGAGCCATTTCTCTTTTAACCACAATGTTTTCAAAATCTTTCTACTGAAAATGTGTCAAAGATGTTGTTTGTATCAGGAGAAGGGTTAACAGTTCCAGTGCTTGTTTCTTTTTCAGAATGTATTGACAGTGATGACTTTGTAGAGTTCAAAGTAACCAGTGATGACAAGCCATTAGATTCTACCATACAACAAATGATTGTCAATGTATTCCAATCGGAGGAGAACAGGTGTGTTAATTATCTTTTTAACCTTTTACAACATACATAAAATGAATGTCAAAGTCTTTCAATCGGAGGAAAATAGCTGTTTGTTTATTATTTTTTAACCTGTCACCACATATATTACAAATGATAGTCAATGTATTCTAATCGGAGGAAAACATGTGTGTTAAATATGTCTTAAACTGGCATACTTAATGTAAATTGTATAAATCGACTCATTTACTTAAAAGAACTTGTCAGTGGTACATCTATATATGAACCCTCCATTTAATATTTACACCTTGTAGGTCGCAATACACCAAATATTTTTTTTCTTTGTTTCCATGTAAATCAACCAGTTTCAACCCTCAATTGTCACACTTTTCAAGCGTTTTTCAGGTAGAACACCCTATATCATTAAAAACAGGTACCTCTAAACTTTTAAATTATCCATAGAAAATGGGGGGGTATTGTATTATGCAAGAAAGAATTCACCCCACGAAAATGGTTACTTTCATTTTGGATGAAATCGGGCTGGCACGAAACTGGGTTTTCTTATTCTCTACTTTCACTTTCAAACAAGGTCAAAATGTTAAAAATGATAAAAATCAATCATTTCCAGTGCATCCTATGCACATTTACAGATAATGAAAACTCAATGTCATATATTCAATACATTCTGGTGAAGGTATACATTCATTTCTACACAAACAACGGCTTTTAGCTCCACTGGCTCGAAGCCATTTGAGCTGATGTCCGTGGTGCGTCCATGTATGCATGTGACCGTCCATCCGTCTGCATCAACTTTTTGCTTAAAAAAATTTATTTTCTGCAACCGCTATGCGAATTGGCATGAAACCTAACAATGAGCATCCGCTCAAGATCCTTTTATTAATTCCTTCAATTTGTTGGGGCCCATGCATACTTCTGGTTTCCATGGCAACCAAAAGAAAAAAACTTGATAAATGTTCTCCTCCCAAAAAAAAATCCAATAATTTTGTAGAAATGTTCCTTTGATGACCCTCTATCAGATTCCTTCAAGCTGACAAATTCCTGTGATACAGACAACGTTTAAAGCCTTTGCAGCAGTTTGACTTTATAAACATTACTGGAAAACTGTTTTTGATAAAACAGTGTTACTGTAAGTAAATTTAAACGTCGCATGATGAGTACATAACAAGGTCAGTTTACATAGAAATATTTGTTAAACTGACATTGTTATGCAGTTACCTTGCGACAGTTGAATAAACATGGGCAATGGTTTCTCAGTCGGTAGCGATGCAGGTTGCCCATCCAGGGGTTGTGAGTTCAAATCCCAGCTTGGCCAACATTATTTCGCATGTTTTACAAAAGTCAATGCGAGAAGTGTCATTTGTCTTCCGACAAAAGGGCTAACAATTACATTCTATGTTGCCAGTAGCCACTTGCTTGGAATGACTGATGCGGAGTACTGGTGAGAGAAAGCCAGGAAACACATGGATAGGAGAACTGGCCTTCATGATATGACTGCAAAATTGTTGAAAACTGCATTAAAGCCAAATCAATCAATCATTTATTATATGGCAGATATCATCTATATATCTCAGATGTTTTCCAAATAGAGCAATCAATTTATAATCAGATTTGAAAGGAATTGGTGCATTCAAGTTCAGTTATAATTATATATTTCAGATGTGGAAAAAGGAGATTAGAAGTTGATACTCTACCTCAAGACAAAAGAGTTAAATTCACGCAAGATGTAACTGACATAGGTTCTTGATTGAAAATACCGATAGATACATGTTAACCTAATTACTATTTACCTGATACAGATGTCATTTGACCCCCCCTCCCTTTTCCCACCTGCAGACGCGTTTAGACACATTTGCAGCAGAGGAATTCTAAAATCATTGTGGCAAAAGGAGAAATTGTTCATCATGAAGAATTTCTTCTTTCACCGCAATGTTTTTAACTGTATAACTATATAATTATGTTTTCATTTATACAGATCTAACTCTTTCCCTCATACGACAATTCTGCAGCAGACGGCTTTAAACATATTTTGTCAAAAAATAGAAAATCTCTATAATTGAATGGATAACCTATGACTAAAAGTGGAAAACATAGTGTCAAAAGGAGAATTGCTCGTTTTGAGCAATTTCTTCTTTTGTCACTATGTTTTCAAAAAGCCGTCTGCTGCAGAGGCATCAGAAAGCGTCTATATGAGGGAAAGGGATAAGGTGAATTGATAAGAAAAAAAACAATGTTTTCATTTCTGTAAACTTTGAGATATAACAAGTTTTTCCTCGAAACTTTTCAATGCAGGCGACTCTAAAAATACAGTATCTTGTATACAATCAACTAATACTTCTGATTAAGTTTACCGTACTCTTCATCAAGGTGACAGTAGCAATTGAAAATTCCTTTTCTCACAATGCTTTCTTGTCTCTCCTAAATGTATTGTTTCATCTTTAAATAGTTTCTTCGTTCTTTAGATTGATTTCAATGTTGAAGAGTCTTACATAGCCAATCAGGTATTTGGTTTAACTAGACAATATATGTTTGTAAATTATTTTTGCAAATTGACGAGATTTTGGGTTAAACCCAGCGTGAAGGATATATACACTTGTTCTAGGATTGTTTCGTTTGATCATGTATGTTATTAATATTTATGATGTGTTTAAGTTTCTGATGATTTAATGTGTTGATTATCCATTTCCCACATGTAGTTGCAGCAGACGACTGTTGAACTTTGAGGCAAAAGGAGAAATCGCTCATAATGAGTAATTGGTCCTTGTTCCACAATGTTTTTTAACTCTGAACAATTGTTATACTATTATTATTTTTACATTTTCCATGATTTTGCTTATAAGTTTTGAAAGTCGTCTGCTGCACAAATCTAATGCATGTGGGAAAGAGTTATTTCTTGAAGCCATGTTAGGCTGTAGTTTATAATAGAGGTATAGATAAAGAAAGTAAACAACATCTATCTTATTACTCATTTATACCCTTTACTGTTGGTACTCAAGATAATTGTCTCAGTGAGACGATTCTTGTAATTACAGTCAAACCTGTGATTAAGACCACATTGGAATAGCGATTCCCTGTCTATAGCAACCACACTTTTAGTTTGCCTGGTAAACAAGTTGCCCGGTAAGAATGTTGTGTGGAGTACTGGTGCGAGAAAGCCAAGAAACACATACATGGTTACGTTATATAACCGAAACACTGTTGACATGACCTTAAACTCCAATCAATCAGTCTATAAAAAAAGTCAAACGAGGATTTTAAAAACACGACTTTCTTTAATTATCTAGACCTCTGTGTAAGCATGTGAAATGTTTGTAAAATGATGATTGGTTCCATTAAATTAAGTGAATTAGTATTTTCTCTATTACTCGCTTTTTCTTTTTGTATGATCTGCTTTTGTAAGGTGATACAAAACAGACTGATACACTGACTGGGATCACTTCTCCTTCATTTGCTTGTCCAAAATCCTAACATATGGATATTCTAGAAGATGAAATGCCTTGGTGATATCTGGGCTAATTTGGAATATGGACAGTGTCACATCAAAAACCAGGTCAACGTCAAGAAAAATATAGTGGACTATTTACGTGCCACTTTTTAGCTCGACTTTTCGAAGAAAAGGCTAGCTATACTACTCGCCTCGGCGTCGGCGTTGGTGTCACACCTTGGTTAAGGTTTTTGTACCAATTCCCTTTTTTGTCAAAACCATTACAGATATTGCTTTGAAATTTAAAACACTTATTCACCATCATTATCTCCATCAACAGACAAGAGTACATAACTTTGTCGAGATTTTTGTAAGAATTATGGCCCTTTTAAGCTCACCTGATCTTTGCTCAAGGTGAGTTATTGTGATCGCCTTTTGTCCGGCGTCCGTCGTCCGTCGTCCGTCGTCCGTCAACTTCTTCTCCTCAGTAACCAGTGGGTCAATTTGGATGAAACTTCACAGAAAGCATCCTCTCAATGACCTCACCAGAATTCCTTCAAATTTTTGGGATCCATGCAAAATTCTGGTTTCCATGGCAACGAAACCGAAAAAACTTCAAAATTCTTCTTCTCCCAAACTGGTTGGCAGATTTTCAAATAATTTTGTAGAAATGTTCCTTAGATGACCCTCTATCAGATTCCTTCAAGCCATGTTGATTGGTCGAAAAACATGGCCGCCAGGGGGGGGCGGGGCTATTTTGCCTTATAAGGCTATAGTGCAAACTTAAAAAATCTTCTCCTCCAAAAGTGTCAGGCCGATTTTCAAATAATTCTGTAGAAATGTTCCTTGGGTGATCCTCTATCAGATTCCTTCAAGCCATGTTGATTGGTCAAAAAGCATGGCCGCCAGGGGGCGGGGCTATTTTGCCTTTTATGGCTATAGTGAAAACTTAAAAAATCTTCTTCTCCATAAGTGTCGGGCCGATTTTCAAATAATTTTGTAGAAATGTTCCTTGGGTGACCCTCTATCAGATTCCTTCAAGCCATGTTGATTGGTCGAAAAACGGAATCCGCTGTGGTCGGGTGGTTAGCGTCGGGGATTTCGAAACCGGGTGTCCCGGGTTCGATCCCCAGTCGCGGCAATTCGGTCATGGTGGAGTGCCCTTGGGCAAGGCACATTTTCTAGCCTAGTACTGGTTTGTTCACCCAGGGAACATGAATAATAAAATTTAAATGCGCGCTAAATGACCTTAGCTGTCGATGTGCCATAAAAACAATATACATTCATTGGTCGAAAACATGGCCGCCAGGGGTGTGGGGCTTTTTTGCCTTATATGGCTATAGTGAAAACTTAAAAAATCTTCTTCTCCGAAAGTGTCGGGCCGATTTTCAAATAATTTTGTAGAAATGTTCTTTGGATGACCCACTTTCAGATTCCTTCAAGCCATGTTGATTGGTAAAAAAACATGGCCACCAGTGGGCAGGGCTATTTTGCATTTTATGGCTATAGTGAAAACTTAAAAAATCTCCTCCTCCAAAAGTGTCTGGCCGATTTTCAAATAATTTTGTAGAAATGTTCCTAGGGTGACCCTCTATCAGATTCCTTCAAGCCAAGTTGATTGGTCGGAAACTATGGCTGCCAGGGGGCGGGGCTTATATAGCTAAAGTGAAAAAACAAAACAGGTGAGCGATTCCAGGGCCATCATGGCCCTCTTGTTTTACTAAAAAGTTTGGTTAAGTTTTTTGTACCAATTCCCTTTTTACAAAACCATTAAAAATATGGCTTCGAAACTTACAACACTTATTCACCATCATTACTTCTATGAACAGACAAGAGTACATAACTCTGTCAAGATTTTTGTAAAAATTATGGCCCTTTTTCGACTTAGAATTTTGGTTAAGTTTTTCATACCACTCCACTTTTTGTGTCACCTGCGTAGCATGGTAGGCACTTAGGGATTACTTTTTTTTTGTCCGGCGTCTGTCTGTCTGTCCGGTGTCTGTCGTCACACTTTTTTGTCACGTTTTCAAATAACTTTTTTTCTACTCAAAGGATTGGATTGAAACTTCTGACAAATGTTTATATCAATCTTTGTGATGGGTTCACTAAAGGGGGATAATCCAAATATTTTTATATCAAAGTTATTGCCCCTTTTCTGTCAAAAATTAAAATTTTCTGACAAGGCGCCGGTAGGTGACACACGTGCTCCGGGGAGCACTCCATTCTAGTTTTCAAAACCATTAGTGATTTAGCTTATAAACTTACAATACCTATTTATCATCATTCCCTCCATCAACAGACAAGGGTACATAACTCGGTCAAGTTTTCTTTAAGAATTATGGCCTTTTTAGATCACCTAAAGCCAAAGGCTCATGGTGAGCTATTCTGATCACTTTTTGTCCGTCTGGCGTTGTCCGTCGTTAACATTTAGACATTTAGATCATCTCCTCCTTAACCACTTGACCAATTTTAACCAAACTTCACAGGAATGTACCTTTGGTGGACCTCTTTCAAAATTGTTCAAAGATTTAAATTCCACCGAGAACTTTGGTTGCTGCGGCAACAGAAAAGGGGAAAATTGCCAAATCTTAAAAAATCTTCTTGTCCAAAAGTACTGGCCCGATTTGAAAATTATTTTGCACAAATGTTCCTTGGGGTACCCTCTACCAAGATTGTTCAAATATTTCCGATCCGTTGAAAAACATGGCCGCCAGGGGGCGGATCTTGTTTTCCTTGTATATGCATTGTTAAAACTTTAAAAATCTTCTTGTCCAAAAGTACTGGCCTGATTTGACAATTATTTTCCACAAATATTCCTTGGGGCACTCCAAGATTGTTCAAATATTTCTGATCGATTGAAAAACATGGCCGCCAGGGGGCGGAGCTTGTTCTCCTTATATGTGCATTGTTAAAACTTTGAAAATCTTCTTGTCCAAAAGTATAAGCCCAATTTGAAAATTATTTTGCACAAATGTTCCTTTGGGCACCCTTTACCAAGATTGTTCAAATATTTCCGATCCATTGAAAAACATGGCCGCCAGGGGGTGGAGCCTGTTTTCCTTATATGTGCATTGTTAAAACTTTAAAAATCTTCTTGTCCAAAAGTACTGGCCCGATTTGAAAATTATTTTGCACAAATGTTCCTTGGGGTACCCTTTACCAAGATTGTTCAAATATTTACGATCCGTTGAAAAAACATGGCTGCCAGGGGGCTAAGCTTGTTTTCCTTATATGTGCATTGTTAAAACTTTGAAAATCTTCTTGTTCAAAAGTATAAGCCCAATTTGAAAATCATTTTGAACAAATGTTACTTTGGGAACCCTTTACCAAGATTGTTCAAATATTACCGATCTGTTGAAAAACATGGCCGCCAGGGGGTGGACCCTGTTTTCCTTATATGTGCATTGTTAAAACTTAAAAAATCTTCTCGTCCAAAAGAATTAGCCCGATTTGAAAATTATTTTTCACAAATGTTCTTTGGGGCACCCTCTACCAAGATTGTTCAAATATGTCCGATCTTTTGAAAAACATGGCCACCAGGGTTGCTGCGGCATCAGAAAGGGGGCAAAATGTCCAAGCTTTAAAAATCTTCTTCTTTGACACTGCATGTCTGATTCCAATATAGTTTGGTAGAAATGTTCCTTAGGTGTGCCTCTACAAAGATTGTTCAAGGCATACTGTTTGGTTGAAAAACATGGCAGTCAGGAGGCATCAGAAAAGCGGCAAAATGACAAAATTTGGAAATTCCATTTTTTTAAGTTCTTGTCTGATATTAAGGAAATTGAATATAAATCCTACTTCAGTGATCCTCTACATTTAATTTGTTCAAGCCGTTTTGATTGGTTACAAAATCATAGCAACCTCGCGTCATCACAAAAGGGGTAAATTGAACTTTTAGCTACAAATGACAACTCCTACCATTCCACTTGACCAATTTCAATGCTACTTCACAGGAATGTTCCTTTGATGGTCCTCTTTCAAAAATTTTCAAAGACTTGCATTCTGTGTAGAACCGTTGTTGCTGCAGCATCAGAAATTGAGAAAGCTCTTGTTAGATTTCAAGATAAAAATGGCTTTTACTGATAAACTATTTCTTTAACCGAGTGTCCACTCCTTGCAGTTTCATTTGAACTCCTGATCAAATTTTCACAGATATTTGCAGTTAAATATTTGCTTCTAATTAACTATCATTCAGGTGATTGTTTTTATTTATAATTTTGGTTAAGTTCTTCATACCAAATCAATGTTTTTCAAAACAAGATATAGCTTAAACACTTACAAAAATCTTATTACCTCCATTACCTCCACCAGCAGTCAAGAGTGCATAATCAAGTAAAGGTTTTTGTAAGAATTATGACTCTTTTTCGACTTATAAATAATATGATAAAGTACATGGTTATGTTTTCTCTATCACCCAAACAAGTTTTGTTTTATTGGCAAACAAAAAAATTCGAGCATGCTGTCCTCCGACAGCTCTTGTTTTACTTGATCTGGATGAACAAATAATTTCTTTAACCCTTTCCCAAACCACATAAAGAGACATCTACAGAAGAAGACTTACGAAAGCATTATTGCAAAAATATAAATGCAAAGGAATACCTATTCCTCCTTTTGTCATATTTTCATATTTTTTTAAGAATTCTACTTCTACTTATAAGCTTGGATTAATGTTTTTAAAGTGGCCTGTTGCAAATTTGTTGTACAGTCAAACATGTGTTAAAGACCACCTTGGAATAGCGATTCCCTGACTATAGCAACCACACTTTTAGTTTATCAATTACTCCTTTTCTGCATAAATGACCCTGTAATTAAAGACCACCTGTGAACTAAGGCCATATTGTTGTGTTCCTATGGGTGGTCTTTAGACACAGGTTCAACTGTATTTGTAAAAGTGTAAAGTACTGTACATACAATGTAAAATATGTATATTGTTGATGTACGCTTGATCATATATGGAGCCATGGTTATCAGTGAGCGTCAAGTGACCCCTCGTTGTCCTCTTGTTTCCGATTATGTTTCTCATTAACTGTACCCACGTGTTACGTCGATTCCCTGTGTAATAACTGACACATATCAATGGAGTGAATACCGCTTGTTCACTGATCCGTCTTGTATCTTGATATATTTGATTAAAGTGAGTGAGTGATTGGGGTTTAACGCCGTTTTCAACATATTTTCAGTCATATCACGGCGGCCAGTTCACCTTCTCCTGTGTTTCCTGGCTTTCTCACACCAGTATTCAACACAACGCTCTTTCCAAACAACTGGCTGCTTTACCACATAGTCTGTAAGCCCATTGGTGGAAGAATGACGCTTGTCACAGTGACTTTTGTCAAACGTAGAAAAGAATGTTGGCCGAGCTTGGGTTGGAACTCACAAGCCCTAGTCGCTACCGACTGATCTACCGGAAGTCGGCTATTTGGTTAAAGATTGCGTTTAGTTTCATACCAACACGTACTTCAATCGATCGATTGGACGATTTAAACCAGGAAGTTTATTAGGATCTAAAAGCGGAATTGTTTTTTAGTTGCACAACATGTTTGCTGAGCGAACACGAAATGTCAATATAAAGGTTATTCACGCAGGACGCCATTAGTTTGAACAGGTAAACATTATTATTTATAACATGTTGAATAGTTTTATTTTACATAACAAGTGTATACGTATATACTTCATATAGACATAGTGTACATACTCGAACAATGATAGCAGTCGTTTTAAATGGTGATTGACTTTTATGAAACTATCGATAAGTTGATGCTTTCCCACATACAGACGACTTTTAAAAAAACAAAAGAAGCGATTTCTCCTTTGGCCAAAATGTTTACAGCTCGATTCACTTAATATAAATTTATTTATAGAGCTTTTCCATATTTCATCGGTATGTCTTCAAAGTTATTTTATGTGGGAAAAAGTTAACTGAAATTTGATATGTGATCCCAATGGTATAAGTCATTATTTACTCTAACAGGGTGGAATCTATAGATAGAAAACAATTTGTTTTAGTAAATTAAAGATGGCGAAGAGAAACTAAGAAAATCTATATTAAGCAATTTTCTGAAAATCTAGTTTCGCTTTCAATTCTACGTAGTTTGAGTTATAATCTTATAAAATACTTAACACTCTATTAATTCACAAGATGTCGCGGTCTTTATTAGTCTATTTAGGTTATTTACTTAACCTGAAAAAGAAAGGACATTTTAGCTCACCTGTGCACGAACTACTCATGGAGAGTTATTATGATCGCCCGATGTTTCGATAAATACTACGTATGTAACCACTGGACCAATTGTTATTACAGTTCATAGCAAGCATCCTCTTAATGTCCTCTACCTTCAAATCGTTTGGGTTTATGCAGAACTTTGGTAACTTACGCAACCGATAGAAAACAAGGTATAAAATATATTTTCAAAAGCTATTCCCACAAGAACAAAGATTGGGGCTGTATTGAAACATTTGATTTTCAACCGATCTTTAAATAATTCCAGAGTTGTTTATAGGGTTCCACTTTGCAAATAAGAGAATCATGATAGCCATGATGGCCATATAGCATATAGCGACCTCTAGAATGTTCACACGGTATTGTCTAATTTTAGCCTAGTGACCTAGCGACATTACCCATATTCAAACTTAGCCTTAATATCTAAAGACAAACGGTCTGACAGTCTCATCATTCTAGAGTCAAACATTCATTTGAGATGATATAAACCATATTCACAGTTAGCCTAGGTATCATTAAGACAGAAATTCTCCATGTTTAAATCTAAATTGCAGCCTCTAAGGGTTTTCTTAAAATTGACATAGTAACCTAGTTTTTGAGGCGACATAACTCGAATTCAAATTTAGTTTACGTTTCATCAGAACACTCTTTCTATCAACATTTCAACATTCAGGATTAAAAAATGCTGCTTCTAGAGCCTCGACAATACTTTAATCTTTGCCTCTAGACCAAGTTTTTGACCAGAAATGAAAAATTTAGCTTATCCTAGATTCCATCAAGACAATTGTTCTGACAAAGTTTAACCATTCTGGATGCAAAAAGTGTTGTGAAATATGGCCAAGTGTTATGGATTTAACCCAACATGACCCATATTCGATATCAACCTTGATATCATCAAGACAAACATTCTGACATTCTGGAGTAAAATATGCTGTCTATAGTGTGCCTCAAACAAGTTCTGAAATTAACACTAGTGATCAATTTGTTACCAGACATTATCCATATTCAAACTTTTCCTAGATGCAAAGACACACATTCTGACAATGTTTCTTTTTTGTGGAGTAGAAAATAAGTGTCTAAATGAGTTTTCTTAAATTGGCCTATATCTAGTTTTTGACCGGACATGATTAATATTCGAAATTGGCCTAGATGTCATCGACACAAATGTTATTACAAAGTTTCATTATTCTTGAGTCAACAATGTAGTTTCTTGAGTCATAAATGTAGCTTCTAAAGTGTCCACAGGGTGTTTTCATAAATCAACCCAACGACTTAGTTTTCGACCGGACATGACCCATATTCGCACTTGACTTAGATATCACCCATACAAACATTCTGAATTGCATGTAATCTGTTGCCTCTAGAAAGCACACAAGCAAATTGTTGACGACGAACGATGGAAATAAGGTGATCTCGAAGCCCAGGTTAGCAAAACAAACAACGATGAGCATTTCTGGCTAACGAACGTAACATTGGTGATATAAGGATGACCAAGGGTCATCGCGTGGCCATCTTATTGTTAACAGGAATTGTTAACAGGAACAAAACAATATCTTATTTTCTGTATAAGACTTGACTATATCATCACCAGCTTAAATATTCCAAACATGGAAACTTATGGAAACTCTTTTGGTCCATGCATTAAAATTGCATTTAGATCAACATTTGCTGGTACACTTTCGAAGTGTGGCATGTAGTCTAATGCAGTTATCAACTCATCTGCTCCTTTGTCCACAGCATTTCTAAACGTTATACCAAAGATGAGTTTATTAATATTCATTGTCTAAAGGAGAACGGTACAAAAGTCCAATAATTTAAAACAAGAAAGCCATGGTGGCACTGGATCGCTCACCTGAGTTATGCAATATGATGTGTCATGCCAACAACAAAGTCAACATCAGTTACTCATATAGCGGTCAGGTAAGCTAATACAAGAGGTATTAGAGGATCAATAAAGCTCCATTGCCATTATGCGAAATAACCCAACACTATGTTGCATGTCTTTTGCCAAATATTTTTGACATGAGGAAACTGACAGCAGGTCATCAAAGACATGTTTATATCCGGTAAGTATTTCAAAATCAGACATTTGTTTTCTTTGGAAATAATTTTTATAAGTCTTACATTCTGGACGAACCAAGCTTCTAATAACCATGCCTTTTGACCAATCAACATGGCTTGAAGGAATGAGGAAGAGGATAGCACAAGGAACATTACTACATATACATTGAAAATCAGCCCCATACTTTCTGAGGAGAGTTTTTTTTTAGGGTTTGTCCTACAGCAGTATAATGTGAAACAATCCGCCCCCTGGCGGCCATATTTTTCTACCAATTAACATTACTTAAATTTTCCTTTTAGCCTTTAAGGCAAAACAGCCCCGCCCCCTGGCCAACATGTTATTCGACCAGTAAATTATGCGACTTCTAGAATACGAAACAGGGTCACATAAGGAACAGTTCAACAACCTTATTTGAAAATCTGACAACCAGTTAACGAGGAGAATATTTGTTAAGGTTTTTCTTTCGGTTACGATGGACACCAGAAATCTGCTTTGATTCAGAAAATCTTTTTGGTGAGGACATTGAGACGATGCTTGCTGTAAAGTTCATCCCAATTGACCAACTGATAACAGGAAACGTTGACGGACGAACAACGGCGAACGCACGCCGTTGCTAGACAAAGGGCGATCACAATAACTATAATTGAGCACATCGTGTTCAGGTGAGCTAAACTAGTGATTTTTTTTAATTCTTACCCAGTTTGAGAATCTAAGTTATTAATTTTACATCGGTGCGAAGAAGGTCATTATTCGTGCCACATGTGTGGGTAGGCCCCAAATGTCGACATACTCTAATGGCAATCGAGCGCGGGTTCTTTGGATCACTAAATATAAAGGGAATATTATGTTGCAGTAGCGCTATACATTGACTATTGTACTACGAAGTTAGTGGACAAATTGAAATCTCGCAAGACTGAAGGTCAAACCAGATCTTCATATATCTTAATTTGCCCACGCTCTGAGTTTTAGTATATCAAAGCACTCAAAGTGCTCACAGCAAGGGGCTAACTGCAGATTACATTTGGACATGGATTTACCGACCACAAAAGTCTAACTGGAACAATTTACAATAGCTCTTTGTTATGTCCATATATTGAATGATAACGGAGTTGAACGCAAAATACTGTACACACAGTATGGTGGTATATCGATATACTAAATGCACATCTGCTATCTGGATAGTTTCTGCTAAGCACACCACCTGGTTTACAATGGATTTTAGCCGCTTGTTATGCAATTAACACATACACATGTCATATCAAAATCACAATTGCCTTACAATGATAGATATATTGAGAGTCCAACCCTACTATCAAAGCTGAAATAAAACCCTGTGGTATCTACATTTTCTTCAGCGTAAAATATTGTTAAAAGCGACGTAAAACATCATACAAACGAATTAATCAATGTTTAATGTGTCTCACAACGCATACGTGAACAGGTGTAAATGCATTGCTTTTGAAATAATTTTAAATCCCAACATTTTGAAGGAGTTTGTTGCAGCGGTGTCAAATGACAATTGCATCACTGATATAAGAAAAAAATGCAAAATATAATTATAATATATTTTGATTTATAAAAAAAAATCTGCCTAGACCGGCATTCGAACACGGTTCTCCCGCGTGACAATCTTATATGTTAACCATTACACTAGCCTGACTCAACCATTGTATCGCGTTTATTTAAAATTGAAGCATTTTACAGCTATCATTTAAATAATTTGATTCTTCCTTGGAATACATTTTTATCACTGGAACGTGACTCTTATTCCGTCTTCTGGGGTTGTTATGGTTAATTTCGGTCGAGAATCTGATGTATTTACGCAGGAATCAGGAATGAAATACTCTAGTTCTTAGATTCCTGATTAACGTTATTGCTCAAAAGTATTCGAACGGAATTTTGAAAATTCCTACGCCTAGGCTATCTACACATTTACAGTATATGTTATATTTTGTCAACTATTTATATTATTATCTTTTTAATAATTTGATATTTTGAGTATATGTTAATATCGGGACTCGATTATCTGAATTAGTTTTAGAGTCAGAATCGAAAAGCTGCCTTTACTCCACTTGATTTACAATATTTAGGAATCACCTATGAACTGTACGCGCCATCAAGTATGTTGAAAGCGTCGAAATACATTTTAAGTTGCAATTTTGTAATTCATATAATTTAAAAGCAAATTACTTTGGAGATATTTCTATTGTTTAAGTGATATCTAATCAAATCAATGTTCCGGTAGATATCCTACCAAGTTACCGCATTTTGAATTTAAGACATGAACTGTTTGGCGGTTCGAAAGGACCGACATGGGTATTAGTTGGCAACAGTCCGTTCATTTCTTTTTTAAAAATCCACAGATCATCCACTTTCATTGACATTATAAACGATCTGCAACTACCAAGACATCTCTCTGAACCCGAGATGGTGTTCAGAAACGAGGAGCTGATATAGAAAGACAGATATGAAGTAATTCAATGCCGATATTGTAAAGCACTAGTCTAGATTCCAGTCTCAAAATGATGAGTGTCTTCGGATTTCGCCTACTAAAGCAATTGGCTCTACCGAGCCCCTTGCTAAAAACGCAGCGTAAATCTATAGTACAGCCTTATTTTCTTTTATTGTACACCTATTATAATTTTAAAGACAGAAAAATAGACAAATTATGCAAACTGAAATATTTTTAAAAGTGAAATAACATGAGATATGTTTATGAATACCGCATTATGAGCGATTTAACATCAGTTATCATAAACCTGCACGTTTTCCGGCGAAAATACATGCAGATAGCACAGATGGCCATGCGCAGTTCAAACATGACGGATTAAGTCAAACACGGTACCAACTATGGTAATGGTACGTCACTCAAATAAGATGAAATATGCTTTTACGTCATTCAAAATGTGGTAGTTAGGCATGGTTTAGACGCGAATCATAAATTAGGGTCTATATCAAATATATTATTTAATGTGTAAATAATGTTATTTCTTTATTTAGAATATAGAAATTTGTATATTTTTTTCATTCTGTATTAAAAGTTAACATAGTATATACATGGTATATAATACAGGGAAAAGTATGTTGCAGTAGCGATACAGGTTTTATTATTGTGTAATCGGGGCAAGGACAATTTGACATTTGATATAAATTGTCCACGCCGCTGTAGAACAATGCTTAAACATGTATCGCTACTGCAACATAATATTCCCTATATATATTTACATGATATAGACGTTACATTCCCATAGTTGGAACCGTTCTGTCCTAGTCAAGTACATGTACGAGTGTTCAATCCGCTATGTCGTATTTGAGCATGATAGTGTGCATGTATTTGCACTAGAAAATGTACCGAATAGCATCATTATTGTTAGCTAGACACACTTGTGTATCTTCAAACGATGAATAATGTAACATGCATTTCAGAATGGCAACCTCCGGAAAGGGACAGAATAAAAATAAAATATTTTTTGCGGCAATAGACTTCGGGACGACATACAGTGGCTATGCGTTTTCCCTTAAAGATACCCTAGATAAGGACCCTACAGACATTTCAACAATTGCATGGCGATCAGGGTCGACAACTCTACAGTCTTCCAAAGTTCCTACATGCATTCTGTTCGACAGCAACAAAACGTTTTCTGCTTTCGGATACGACGCCGAGAACAAGTATACTGATCTAGCATTTGATGGAAAGCACAAAGACTGGTACTTCTTCAGACATTTTAAAATGAGTCTGTATAACAAACAGGTATGTATGGCGGCTGCTTTCTCCTATCTATCTTTTTGGCGCATACCAGCGGGGCGAATACCTCAACTAACTAGGACGACAAAAAAAAAAACCACGAACATGAGAGCTATTACATATGGTATGTTATACTAATTAGCCAGTTTTCAACTCCACTAGTTTCATATTATTACACTTGGTGTAAGAAAGTTAAACTGCTGAAATGTATAGATTACTTTACCGTTTATAAATGCTTCGTGTAAGTTATGCCTTAATTAGTTCATCGTTATTATAGTGAGTTGACAGATATAGATATATTTGATCACCAAGAAGTTAGTTGTTATCGTATATGGCTAAATTGAAGCATTGCATGGTGGAAACTAACGTCAAGTATGATTGCTTACTCAATTGAGCACAGAATGCTCAGTGTGAGAAACTATGATCGTTTAAATGTCCGTATTATGTCGTTTTACTTAGTATTTACAGAAATGTTCTCTTGGTCATCCGTCTCAGCAATTGTTCAAAAAGTTACATTCCGTTCAGGACTCTGGTTTCCATGACATCGGAAAGGGACTCAACGACATTAAAAACATCTACTCTAAACTAATGGAGCTGACTAAAATATAATTTCAAAAGAACGTTCCGTTAGGTGATCGAAATTGTTCAAGTCATTGAGATTGGTCAAAATGATGGATTACGGGGGCGATGCTAGTTTCTTTAATAAATGTTCGCATATTGAAATACCTTCTCCGACGAAACTGCCTTGGTCAATTTTCAAAAAGGGAGAAATTTCATTTTGCGAAACTCTAACATACTTGTATATTATAACATTCTGACTTACTTATTAGACTGGAGCAATAATCCCTCCGAGTTTAAGGTCAGGAGTACATTTATACATCTTGGTTGTTTTCTTATTGTTTACAAATGTATTGATTATTCTTTATTATTACAGAACCAACACTCACATAAACATTCAGTGTGTGAAATCTCAGCTATTTTTGCATTGCTCATATTGCGACTTGCCAGTACTGAAAGTATCCGACTACTTCATTTAGACTCGTAAACCGGACAAAAATAGTAGATAAAAACAACGCATATTTGAATATTAGACAGTTAAACAAAATTGTCCCTTGGTTAAGCGGCTGAACTCGATCACAACGTACTTTCTTGATTAATGCTTTTCGTTCTCGGTGGCACATAAGGCCACCAATACTGTCTCTCTGTCGACCGATGTTGCAACTTGCCCAAAGTCCATTTACCGTTTACCTTTTTCAGAGATCTTATGACCTCTTTGATCCGCCATGTTGTTCTTTCGGTCGGCCTTGTCCTGTTTACCTGGTGGTGTCCATCTCATGGCATCCATTGCAATAGCATTGAAACTCGCGACGTGAATAACAGCAATAACTTTGTTTGTTAGATCTACCCTTTTATGAAACTAATCCATTTTTATACAGCATCTTAAGCGCAACTATACAATTAAAGACGAGCTCGGAAAGTCCATGCCTGCTATGGATGTGTTTCGTGAGAGTATTCAATATTTAAAGAACCACCTGATGAGTAACATAAAGGACAGAATCGTTGGTGTGAGAGACTCAGATGTGTTGTGGGTTATAACAGTACCTGCCATATGGAATGAAACGGCCAAACAGTTCATGTACGAGGCTGCCATAAAGGTATTACATTTTGTAAATCTGGAGTTCCAGCTGTATAATTTATGATCTGATATAATAACATAAGTGTATGCAAGAACAAAAGAAATCAATGAATATTCGGCTGCAGAATGATGACAAAATGATTCATCTGTAATGTCCTTCTTAGCACAATCCTCTACATCAAATGTATCAACATTGAGGTTTTGACACAGTATATATTTATAGATTTTTTATAGACTGGGATTGCAAATGAAGACCTGGTACTAGCTTTGGAACCAGAAGCGGCCTCGATATTCTGTATCAACACACAGTTAGAAAGGAACAAGGCTACAGCACTGAGTTATTTGAATGCAGGCTCAAAGTACATGGTTGTCGATGCTGGAGGTATTATTTTGTTATCCCTTTTCTAACAAACGTATGATCTCGCCCGCATGCATTCACACAGGCAAACCGATTTAATTGAAGACAAAAGAACATATAATTTAGTCTCGTTAGGTCTTGATTATAGTAAGCTAGACTTCGTTTAGACGGTTAACCATTTACTTCTGTTGTCCGTGTCAATACACATGTCGCATGATGACTACATATCGAGGTCAGTTAACTATCTATTTCTATGTTTCGACAGTTGATTAAGTGGGTGGTGTCGAAATCCGTTTTAAACAAAAATCAGTTTTATCAAGGCGTTCGCTGGGTATTTTACCAGTACTACTGGTTCGTTTATCCTGTCACTAGCCTGTCAGTCATAATGCTTAGCCGCAAACCTGGGCGCCAAGGAGAGCAGCCATTACTTCCATTTTTAAAGTCTCATGTATGACCCGGCGGGAGATCGAACGCACGACCTCCCTCATCCGAAGCGGACGCTCTGTCACTTTCTTCGGCAGTTGAATTAACACAGACAATACTACCGTTTTATTTGAACGAAGATACCGTATCTACCCATTTGTTAAGAGCACTGGCCGGAATCTATATGTTCACATGGTCGTGATCAATTACTGTTCACAATTTAAGAAGATTAAAAGATAAATTTACGTTCATGAATATGAGTTGAAATGTTAGGGTGACAGCACAACTATAGATATAATTTAAAGTCGATTAGAATACATTATATTAGGTGTACTATGTTGCTTTATATACATGTATAGACACAATTTAAAGCTGATTAAAATACATTACAGTCGGTGTACTATTCTGTTTTATATAAATGTAAAGATATAATTTAAAGCCTATTAAAATACATGTATATAAGGTGTACTATTCTGTTTTATATACATGTATAGACATAATTTAAAGCCGTCTGAAATATATATTATTAGGTGTATTATTTTGCTTTATATACATGTATGAGTTGTCAGTCTTATACTTGTCTATTTGCAGGAGGAACAGTAGACATAACTGTTCATTCAATTAGAGAGAATCGTGGTATAGACGAAATTTATTCAGCAAGCGGTGGAGATTGGGGTGGATCGTACGTCGATGAAGCCTTCGCGAAGTTCTTAAACGCAATATTTGGGAAGAAAGTTATGGATATATTTCGCAAGGATAACATCATGGATATGCTCGACTTGCAAAGGGACTTCGAATGCAAAAAAAGAGACATGTCGCTTTTGGATGATAACCGTATCCAACTGCGATTGCCTGTGTCTTTACTTGATTTATATAAAGATAAAAACGACTTTAAAAGCGTTCAGACAGGCATGGAATCGTCTGCTCTACACGGTGAAGTCAAGATCGTCGGGGATAAAATGAGAATTGAACACAGCAAGGCAAAGACCTTCTTTAAGAGGGCAAGCGAAGAACTATTGCAACACATGAAAGTATTATTTAAAAAAGAAAATGTTCGAAACATTGACACAATTCTTATGGTTGGAGGTTTTTGCGGAGTCCCAGTTTTTGAAGGAGACGATCAGAACATCCTTCCCCGAAAAGCGTGTAGTTATTCCGGATGATCCTGGTCTGGCTGTTCTTAAAGGGGCTGTTATATTTGGACATAACCCAAGTATCATCAAAAGTAGGATGAGTAGATATACGTATGGGTTTAGTGTTACCCATCCTTTACCATATTTACATTTTAATGAGAATAACGTGACTCAAGAGAATACCATAATCGATATTAAAGGAGTCAAGCGTATGATAAATGTATTTAGTAAACATGTCACAAAATGCCAAATATTGGAGGTTGACAAAGCTCAGTCTTCACAGGTATACTACTCTGTTAATGAAAATGATTTTACGTTGCACCTATATATTTCAGACAAACTGATTCCAATCTTGGTAACTGATCCGTCCTGTCACTTAATCGGTACAATTGTAGTGAACGTTGGACATCTGTCAAACACAAGAGTGCGCGTCGATATGAGGTTTGGTGATTCCAAGATAAAGGTAGAGGTGGTTAAACTGGAAACAGGTGAAACAGTTGAAAACGAATTCGATTGTTTGGAATAAAAAATCAAAGAATACAAAAGAAATCCGATCTTTTTCAATTATCGTGCTTTGCTCTCTACTGTTAATATATTGAGACGTTTAAATTTGGTAAATATAGAGAAAACCGCAAAAATTTAACCGTCGGATTTATTTTATATATGGGCAACATATGCGTCAAAAGGAGGAGTGGAATAAAGGAAATGCCAGTAATGTATGTCTGAAACTCTTCTCAATGTAAATTTTATATTGTACGAAATCATTAGCAAGACACAATAGTTTAAGAAGAAATGATTTTTATGTATTAATCGTCCCAGATTCCGTTAAAGCTTACATTATTCAAGCCAAAGTCATTTTGATTTATAAATAAATAGTGCAGCAGATAAGCAGAACAATTGTGCATTTTGTGTTAAAAGAAAGAACTTTGGTACAAGTATAGCCGAACGTTTTTCAACATGACCGCCAATTAGGTCAGTGAAGTTAGGTTGACGAGTGACGAACTGTGACATTTTTTTAGGCCCGTGAAGTTAGATTGACGAATGACGAATTGACGAGTGACGAACTGTGACATTTTTTCTAAAAACTTTATTTCTTTCTTTAAGATAATGTATCTGGACGTATTAAATGCAAGTTAGGCCCTATTTCATGTTTAATGGCGATCAGTCATTCAGAAGAGCTTCGTCAACTCTTCAATTTAGTTGACGAAATTGACGAAAAAATTATTTTTCTAAAAACTTTATTTCTTTCCTTTAAGATAATGTATATGGACGTATTGAATGCAAAGTATGCCATATTTCATGTTTCATGGCTCTTCAGATTGACTCATCGCTATGAAACATGAAATAGGGCATAATTTGCATGCAATACGTCCAGATACATTATTTTAAGGAAAGAAATAAAGTTTTTAGAAAAATATTTTGTTCGTCAATTTCGTCAACTAAATTAACGAGTTGACGAATTGACGAAGCTCCTCTGATACATGAAATAGGGCCTAACTTGCATTTAATACGTCCAGATACATTATTTGAAAGAAAGAAATAAAGTTTTTAGAAAAAATGTCACAGTTCGTCACTCGTCAATTCGTCACTCGTCAACCTAACTTCACGGACCTCCGCCATTTTTAATAATTGGATTTTCTTCATTTTTCTTTGGAATGCGAGCAGATATTTCGATGAATTTTGGAGAATATTCGTATTTTGGCAAGATTCGTGTAAGACTCAATTCTTAGATGACCCTACGATACATGTGTCGGATCAGTTAACGGTAAAGATAATGACCTCATCTTGAACTAATCCGTTAACCAGGCCACATGTACAGTACGGTACTAGGGATATATGTGCTGAGCTAGATACATTTCGAGGCCAGACACAGGATTTACTTATATGGCGATAGGATCAGTTCAAATCACTATATAAGATTAGTCCAAAGCACGCCCCAGAGGAGCTTTGTTTGAACGGTCTATCATGTAGGAGCTATCAATTATCGATCGTCGTGGATCGATGTGTTCACGATGTTGAGTGTAGGCGTATATTTAATTTACATATTGATATCTCTGTGAACTTGTTACTGTTTAGTCATATTTAGAATTGGAAATGGACTATTGAATAAAGTGATGGAACCAAGGTATATTGACTATATTATTATATTATAAACTACGAAAATATAGTACTTATGTTAGCTAGATACGGATCCCGGTATTTGACATTTTGCTACCTTTGTTATAATGTGTAACATTATATTCGGGTATATGCACGCACTATATCTAGTGCATTGCAAAAGTATCCTGTAACGACAAGTGGGAATTCGATCTGTTACAACTAGTGGAGAATCCGGGACAACTGGTGGTGAATCCGTTACAACTAGTGTAGAATCCGGGAAAACTGGTGGTAGAATCCGTTACAACTGGTGGAAAATCCTCGTTACAACACTGGTGGTGAATCCGTTACAACTAGTGTAGAATCCGGGACAACTGGTGGTGAATCCGTTAACAACTAGTGGAGAATCCGTTGGAAATTCCCTATATTGACAATGGACAAAAAGAACTTTGATGATGTCTTCTTATAACTTACGAAGTTCTGAAGACAAAACAGAACAGTTGAATACACCACTTGCTCAAGCTACATTACTTGCCCGTGCAACACCACTTGCTCGTGCAACACAAGAGTTTACAGGACATACTTACCACTACCCATCGAAAAACAGCAGACCTACGAAAACAGTTTTATTCACAAATACAACAAGGAGACGATCCTTTACATTTCACACCAGGCTTTGAACAAAACGAGGAAACATCGTTCCGTGAATTGAACATTCAATCGCCACAGACGACGATTGCAGAGGCCGGTCCGCCAAGCTACGATGATAAGCGTCACATCGACAATCAACCTTTTCAGACAGGAAATTTGGAATCTCCGATCGAAAACCAGAATTTGGAACCTACGATAGACAGCCGGAATTTAGAATCTCCGATACAGAGCCGGGATATCTACAAACAATCACTCTATCCGCGTTTGGACGGCCAGGAAACTTCCCAAAGTAATAATTCGGATTTTCCTGCAAAACCGATTATTAAGAACGAGCAACTAACCAATTACAGACATATTAACACTCTCAACTCTAACAATTCTGACCAGAATCGATCAAAAGGAGGACAGATATTGTCAAATTCAAGTATCAAAAGTGAATGAGATAGACTTACACACTATAAGAACGTTGATACTATTAACCTACGGAAATCAGAGCATGTACCGACAGCACCTGTGAAAACAGTTTCAGCACAACGGTAGTATGAAATCTAGTATCATAAAATTAAAATCATTTTGTGGCAATGATTTTGAAAGCTTTTCAGCCTTTTTAACCAAATTCAATAAGTTCTGCGCATTGCATAAGTCTGACGTAATTCAATTTGTAATTGAGTGATACAGCTCAAACATATTATGACAAATTACCGGACTGCGTGAAATCTGATTCTTATTAATCCATGCATCATCAAACCGTTTTCAAACAAAACCTAGATTACAATTCAATCTCTATTAAACAAAAACCCGGTGAAAGTAGTGATGCATATTTGTCTCGAGCTTTGAAAATAGCCACAGACTTGAAATTGGATGAAAGAATTCTTATATCATTGATAATAAATGGGTTGAGCGATGAACTTAGAAAACAGGTTTTATTAAAAGAACCGAAGAGTTTACCGGAATTATCTAGATTTGTAAAATTATGTGAAGCATGTTATGTCTATAAATACATTAGAAACAAAGTTTATAAACATGCTGGAAGAAATAAAAGATTTGAAAAAGGAACTGCAGATTAAACAAATAAATGCTGTCCAAAGTCCAGTCTACGATGATAAACAGATGGGTTATCGGCAAGGTAATTTCTCTAGATTAGGCAATCAAGAGAATTATATGTCGAATACACATTATGCTGATTTTGCTTATCAACAGCCCAAGCTAATTAAGCAATACACCCAGAATCCAGAATTAATCTCTCGACAAACAAACGTGTGTCAGAAAGGCGGCAATTAAAGGTGTAGGTTTGAGAAAAATGTGCCCCGCTTATAATAGAAAATGTCATCATTGTTTCAAAGTGGGCCATTTTAGATCAATGTGTTATAATATACACAAATGACGGGATTTACCCAACACAAATTCCTTTTCAGCTATGTTTAAACAACCTCCCATTAAATCTCAAAAACGACGTAAAATACATGCAATAAGCTGTTTTACAAATATTTCAGAAAATTTAGTCTCGATTAGTGTTGCAGACAACAAGGTAACAGACGCTCTTTTAGATAGTGGAAGTTTAATTTAGCAAATTTAGCAAATCAAACAAAAATCAACCGTCAACTTTACTATTTAAGACGGCTATCGATTCTTTACCACAAGAAACCTTAGGTTTTATGAAAATTCCAATTACAATAGGAAATAAGACGTTTGTTCATACTTTTTATATTATAGAAAATTTAGTTAAAACATGTTATTTTGGGTATAGACTTTTTCAATAAATACAAAACATTATTGAATATAAAAAATAAAAAAGAAGAATTAAAATTTAAAAAGAATCAAAATTTAAAAAAAAAGAAATTAGAAAGTTGATTTTTGTTTTCTTTTCAAATGGGTTATTCAATTTTCCCAAGCTAAAACTGTTCAGTTCCTGGTGAATGAATGGACGCATACGGTGAAATTCAAAATACCAAAAGAGGATAAACTGTTCAGTGAGGTTTCATTAAGTAGATATAGTAACAACTCGGAGAAAGGTTGTCCAATATCTGTAGAAATTAACAGTCTCATTAAACGTTTAAATCAAGATACTTCTCACATGTTTCAAACAATTGAAGGCATAGTTCCATTGCTACATTTCGAAAGGCAAACAAAAAGAAATCAAATTTTGTTTCGTAGGCGATTAGGGTTCAACACTTTTCCGTGTAGCGACAACTTCTCAGCTGGGAGTGTTGCGTAGCGATGAATTCATGGTTAGCGATAAGAAAACATAGGGGAAATTTTGAAGGAAGTGGAAAAGGAAGACCACTTGCATAAAATAACAGAAAGTGTAATTTTGCGATATACAGAAAAAGTCTGTTAAAAGGCATGCAAATGTTAAAATCTGGTAAACTATTGTTTTTCATTATTCCGGCAGAACGTTTACAAACGGTATTAAATAACATTTCGAATGTTTTATTGACCGACTTTGATTCGTATCAGCTACTTTGGAAAGACGCCCCGTATTATTACCAGAATGCAAAGTTTATTTATGGTCGACAGGAAAATGTGATATATATAAGCATAAAAGTATCGCCAAAAACAGATAACTGTTATTTGGAATTGTTTCTTTATGAACATATCACTAGAGTCAATAAACTGTGTGACCATAAAATGGTTAATCAAATGATTAAACCAAAATTGATAAGTGGAAGTTTCAATAAAATGCTGGCATATCAACAAACTAATATAAGTTTAGATTGTAAAGGCCGAAATGTATCGAGCCTGTCGGATTGTAAATTTTGTTTGATTAAATTGCCGTGTGTAAATAGTTTGCGCACCTCGACACACGTTATGGCTTGGCACTTTTCGCGATGCGAAATACTTTTAACTCACGAAGTTCAAGTCATAAATCCGATTAACATGCAGTATTTAAAACACTTTTTCAATGACACAATCATAAACCAAATAATAAGCAATGAGACGAGAATCAGTCCCGATGGAATTAAGCTACCAGGGTATTGCATGTTTAAGCATAAATCAAGAGAAATTCAAGCGAAGTCAAGACGCATAGAAATCTCATTGAAACATATTGCGGAAAAAGCAAAGAAGAACGAATATGTATATGCAAATTTAGCCGAATCGATGTTTGATGAAGGATCAATTGAAGGAGTTATTATAGGAAACTCAATATGTTGATTTCAGCAACTACGTTAATAAGACATGTTAATGCAATGGAACTTAAATACATAACAACAACAACAACAGTAAGTCCGTATGTAACATTGTTCAACGATATGAAAACTAGTCTAGAATATGAGCATTTCATTTTGATCATATTGTTTATACATCTTGTTTTAGCGTCATTAATTTTGGGGAAAGTTCATCAAACAAATGGCAACATATCAAATTACATTAATGTCCATTTTTCAAATGGGTTAAACTGTAGATTTACAAATAATTAAAATACCGCCATGTCCGACATAATTAGAGCTAATCCAATTATACGAATTGAGGAGCTTATTGGAGCATTACGTCCAGAAATACGACTTAATACAAGTCATATTTCAGTGGTTAATAAACTAACAAAAGTCAGTTTACCAGTCCCAAACTCAATTAAAATCGGTATTTTAACGTGGTTCCGTCTAAAGAAATTGTTAAATACAACATACTTTTCAAGAACAGAATTAATTCATAATGGGATAAAAAGTACAATAACGCGACAAAGTTAGATAGGAAGTTGTAATATTAGCGTTTAATTACACTAAATGGCAAACATTGTTAAGATATAGTTAGGGGGAATTTTGTGTTGGTACATTAATTAGATGCTTTATGGGTAAAATTATTGAAGGCTGGCATTAGCTGTAAAATGACTAATATGATCAAATGTATATGCAGAGATGTAAAATCATGTGTCAAACTATCCAGTTCTATGCGTTTTTCTGAATCTTTTAATGTAACCATTGGCTTAAAGCAGGGAGAACCCCTTTCACCGTTGATGTTTATTTTATTCATAAATGATATTGCCGAAAACTTAGATTACGAATCTCTTACTGAAAAAGATTATGAACTTTTATCTATGTATCTTATATTAGACATAGTCTTATTCACAACTGACCCCATGAGCCTACAGTCGCAAATTGATAGTATATATCATTATTCTGAAAAATGGGGTCTGAAGATCAATGTAAGTAAAACAAAAATGTGTGTTTTTGAAAAGCGCAAGTCAAATAATAACTGCCATTTTCATATAAATAATGAAGAAATTGACGTGGTAGAATCTTTTACATATCTAGGTATGAAATTCTCATATACTGGCAATATGTCGTCTGCTGTTAAAGCACTGAATGACCAAGCGCTAAAAGCATATCACAGTCTGTTAAAATTATTTGACAGAATTAGTTTAGACGTTAAAACAAAGTTGACATTATTTGATACTATGGTCTTACCAATTATGTTATATGGTAGTGAAGTTTGGGGCGTTTATAACTTCATAAGTATTGATAAATTGCATCTAAGATTTTGTAAATATATTCTTGGCGTCAAAAAACAGACACAAAACAATGCAGTGCTAGGAGAGCTTGGTCGTTTTCCCCTATCTGTTTTATGTCGAGAAAGGTCACTTAAATTTTGGTGTAAGATAATGTCAAAAACTGATTCTCCTATTTATTTTATGTATAAAGATCTATGCGACAATGTCAGAGGTAATTGTTGGACATCACGGATTAAGACTATCACAGATCACCTAGGATATAGTCAATTAAGATATAACTTTAATACCAACTCAAACACTTTTCACAATATGAAACAGACACTACGAGATCAGTTCTTACAAGAATGGAATACTAACATAAATTCGTTACCCAAACTAGACTATTTTTGTAAATTTAAGGAATGTTTTGAATTAGAAAATGAGTCGTCTGCGCTTAAGTTCCCATCGTTTAGAAATTGAGGGTAGATTCAATAATATTAACAGAGAAAACAGAATATGCAAAATATGTAACCAAAATGTAGTGGAAACTGAATTTCATTTTCGTTTAGTATGTACAAAATACAGTTCACTTAGATCTAAATATTTAGGAAATGTAACATGGCCCTCAATGCAAAAGTTCATAGCAATAATGTCTCAAACAAACAAAAAGAAACTGTACAATCTTGCTAAATATATCAAGGAAGCTATGTTAATTAGAAAAAATACCCTTGATGATATTGCTGTTTCTTAATATATATTAACATTGAATTGTTTGTATTTGTATGTAATTTTATGTATTAATGTATTATGTCTGTCTTTGCCATATAATTATTTTGTAAATGGCCAAAGGCAAAAATATTGCTGATTGCCAATAAATATGAAATGAAAATGAAAAATTAATTACGTATTATGTATTTTCAAATTGTTTACTACAATCGTGAGACACTTGTTTTATTTTATGTGTCACGATGATTATTATGATTGTATAATTAATTAGCTTAGACAGTTTAGCTAATTTGTGTGGGAATTATTATAAATGTCAATTATTGAATTGTTAACTTTATAATCAAATTATATGACATTGTTTAAGGTGGAACATTTTATATATTATAATGTCATTTTAAATTGGTTGTTGTTATTGCATTTTATATGATCTTGCATGATTCTATTTTTTAAATATCTTCAATGTGTAATGTATTTAGAAAAAAATATATAATATATACAACACTCAAGCTTTTGGCTTGACGGTATTCTTCAGGATCTGAAATTTAATTAACACTCACTCACTCATTCACATATGTTAAAATGTTAATGAGTACATTTTCATTACTATTTGTTTCGTAAGGCATTTGTATTATAGATGCATTTACGTCAATATTGTATATAGACAGACAATGAAGGTTCCGGTAGTCAGTAAAATTATAAGTTTTCATCTGCTTTATGTACAAATAGTTTTCTCTATTTTATACCATCGGGTAACTTCGAGTCGCTTTGAAATACCGGAAATACAGTTCGGACGAATTTTCAACAAAAAAGGATATAAAGTGTTACATTATTTCCTCCATATATGCCCCCATCCAATCCAATTTAACTTAGACCGAAATACTTCGCTGTACGTGTAAAGGATCTGGTTACACCGCATTAATGGTCGTCGTAATGACCCCATAACCTTAGATATTCATGATTAGCTGCTCGTTTTTTGTTCTATGGAGTAACACGATACAAATAACGCTCGGTTCTATACAATTGGAACACTCTTCCTGGGGTTCTGGTATTATAGTACCAGTATTCAAGGGAGGAGATATTGATGAAGCAAAAAACTATAGAGGAATAACTTTAATCAATATAATTGCTAAAATATATTCTCAAATATTGCTTAATAGGCTGCAAAATGGTCAGACAACCAGAACAAAATCATTGAAAACCAGTTTGGTTTTCAGAAGGGAAAATCAACAATTGACTGTATATTCCTACTACAATCTATTATTACGCATACTCTTCATTCCCGTAAAAAGTTATATTGTGCTTTCATAGATTTTGAGAAATGCTTCGATAAATTGAATCGAGTATTTATTTTTCAGAAATTATTACAAGAAAACGTCAGCCCTAAATTTATTCAATCTATTAAAAATATGTATAACACAGTAAAAGCAGCAGTTAGGTTTAACTCTGAAACCTCGTCTTTCTTTAACTCGAACATCGGTGTAAAACAAGGCGATCCGAGCTCAACAATTTTGTTTCTCTACTTTATAGTAGACGACGCGGTACTATTCGCGCATACACCCACAGCTCTACAATCACTACTCAACGATTTATCGAGATATTGCGAATCGTGGGGTTTAAATATAAACACTAAGAAAACAAACGCCATGATATTTGAATTAGGAAGACATACTACTTACAACTTCACTTTAAACACTATTCCATTAAATGTAGTAACATCTTTCAAATACCTTGGAATTAATCTCTTTAAAAATGGTAATATAAACCGAACACAGAAAAAACTTGCGCATCGTTCATACTTTGCTCTTCATAACCTTTTTATTATCCTGAACCAACTTGAACTTGATATCAAAGAACAATGTAGACTATTTGACAGCCTTGTTGGTTCTATACTCAATTATGGTGCAGAAATAATAGGTGACCACGAGTGTAAAGATATTGAACAGGTACACTGCAAATTTCTCAGAAAAATCCTATGTGTGAGAAAGTCCACAAACTTAGACGGCTTATACGGAGAAACAGGCAGATATCCAATGGAAATACATCGAACACTTACTATGTTTAAATTCTGGATAAAAGTTTTAAAACTTAATAATCAAACTCTAATCAAAACAATGTACAGCATACTCCAACAGGACGCTGACGAAAACAAAACATACAACGGTAATAATTGGGCATATAGAATTAAGGTATCACTAAATGAATTAGGACTACAACAATTGTGGTTACATCAACATGAATGGGAAATTAAATTAGATACGATCAAAATTAGAATTTTAGACATTTACAAACAGACATGGCTCTCTAACATAACTAACTCAAACAGATTATCTTTGTATAGTACATATAAGCAACATTTTGAGTTGGAACCATATTAACATAAATTATACATTGATAAATATAGAATAGCATTGACCAAATTTAGACTTTCATCCCATAACCTCCAGATTGAAAAAGGTAGACACGAAGGTATAGCGAGAAATGACAGAATATGCCAAAATTGCACAATGGGTGTAATAGAAAACGAATACCACTTCCTGTTAGCCTGCCCAAAATACTATGATCTAAGAAACAAACTACTTAAACCATACTTTTGTCATTGGCCAACAATCCACAAATTTAAATCATTGCTTTCCACAACAAATATAAATGAATTAATAAACTTATCAAAGTATATATATTTCGCCTTTAAACGAAGAAATATCACATAAATAAAACAATAGCTATTACCTTTCTAACAAGTCACTACATACACTCATCATCAAATTATTAGTTAACATCCCTTACATAAGTAGTATATATATCCCGTAACATTGTTCAAATCAATAAAGTTTCGGAATTATACACAGAATGTATAAAGTTTTCAATATTTGTTTGTGATCCAGATAGGACTCATATATTCCTCCTACATTCAGTTATTTTTTGGAGTGTATATCTCATGTACTGTTGGGTTTATTCATAATGGTTTGTATATAGATAATTTGTATTATATTGTTTCCTTTTCTTCTGGTAAAGCGTTTCTAGTATTGTAACTCTTCTCGCACTATTCCCAATGTTTTCAAAACGTTTTAACCTAACCTAAATATATATTGATTTCAAAAGTCTATTTAAAAAAAAAAAAAAAAAAAAAAAAAAAATGTACAACCTAGTCTGCCACACGTTAAAACCTTACATAAAAGATTTAAAAAGATTTAACATCATAAATATTTTTTCAAATCCTTAGATAAAGAAAAAATACATTCTACATATTCCATCGGAACTTCTCGGAAAAGGCTTTCTTGTATACAACCTTATATTATGTAAAATATTTTATGTGTATGCTGTCTCGGTATAGAACCATTGAGGAACCTTACAGCTAGTATAACCAGAGGGAGGAATAATATCCAATACTCGAAAACCCAGCATCGATTTCAACTTTATTTAATACTCGTCCCTGAATATTATCATATCCCATGCGGTAAGAACCTGCAACATACAAAGCAGGTTGTAAATAAACTGACATACTATTGCAGCATGAAACAATATACAAGTTAAATTGTACAATAATTAGGCATGACCTTGAACATTCTACCGTCATTCATCTTAACACTGAAGAATTATGAGATGATAATTAAACTTTTAGACATCCAAATAAAAACCTCAATTTATCTAAATATTACTAGGGACATAGATATCTATGTCCCCGATATTATTCAGAATAAACCAAATAATTTCCAATATTAAATAGAAGTGGGTGGGGTGTGACAACGTCCAACTTTAAGTCAAATTCCCACATAAACAGGCGCTAAGCTTTAAAGCATGTACATGTATCGGATAAATCATATAAATATGCAACAAACTCAACCAAAACTTTCATTATGTGGGGCAATATTGGACCTTAATCTTGTGAAACGACGAGCTTGATAATGCAAGCCAAACAACGTGATTACGACTTCCGGAAGTAAAAACAACCGGCAAGGAACTTCCGCCTATGTCATAACAAACGGCAAGGAAATTCCACCTATGTAATAAATTAGCGAAAAGAGCCGAAAGGCAACGCTACCTAATAAATAGAGCGCGAGAGCGGTGACAGCACACTCCCCGCCTGATATCTATGAAGATATCAGCATACAAACAATAACATAATTTATCCAAACATGTACCTCAAACTTAAGCCTTAAGTGAAATTGTTTAGACAATGACATTTTAAAGCATAAATTTATACTTGAAAATTAAAAAATTTAAAGCTTTCTGAAAACATTGGATATATAAAAAAAGCAATTACAAATGCTCAAAGTTACACACTGCAACTATTATTTCACATGTTAAATGCAATAAGTACAAACAGTAATCCCAGATCTGAGTACAAACAGTTAAGTAACTTTTAGCAGCAAATGAAATGTTACTTCTATTTGAAGCACTCTTAATACTATGTTATCAATCTATATACATTTTCTTTCTGCTTTCACAAGAGAAACAAGTTCATGGACAGGTCTTACATATTTACTCTGTTTGCCATCTTTGAACACAACAATTTCAACTGTACGAAGTTTTTTATCCTTACTTGGAAAAACTCTCGTAACTCTGGCCATAGGCCATGCATTTCTGTTCACCTCTCTGTCTTTAAGCAAAACAATGTCATCTACACACAAAGGTTCTAGTTCATAGTTCCATTTTCTACGATTTTGTAGAGAATTCAAATACTCTCGTCTCCATTTACTCCAAAACTGCCCGGCAAGGTACTGTACCCTTTTCCACTGGGCACCATAAAGGGACTTAACATCTAAATCACTCACACTGGTGGAGTCATGTACAGCCTTAGATGTAAGTAACATAGAAGGACTCAATACCTCGGGATTATCTGGGTCATTTGAAACTGGGACAATGGGTCGAGAATTTATTATGGCAGTAACCTCAGCCATAAGGGTGACTAACACATCATGTGTTAAAGTAGTGACCGTCCTTAACATTGACTCTAAAATTCTTCGAGCTATCCCAATCATCCTCTCCCAAGAACCACCCATGTGTGACGAATGGAGAGGGTTAAAAACCCACTGACAACCATGAGATCGCATGAAATCCTCAATTGGTTTATCCTCAACATTTATTGCCTCAATGCCGAGAAGAGCGGTTGCACCTACAAAATTTGTGCCACGATCTGACCGAAACTGTTCTACAACTCCCCTTAGAGAAACAAACCTTCGGAGGGCATTTATGAAAGATGACGAAGACATTTCATCGATAACCTCTATGTGCACAGCCCTGATAGTAAGGCAAGAGAACAATACTGCCCATCTTTTAGAACTAGCTTGACCACCACGTGTCCGTCTAGACACAACTGACCACGGGCCGAATACATCGACACCTACATAAGTAAAAGGGGCAGCTTGTTGGACCCTATCAACAGGAAGATCAGACATCTTTTGCCATAAGAATTTGCCTCTAAGCTTCTTACAAGTGACACACTGAAAAATCAGGGAGGTGACCAGCCGTTTTCCGCCTGTAACCCAAAAAACCTGCATCTCTGACAGCTCCTTCTGTCAGCTGACGTCCTTGATGTTGGACTAGACTGTGAAAGTGACCAACCAAAAGTCTAGCAATATAATGCTTCCCAGGGACTATAACAGGGTGTTTTTGACTAGTTTTCCAAAATTTAACCTTGGTTAACTTTGACTGTAGAAGCCACATTTTTCATTCATTGTTCTTGAAAGTTTATCAGAACATTTATCTCCATCAAATCTCGGTGATGTTCAAAACTAGGTCACACGGTCAATTGTTAGAATAACCTTGTGAACACTCTAGAATTCACTTTTGATATTCATTCTTCATAAAATATATCACAACAATTGTCTCCATCAAATCTCTGTCAAGTTTTAAACTGGGTCATGGGGTTTCAAGAACTAGGTTACAAGGTCAAATGTCATAATAATCTTTTGAACACTAGAAGTCTCTTTCTTCATTCAATCTTTACGAAATTTAACCTCTAGATTTGTCTTCATCAAATCAAATTCAATTTCAAAAATAGGTCATGACGGGTAAAAAACTAGGACACTAGGTCAAATGTTAGAATAACTTCGTGGAAACTCTATACATAACATTTTTTATCTAATCTTTATGAACAGTTGTTAGATCACATCTTGGTCAAGTTCAAAACTTGAGAATGGGGTAGGTCAATTTTGTCTAGAAGGGCGGGACAACCTCAGCCCGAGGTTTTAAGTTTAGGAGGAGAAGTTTCATAAAGTTTTCACTTAAGTCAATATAAGGCTAACAACCCCACCCCTTGACAGCCATATTTTAAGACCAATAAACATGACACGGTGGGTAATGAAAGAGAGTCACCAAAGGAACATTTCTACAAAATTATTTGAACTGAGTCGGAAAACAAACATTCTTATGGAGTTAAACATTTGTTATATCTTTCATGTTTTTGTTTTGTTATCATATAAATATTAGATACTGTATATATAAAACAACTGTTCATCTGTTTCTTCACCTGAAAATATAAAGACATTGTAATAGCGAGCTCTTAAACCTATCTGACATGCAAATAATTTACAGAAGATGGGTTTGAAAACACCAAAACAGTTAAATGTAAACTGAATGTGAAATAGGGTAAAAAAAACTTATTGTTAAAGGTACATGCAATGATCTTATAAATTAAGTAACTATGTTCAAAAACCAAGAAATTGTTCTAGCATATCTTAAACTTTTCCAAAGGGAAATAATTTTAATTCTTAAAAAGAGTTAAATTCAATGTGTCAAAATGAGATATTGCACATTTTTTTAAAAGTCTTCTGCTGTAAGGGCGCCTGTCTATGATAAATGGTTAAGGTCAATTGTAGAACCAACCATTACTTTTTGTAAAACTTTCAAAAGGCTACAACAATACTTCAACTGTATCAATATAATTTGTGATGAAGTTTTATTTTAAGGAACCCTTACTGATCTGTAATCATGTTAAATATATCTTCTAATGTGTTAGTCTTTGTGATCTTAAGCTTTTCTGTTGCTACCCTAAACAATTCTTCTTGAGCAGTCATCAACTTAAAACGCTGATCGCTCTCTAACATTTGTTTCTTATTCAAAGTTATAGTGTTAGTCTGGTAGAACTCAAACTGGAATTCTTCAAGTGATCTGTTAGAAGATAGATAAATTAGATATCCAATTATAACACACAAAGTTAAGTAGTAAAACTAATGAGTTTACTTTCAAATTGATATATAATGTTTTTAGGTTTCAAACATGTCTGCTCAATTTTAGATCACATAAGGATGTATTACTCAGGTAAAACTATTATGATCACCTTTGGTATATTGTTTATCCGTTGTGTGTCAACTGACATCAACAATTGAGTTATTAACACTCTACTGGCTACATCTTGCATCCAAACTTCATGAACGCTTCACATACATATACAACTCCCGTCAAATCATTGCCAAGTTCAAAACTTGATGTATTTGATTACTACAAGCCATGTTTATTGTTTAAAGAAAGTAGTTATTGTGGTTCAAAATGAATACAAATTATAATTTTATATATATTGCCCAGATGATTGGAAACAGTTTCGGCAATTAAATTATGGTAATGTTTTTCTATTTTGATGTTGGATGCATTTTCTTAAATTTACCGTACATATTAACAGTCTGACGAGACTTGCAAATGCACAGGATCATCTGACTATTGCCTGTATGCAGATGCAGATGCAGATGCAGATGCTTAACTCTTTCCCATATACAACACATCTGCAGCAGATGATTTTGAAATCATACCCAATTTTTTTTTTAAATGAAAGTACAATAAATGAATTGAGTTGAAAACATGGTGAAAACATGAGAAATTGCTCTTTTTGCTGTTTGACATTTCAAAGAAAACACCCTCCCCATATGTTAGTCCCTCCACAGAAACAGTTGGAATGACGGATATTATCTGAAAAATCCAAATGCTCTGATAAACATGGCATAGCATTCTTATTGGTACTATAGTTTATACTATGCTGGACATACAACAACATACTTTTTTTCAATTTGGACACAAAACTATTTTATTATTAATTATCAATCCAATGTTAGGTACATGTACAACATGTGTACCTAGTAACTTGGGAATCCTATGATGCATGGTTGAGATGCGGGCCGGACAAAGAACAGTCCTATCAAACAGTACTCATTTTTACTTCTAAGTGTGACCTTGACATTTGAGGTACAGTCCTTGGTCTTGAGAGCGACACGCTGCCTCGTCATAGTGAACGCTTGTGCTAAGTTTCATAGAAACCCTATGATGCATGGTTAAGATGCGGGTCGGGGAATGTACAGTCCTATCAAACAAGACTCATTTTGACCTTTGACCTATAAGTCCGACCTTGACATTTGAGGTACAGGCCTGGGTCTTGTGCGCGACACGCCGCCTCATCATGGATAACGTTTGTGTCAAGTTTCTTTCAAATCCTATGATGCATGGTTAAGAAGCGGGCCGGACAAGGTTAGGTGGGACTGACAGACAGACAGACAGACGGAATCGACGAAACCTATTGTCCCCAAACCGATCTTCGATCGGTAAGAGACTATTAATCGGAGGGGGGAATACTTATAGACACATAGATTTACATAGTCTTATCACATTTTGACTTGAATTCCAATTATATTTAAAATGAAAATGAAAATTGATTATAAGGGAGTTATTACATTATTTTGGCAAATATTATTTAAACTAAGTTTGAATTAATTTTATGTTACCTTAATCGGGATTTTAAAATTCTAAATGCCCTCTCCACAACCATTCTTCCTCTTGATTGGACCTTGTTTTAAAGCCTCTCCGGATCTGTTCTGGGATACAGGACTGGTGTTAAAGGAAGCTTTTGTAAACCATATCCTGAATCTCCTAACAAATGGCCCACATTTTGCTTGCTTAAATATTACTGGAACAAAATATTGAAAGAATGACAAAAATAGTTTTGTTTTAACAAGGTAATTGTCTTTGTTGTATGGATAGACGACAGAATGATAATTACTCAGCCATAATCAACAATATATTAAGTCAAGAGATATTTTACTGAATTGTTTGATACATTGTGTACCCATGAATACTACATACAATTTAGAAACGGTTAGGTCAAAATGTTCAAATTAATGAAATAATTGTTCTTTCATTTATAGAAAGTTTCAATACTTTTTAAAGTCGTCTGCTGCAGATTTGTTGTATTTGGGAAAGGGTAATAGGCAATTCCTCTAAAAGTTCAGAAAAAATTATATTCAATGTACTTTCAACATTGAACAAGCCAACTGTCTCAAATTTGCCCATCCTGCTTTTTTAGACCAAGTATGTTGATAATTGGTTGTACGTCAGACAAATTTAGAGAGCGGACACTATTAAAAAACCGGCGTATAAAAAGGGCCATAATTATTACTAAAACAGATTAATATACTCTTGTCTGTTGAAGGAAGTAAAATACTGAAACATTGTTGTCATTTTCAGAGTAAACTTTACCTTCAACTCACAATTTTCAAAAATTGAGGCATCATGAGTTGATCCCGGCCACTTCACAACATCATCTATGAATCTAAAGGATAAACATATCTGCATTTTTAAACTTATCAATGCAACCAAAGCCAATGTTAGGGCGATTTAAAAAGAGTCCTCAATCTTATAATGTTCACTCTGGCTAAATCACTTTGAAAGTTAATTTTCCTATGGAATTAAATCTGTATAAAAATAAACCTCTCTTTTTCGATATTTCAGCCTATGAGTTATCTCATTCCAATGTATAATAAATAAATATATATATATATATATTCATAATAATTGTTACATAAATGATTATCGTACCTGCCTTTGTTATCAACGACTCATTGAGCAGTGATGGCATGAAAGTCTTTACGACAAACGTAGATCTCCTCATGATCAATTGGGGCCTGTATTGGTATTTGAGTTCCATCTATGGCCCCTACACAATTTGGAATGTGACATTTCCTATAAAACTGATGTTTTATAGTTAACATCTCCCTCTTAGTTGGAAATCTGAAATGTTATCAATGTGAAAACAAATGTAGGAAGACATTGTGAAATAGCCTAAGCTAGAACATAAATGTCATTGAGTTTAAATATCCATTCTTGTTTTAAATTAATTTAATAATTGACTATTATCACACGCAGTCCAAAATATATTCTTACAAACATGGCCTACACTATGTGAAACCTCTTTATAACCTAGTTAAAATGTATTACTGTCAAAGGTTAATTAATCTTGTAACAAAAACCCTATTTCAGTATTTATAGGTTTTCATGATATTCTGCTATTTGAAATAGACATATCTTATAAGTGCTTAGCCCAAATGTGTTTGAAATCATTTGGGGGAAAAATATGGAAAAACTATTTTGTTCAAATATTGAAAAGAAATGAATATATAGTGGCAAAAGGGGACATTGCTTGTTTTGAGCAATTTCTTTTTTGTCAAAATGTTTTCAAAAAGTCAGAATGCCTCTATATGTGGGAAAGGGTTAAACTGCGACAGAATTTTATCACCTAATGTTAGTTAGTGTGTTAACAGCATCAGCAAAATGTTCAATAATGTGACATGCACTTGAACTGAAATAAAAAATAGTTAAATTTGAATCAAAATAAAAAAAACACCTCTTAATCGACTATAGACGACTTTGAAAATATCAAGGTGTAATTAGCGAAATGCTTTAGTTCTTGGGTCTATCAGCTTTGTGAACCTATTAAGTATTGACAGAAATAACCACTATAGACATACACAAATATATCATCCATTCTCAAATAATAGTAAGTGAGCTAGTTCAAATTCACTGGAGAAAAGGGTGAGAATGATGAAGTCTCCTACGTAGTATAATACTGAATATAGAATACTCTACGATTAATGAACATTTTCTCCAGGAAATGTTTTCATAGATTATTTACTTTAGCATTCCCTGTGTATGATACATGTATCATTTTAAAACATCATAAAAACGCACTATTATATCATTTTGAACTACATTAAAAGATATTTATAAATCAAATGTATGAAACATTTATCATATTTAATTCAGACAGTTCTTACCGACTAACACCATGAATGTCAGCTGTCTCTGACAAAATGTCCCATTTGGCAAAAAATCTTAAACCTATCAATACCTGCAAAAATTAAATTAAATGAAGTTTACAAATAATGCGGTTAACGTCAGGTTGTGGAAGACACTTCCTGAGGTTATTTACAGCATTATCCTTCAAATGTTTCGCACAAAGCACTCTTGTGGCTTGTGGGAAACATATGTCAATGGCTTTACAAGTCGAAAACTCTTCGTCGGAACCAAAATTAATTTACTCTGGTCGATGTCACTCAATTTATCCTGCAATTTCATATGAATTATATAGCTCCCTAAGTATTTGGTTTAATTAATGTTACTGACATATAAAACATAAAATAATTCCAATCCAGTAGTTTTCATACATTTAAAATCTAGGTATTGTTATAATATAATCATAACACTTATCTGTTGATCACACCTAATCAGTTAGTTGACGACTAATAGGGAAGCGTATTTAGTGTATTACTCGATCAGGATGTGCGATAGGGCCGAATTATGAACAGAAATTTCACGTCAGCCATTTTTATATACGAAACACAATGTTATCGTTAAACATTCTCACTCTTCCACTATTTTTTCCCGATTATCAGCAGAAATTATATAAGAAATAAATATCTAATATGACACATATGAATCAAAAATATATTTTTATAACTTAAAATTCGTATACAACGTTGTATTTATTGCTTAAAAATGACCAGACTCTACCAGTGTCCGTGTTCTCGCATATAATATTTCTATATTCACTCGATAATGAACTAAAATAGGCAGATACATTTTTATTTTTATTTATATAATACAATACAAATTTATCTCATTCATTTCAACACAAAAACACAACAAAACAGTGATATAATGGGATATTTGACCACCAGACTCTACCGGAATCTACCAGACTCTACCAGACTCTGTTTAGTGACACCGAGAACATCTGTCAAGCAGAATTGTTTACATTAGTCGTTGGGGGTATTTTCTTCTAGTCAACACACTTATTATATTATTTGAAAACGGGAAACGTGAAGTAGGTCCACATATCTCAATAATAAACAATATATACAAAACCGAGCTATGGGTATATAATATTAAAGCGTGGTAAAAATCCTCCGAGTCTGTCGACAAACATGATTTGGTACATTGGTTTATTTAGCGTTGTCGGATGTATTCACCCTTTACTTTTAGATGACATTTGATAAAACAGTCATGTTTTAAGCAGTACTGTACAGTAGAAAGGGAAATTACTGAACCAAGAGTAAAACCTCAATCTACCGCAATGCTTTCAACACAATTTCCATAATTAAGAAACAAAATGATGTTCGATGTTTTAAAAGTGTTAATGCCGGATGTTTAGAACAAACCGGATGTAAGATGGGTTTATTGTCCTAGACCCTTTGAATGCCTCTATCCACTCTATGTGGATCGCGTACGCGTGCTATTTTTGTGTTTTATCATGTATTTTGTTAACGTTTCTGGTAAGTATCGGAGTTATTACCTGTGTTAATACAGAGATCGCATTCGCTTCCAAATCTCCACGCAACAGATTGCCGACATTGTTAATGGCAGCCCTGGTTAACCTGTACAGAGATATAATCTCTTCTTCCATCAGATGGTCTAAATCTGCACGAACACGGACAAAACGAATGTTTGCCGCTTCCACATCCGCCATATTTACCTCCGAAACGCTAACTTAAGCTAGGACCAAATCGGGCCAATATTTAGGACGTCCTAGTTATGACAATTTTGATAAAACGGTCTTAGGTCCTAATTTTGGTCTTAGTACCGGTCCTAACTAAGACCGGCCTTAGGACCGTTGATAAAACGGCCCCCTGGAGTTTTACGCCCTTTTTGACATTATTCCACATCATCATGACCACCGCGAATGGGGATCAAACCAAGGACGCCCGGTTCCAAATCCACAAACCTTACGACTCGGCCACGGAGGATATATATAAATATCAAAATAAAGGATATTATGTTGCAGAAGCGATACGTGACCACGTACTGTACTACATTATGCGTGGAAGAACAGATGTCTCGCGAGACGACAAGTCGAGATCTCAATTTTCTAACGATATCAGTCTTACATAACTTGAAAGTCATTTAAAAGACAAATTATGCAAATTATATGTTTTTATTCATGACGTCTGCATTGTGTATGCCGTAACATCAAATTGTGATGAGGTTGCATATTATTTTAATGACGTTACATTACTACTTTGTATCGTATTTACCCTAGCCAAACACGAATTTTTATTCGCCTTGTTCTATTTGCGTGTAGAAGTTTCAACGTTTATATGCAAGAAAATAAGCAGATATATGATAATAAGCATCATGTACCTAGACACGATGATTTATCTTCAAATGAATTATATGTATAATGATATTTCAGAATGGCAACCACGGGCAAGGGAAGGTATAACGCTAGAATCATTTTTGCAGCAATAGACTTCGGGACAACATACAGTGGCTATGCCTTTTCCCTTAGAGCTAGCATAGATAAGAATCCGACAGACATTTCAACAATTGCATGGCGATCTGGATCGACAACTCTACATTCTTCAAAAGTCCCTACCTGCATTCTGTTTGACAGGAACAAAGAGTTTTCTGCTTTCGGATACGAAGCCGAGAACAAGTATACTGATCTAGCATTTGATGGAAAACACAAAGACTGGTACTTCTTCAGACATTTCAAAATGATCAAAATGAGTCTGTATAACAAACAGGTTTGTATGGCGGCTGATATCTCCCATCTGGTATTTGCGTATTTACGGGGCGTAGCACGTCAACAAGCCAGAACGTCAAAATGACGCAATAACACGACAGATACTGCATTGGGAATGTTGACACTCTCGACGAATTTGTCGTGTTGGGGCGCCATTTTATCAAGTTGGTTGATCTCGAACACGACATTGAAAGGGCGCCAGAATGAAAATGCATACCAAATGTGCTAACACCCAAACTCCAGAATGACAAAATGAGCATTGTCTCGTTGGTGCCCTGCCAGCATACCAACTCGCCAGAACGCGCCAACACGACAAATAATGTTAAAGCTTCGTGTAAGACTTCTGTCAACCGAGAATTGAGTTGTTTTCGTACATTGGCTCTCAATGTTTACAGTAATGTTCATTTGATGACCCTTCTTACGAATTGTTAATAAACAAGACAGACATCAGAAAGGGACTCAAATACAAAAACAAATCTACTCCAAAAAAATTGGGCCGATTACAATTTAATTTCAATGGAATGTTCATTTGGTGATCAAAGTTGTTCAAGCCATAAATATGGTGTCCGTTGAAGAGTCTAGTTCCATTATGAATATGTACATGCCGCAAACTTGAAAACTCGTTTCTTCCGCAACTGCTAGCCCGGTTTCAAAATAGGAGGAATTTTCCTAATTGTGTGACTCTACAAAAGGGGCATCTAGAATTATTACTAACCTTACAGAGCACAGAGTTCTCAATATGTACAGGAATGTTCATTTGATGACGCTTCTTACAACTTGTTCAGAAAGTTCTATTCCGTTTAGAACACTGTTTTTAACGACATACATCAGAATGGGAATCAATTACAAACAATCTTCTACAAAATAATTGGGTCGACTACAATATTCTTTCAATGGAATGTTCATTTGATGATCGAAATTGACCAAGTCTAAAATATTGGTTCCGATGGCGAGGCTAGTTCCATTATGAATATGCACATGCCGCAACCTTTAGTAAGCTTCTCCTCCGGAACTGATAGGCCTATTTATAAATAGGATTCATTTTCCATTGGTGACACTCTACAAAATTGTAGGTTTCGACATGCATTAACTTGTAATTTCACAGATTTATTTTAGGTCAGAAATATATTTATTTTTTGTATTCTTGGTATTTTCTTATTGCCTGCAGATGTATGAATTATTTCTTATCAATACAGAATCAATACCTATATAAAGAAAGTAACCAGTATGTGACAGGTCTTCTGATTGTTTCGCGACTTGCAAACACTGTATAAATATTCATCATGGTCTCAGCATCGTCTTTAAAAGACAATAACATTTATACTCGTAGAGTGTACTTAATACATACTTTGATGACAACAACTAAGAAAAGAATAAAATATATCAGTTATACAGAACTGTACCTTGGTGACTGAGCTTATAACGAACTTACCTAATCGATGCCTTTCGTGATAGGTAGTTCATACGGCCGTCACCAGTGAACGTCAAGGATGTCTCTCTGTCGAACGATGTTGCTCCTGGCCCCTAAGTCCATCATTGAAGTAGTGCTATTATATATTCTACTACTGAACACCACCATGTCTCCGAAAGTCGGCCTTCTTTCTCTGCCCTGGTGGTATCCATTTTATTGTAACCATTTGGAAAATATTTGAGGGCACGATGTGAATAACAATAATAGCATTGTCTGTTTAATCCTTTTTCTTTTTATACAGCGTATTAACCGCAACTATACAATTCAAGACGAGCTCGGAAAGTTCATGCCTGCTATGGATGTGTTCCGTGAGAGTATTCGATATCTAAAGAACCACATGATGAGTAACATAAAGGACAGATTCCTTGGTTTGAGAGACTCGGATGTGTTTTGGGTTATAACAGTGCCTGCCATATGGAATGAAACAGCAAAACAGTTTATGTACGAGGCTGCCATAAAGGTATAACTTTTGTAAATACGGAGTTCCAGCTATGCACTTTTAGATCTGAAATACTAATAACGATATATGTGTATACCAATATCCCCGAATATTCGGCTGCAGTTTGATAATATAATAGTCCATCTATAATGTCGAAATATATGTAACCACAATCCTCGTAACACAACTTTGTTCATCTACTTTATCAACACTTGGGTTTTGCAAACTATTTATTTATTTATTTTATAAGACTGGGATTGCAAATGAAGACCTGGTAATAGCCTTGGAACCAGAAGCGGCCTCCATATTCTGTATGAATCTACAACTTGTAAAGAATAAGGATACAAATATGAGTTATTTTCAAGCAGGATCAAAGTACATGGTAGTCGACGCTGGAGGTATCATTCTCTCTCCCATCTTTTTCTAAATCACTTATGATCTCGTCTCCATACAAACGCAGACTAACATGTTTAATTGAAGAATTAAGATCTCGCTTTTACTGAATTATAGTAAGACAACCGAAAATATCAGCCGTCGTTTAGACAGGTAGCCCGATTAATTCCGAAGAGCGGGATTGTCCGTGTATAATCAAATGTCGAATGATGAATATACAGTTAAATCAGTTCACTATTCATTTCTATGCTAATTGGAAACCTTTAAATAATTATGTGATATAAGTAGTTGAATTCACAGGGATAAAACGACTATTTGTAGTTTACGAGGATACTGCATCTATTATGGTTTAGGGACGGTTGTCTACAAACATCCATTCCAACATAATTACTAAACCGTTTTTTGGTGTTACTATGTTCCTAATAACACAGGCAGCTCCGCCGAAATAAAGCACCGCAAAAACTAATAATTCCAAAGCGGAACAGATACTTCAAAGCGGAGTACTTCCTGTGTGGTGATATTTCAAAGGGTAGGCCACCTCAAATGAAAACCAACATCTTCTAATCAAAGACAGTTACATTCAAATTCAATACTTTTAGTCCTATTGTTGTTTTAATAAAGTCATTGTTTTTCTGGAGTCACATGTGTTTGTGTGACTAGATGGCAAACAAGGAATACCTCATCAGGCTGCACAGGCTTATATAAATCTAAGCTGGTTGAAAGGAATTGAATGTCGTTTTTGTATAACTTGGTCTATTTCTGGGGAAAAAATACATGTACACTTGCTGTAAGGATTTGCCGGGTTCACTTATGATTAGGTTATCTTTCATGCTTGAAAACCCATTTTATCGAAGCAAAGGTTTGAACATTTATTTTCAGTGTTTCATAACAAACTATTTCACAAAACTCTTCTTTGGAAGTTTGTAAAAAAATAACATTATTTAAGTGGTCTTTACATGTTTTTGTGACGGTTGTCGTTGGCTTTTAAATAATAAAATGGCAAACAACAATTCAATTAAGCCTTTCCCACACACAGACACTTACTGCATTGAAAACATTGTTGCAATAGGATAAACTGCTCATCATGAGCAATTACGTTTTTTGGTACTCGATTAAATCATTAAACTTTTATCTATAGAAGTTTAACAACAGTTTTAAACAAACTCAACCTCATCTGCTGTATATTTGTTGTATGTGGAAAAGGGTTCAGCCAAATGATAATTGATGAATCTTATCAAAATCAAATTTGCTTCAGAAAACCTTGACCTAAGTAGCTGAACTGTGTTTGACAGGCTCATATTTCTCTGCAATAATTTTTTTTTTTATATTGTGCATTTACAAATAGTATTTTGTTTCCATAGTTACCTATAAGGAAGAATATCATTGGACATTTTTGGGAAACATGTACATACTAATACCATGATCAGTTGGTATAATTGTTTTTGGAAGACCCTTTACAAACGTCAAATTGATTGGTTTGTATACATGGCTCCAAGACGGCATGGAAACATGTTCAACATGGAGTGTTTCTTGTTTTACTTGTATGTATAGAGTAAAAACATAGGAAACTATTTAATTTCTATTAAATCAGGTGAGCGATTATGCCCGTTCTTTCGTTTACAACCTGCATTATTTACACACTTAAATTACAATGCTGGCTGCCTTCCTGGTGTGATTATTAATCAGACGTGGAACACGAGCACTATAACGTTAGCAATGGGTATAAATGATTCTGGTCTTGATGCTGTTGTCATAGTCAATTACAAGACCAATGTGCAGATTAAAATGAAACTTGATTAAATAAGTGACTTATCTCATTGTTGAGTGGAAACATTCGTATTTAATAAGCATATTCATATACAACTGCCTGCCTGACCTTAAGTTACGAATTTCAACAGAATCGTCACACCAGTACTTTCAGTGTTTTGATTGAAGCCCGAATTAATGGTTTATTTTCGTGGACGCGAACAATTACTATTCACAATACATGTATTAGCTAAAAAAAGCATTTGCGTACATGAGTGTGAGTCGAAATGTTATAGTGACATCGTTACTATAGGTAGAATTTAAAGCTTACCAGAATACATGTATATAATGTGTACTTACACGTATAACAGAGCTGTTAGTCCTGAACATGTCTATTTGCAGGCGGTACAGTAGATATAACTGTTCATTCGGTGAGACAGAATCGTGATATAGAAGAACTGTATTTAGCAAGTGGTGGAGATTGGGGTGGATCGTATGTTGATGAAGCCTTCTTTGAATTCCTAAACGCAATCTTTGGCAAGAAAGTCATGGATATATTTCGCAAGGAAAATACCATGGATATGCTCGACATGCAGAGGGACTTCGAATGCAAAAAAAGAGACATGTCGCTTCTGGATGATAACCGTATCCAACTGCGATTGCCTGTGTCTTTACTTGATTTATATAAAGATAAAAATGACTATAAAAGTGTACAGACAGGCCTTGAATCTTCTGCTTTACACGAATAAGTCAAGATAGTCGGGGATAAAATGAGAATTGAACACAGCAAGGCAAAGGGCTTCTTCAAGAGGGCGAGCGAAGAACTCTTGCAACACCTGAAAGAATTATTTAAAAAAGAGAATGTTCAAAACATTGACACAATTCTCATGGTTGGAGGTTTTGCGGAGTCCCAGTTTCTGAAGGAAACTATCCGGACATCATTCCCCGATAAATGTGTCGTTATACCGGATGATCCTGGTCGGGCTGTTCTTAAAGGGGCTGTTATATTTGGCCATAACCAAAGTATCATCAGAGAGTAGGATGAGTAGATATACGTATGGTTTTGGTATTAATCATTCTTTACCATATTTATATTTCAATGACGAATAACGTGTCTCAAAAGAATTCCTTGATCGATACTAAAGGCGGTAAAACGTTTGAGAAACGTGTTTGATAAACATGTCACAAAATGCCAAATATTGGAGGGTTGACAATGTTCAGTCGTCACGGGGATTACATCTCTACATGTGGAGGTGATTCCAGGTTGTCTCTATATATTTCAGACGAACTTGATCCTATATTGGTAACTGACCCATCATGTCACTTAATCGGTACTATGTCAGTGAACCATTGGTCATCTGTCAAACTCAAAGAGTACGCGTCAATCTGCGGTTTGGTGATACCAAGATAAAGGATAGAGGTAGTTAAACTGGATACAGGTGAAAACAGTTGATACCGAATTTCATTTTCTGGTATAAGGTTTATACAATTGAGGTTGTTCGTGACTTTATTTCATTGAAAATATACCTAAAAATAGGAATAATCAAAGAATACAAAAGAAATCAGATCGTGTTGTTGCTTTTCTTTCTATTGTTAATAATATTAAGACCATTTAAATACAGTAAATATAGAGTAAAGTGCACCAATGTAACCTTCCTATGTATGTTATATGTGGGCAATACATGTGTCAAAAGGGGGGAGTGGAGTAAAGGAAATTGAAGTAATGTATGTCTGAAAACTCTTCTCAACATACTTTTTGTACGCAATCATTAGCCAGACACAATAGTTTAATAGTTGTGTGTATAAATCTTCCCAGATTCCGTTAAAGTTTACATTATTTAAGCTAAAGTCATTTTGGATTTATGAATAAAAGGTTAACATAACTTTAGCGCACTTTTCATTTTTATCCCCCAAAAGAACAACTCGTTGTCAAATATTGTCTTTGCGACTAGTATACGAAGTATGTCTTATTGTGTGTTCTGAGTTTGTGACCCACTGAAAACACTACCGAGTCCAATTCCATTTAACCTTACTAATTAATTCATAAATACTTAAAAACCGTATTTCACCAGTTTTGTGTCCCTTATAAAAATGCCAAATTATTTCATTTCTTAACCAGTATTTATAATCCAGTATTATTAGCAAGCAGGGTCACGATTAAAGTCAACAAAGTCGTTTACCTTAAATACATTCCATGATGATGAAATTTGCTTTTAAATATTTAAATATTACTTAGCGCTACATTAGGTTGTGTGGGATTAGACCAATATAAATAGACAAAATTTGTAGTCACGTAGAGATAGTGGTCACATTAAAGAATCAGTCATTGCTTGATGATAACTGCATGTCGTCACGTCGACTTATCGATATAAATGAATGTACATGTATGATAAGTACAAACATCTGCGTTGAACCCTCTACCTGCTAGAGCTGATTTTTGTGAAGCCTGTGTCACCGCATCCACGACCAGGCTCTATACCATTAGCGTCCAAATTACGTATTTGATATTCATACAATTGGCTATCTGTGGACTGTTCCAAAAAACAATAGCTGAACAAGTCCATTTTAAAAATTAAGAATTGAAAAGATTTAATGAAGTGCCAAGTTTGTCGTTAAAGGATAACATAATAAACAACAGGTGCAATTCTCCCTCCGTTTAACTATTGCACCACCGAATATCCATCTTCGTCTAAAATAATGAATTAGGTTATACTACAGACGAGAAGCAATCCCTTTTAATTAAACAGTTTGATATTACACATGTGATCATAAATGTATAAAATTTGAGCCGTTTCAAGCGATTTAGTGTCATATGACATCTGTGTATACACTGCAGACTCCGATGAGCCTGTGGTAATACGCTCTGTTCTCAACAGAGCCTAGTCGCTCCTCCGCTTTTTTGTAACTCAGGGTAAGATGTTTGTTTTTCAGTTGACCAAATCAACTAGTATATTGCCCTACTATATTACGCCATTGCAACTTGAAGGTGATACTTGAACGTTATTGAGACCCATTAGACCCCTAAATCGCAAGACGCGACCATTTGGATTATGAAAACATAACTATAAACACATCTCATCCTATAACATGGAATTAATATCTTGCTGCGGAATGGAAAGGTAATATATAATTACATGTATATTATAATTGTATTTACTACCCTTTCCTTTTTAAACATGAGGCATTGCATCAAAAGAGCACAAATTGCTTAAACATAGCATTTTCTTCCGTTGCCACACTGTTTCAATTTTATATTAGAAACGGGTTAAATTTTAATCGTATAGAAATTTCCCGATACTGCTTTTAAACACGCCTGACTGCAAAAATGTCGTATTACGGAAGAGGTTATACCTTTAATTTACCTATATAATTAGTTGGATTTTTTTATTCAATTTATTTTGATGAACTCTGTTCTAGGGTCTGAATTGGTCAGAAAAATATTACAAACTCGAAATACAGGATAAAGGTAAAATCATTAGACCTCCTCAGTGTTAAAATTTAGTGTGTAAACTTGAAATAACCTATAAGTTCGTACTGTAACTTCAACATGCTTTACATTTATTACTACATACATTTAAATTGGCGTAAAACTGATGCAGTTGTATTGTTGTTTGTCACCTGAGTACATAGTATATATACTATATTACAATGTAAAAAGGACAGTGAAGAATATGGTTGACTGTGGCGGACGTCTTCACTGGTACGAAGATATACTCAAGACGCTATAATCGTTAGATGCGATTGAATTATAAATTGTACCCTACCAATGCTAAGATTATCACAGTACAAGTAGGATTGGCCTTTGACCTTTGACATATCGGTATCAGTAAGGTATTCTCTATACACACTGATGGGTCAATTAGAGTTTAAACGACGTTACAAACGTATTTCAGTTTTATCTCGGCGGAAAGTTCAGACAACGCTACGTCTTTCCCGTTAGTCTAGCACCAGAGCTAGAACAACATGAATATACCCTTGTTATTCCCGCTTAGACTTTCTCGCACCAGGGGTGTAGGTCCTATCACACCGAGTTGCTAGTTGTAACCTGTAATTTGATTGGTTGATTCGCCTAGCACATGTCCGAGTGTCTCGATGTGTTTGGGACAATATGAATAACACACAAGTTCTTCCCGCTTTAGACTTCATCGCATCAGTGGGTGTATTCAGATTGTCCTATCACACCGAGTGTTTGACGAGTGCTAGTTGAAACACTGTAATTTGATTAGTTCATTCACACCAGCACATGACCGAGTGCCCGATGTGTTAGGACAATATGAATACACCCAAGTTCTTCCCGCTTAGACTTTCTCGCACCAGGGATTTTCAGAATGTCCTAGCACACCGATTGTTTGACGAGTTGCTAGTCGAAACCCTGTAATTTGTTTGGATCTCATTCGCCACAGCACATTGCCCGAGTGCTCGATGTGTTAGGACAATATGAATACACCCAAGTTCTTACCGCTTAGACTGTGTTTAGCTCATCGGCGGAAATGAATGACGCTTTTGTCCATTCATTAGAAAAGAACAGTATTGCCGAAGACTTCTAGATTCGAACTCACGACCTCTAATAAATAGACATCGTCGTTACGGAAATGATATATCGTTGGTCAAAAACTCGATACACAATGCAGATATGAGCTGCATACATTTTGTTTTCATGCATAAACAAAGTAAAAGATACACAATATACATGTACATACCTCTCAAACGTTAAATCTACCTTTTAATTTCCTACATACTAAAAAACACGCTCAGTACGCGTCAACTTAATATCTAGTAAATGAATATAAATGTTTTATGATTGAAAGTATAAGTTGTATAACTGTGTAGATAGAGAAAGTTGACAACACATTTTGGCAAAGGGATAATTGCTTTTTGTTAACAATTTCTCCTTTTGCTACAACGATTTCAAAAGTCGACTTCTGTAGATGCATTATAATGCATATGTGAAAGAGTGGTAACTTTATTATTATCTAAATCAATTTAATATATGAATACTCACAAAGAAGAACTGTATTGACAGTCATTTACAGAATGATGCTGCAAACATTGTGGTAATAGGAGCAGGCGTTGTTGGTCTGTTAACGGCCAGTCGGATTCAGCTGGCCTGCCCGATGCGAGGGTTAAAGTGATCGCGGATAAACGTACTCGGAAACATGTTGGTTGTGAAGTGGGGGAGGTTTTTACGATGACCATCTTCAAAGATCTAACGATGAAAGAGGAGGAACTACAAAGAGGTTCGTTCTTATCTTTGTTCGTAAGTCATATACAATTATTCCTCTGGTTGTTTTACACGATAGGCGGGGCTTGTTCGTCATGTATGTATATCGGATGAATGGAGGGTAGGAAAAGCATTATTAAAACGGAGGGCAATCGCTATAACCGATTGTGTCATATGGACATCGGTGGTGCATTTTCGATAGTCACTCTGCATGCACGAATAATTACGTGCGACTAAATAGAAAATAGGCGAAGAATCGTTGGAAAATTACAGAAAACTTAATACAGTACATTTTGTGGTTGAATCTGGTGACCATCATCTGTTTGGGATTCGATTTGTGGAGCGGAGTGACAGTAAGGTAAAACACTATTAACTCATTTCCCACATATAGATGCTTTCTGATGCCTTGTCAGCAGACGACGTTTTAACAATGTTGTGCAAAAGGGAGTACTGTGTTCATAAGAATAAATTTTCCTTTTGCCAACAATGTTTCCTATATGTTTGTCTTTTGTTTAAAATAGTTTGCTTACGGTTTGCTGTATGTGAGAAGACTGTTAACGGTGGTCTTGATGTAGCAAAGTACCTGTGTTTTCAAACGACATAGCCGTCGCCGACATTTGGTATTGATTGGGTCAGGAAACTACAAAGTTCTTTGTTTACAAACGAATTTACGATGGGCTACAACCAGCTTTGTGTTTTTAAATCGACATGTTGATAACTCAATGTAGTTTAGTTTGTGTTCACGTAGTCAAAATAACCTTAATCTTAGAGGTACTCGGACTTAACTTATTTTTAG
>JASEVX010000010.1:24758021-24884301 GCA_031761405.1 Serripes groenlandicus
GGGAATTATCAAAGAATACAAAAGAAATCCAGATCTGTTGTTTGTAGCTTTTCTTTCTATTGTTAATATATTAAGACATTTAAATACAGTAAATATAGAGAGTAAGTGCACCAATGTAACCTTCTCCTATGTATTTATATGTGGGCAATACATGTGTCCAAAAGGGGGAGTGGAGTAAAGTGAAATTGAAGTAATGTATGTCTGAAACTCTTCTCAACATACTTTTGTACGCAATCATTAGCCAGACACAATAGTTTAATATTGTGTGTATATATTCTATCCAGATTCCGTTAAAGTTTACATTATTTAAGCTAAAGTCATTTTGATTTATGAATAAAAGGTTAACATAACTTTAGCGCACTTTTCGATTTTATCGCCCCAAAAGAACAACTCGTTGTCAAATATTGTCCTTGCGACTAGTTATACGAAGTATGTTATTGTGTGTTCTGAGTTTGTGACCCACTGAAAACACTACCGAGTCCAATTCCATTAACCATACTAATTAATTCATAAATACTTAAAAACCGTATTTCACCAGTTTTGTGTCCTCTTATAAAATGCCAAATTATTTCATTTCTTACCCAGTATTATAATCGCAGGTATTATTAGCAAGCAGGGTCACGATTAAAGTCAACAAAGTCGTTTACTTAAATACATTCCATGAATGATGAAATTTGCTTTTAAATATTTAAATATTACTTTAGCGCTACATTAGGTTGGTGGGGATAGACCAATAGTAAAATAGACAAAAATTTGTAGTCACGATAGGATAGTGGTCACATTAAAGAATCAGTCATTGCTTGATGATAACTGCATGTCGTCACGTCGACTTATCGATATAAATGAATGTACATGTATGATAAGTACAAACATCTGCGTTGAAACCCTCTACTACTGCTAGAGCTGATTTTGTGAAGCCTGTGATCACCGCATCCGACCAGGCTCTATACCATTAGCGTTCCCAAATTACGTATTTGATATTCATACAATTGGCTATCTGTGGACTGTTCCAAAAACAAAGCTGAACAAGTCCATTTTAAAAATTAAGAATTGAAAAGATTTAATGAAGTGCCAAGTTTGTCGTTAAAGGATAACTAAAATAAACAACAGGTGCAATTCTCCCTCCGTTTAACTAATTGCACCACCCGACATATCCATCTTCGTCTAAAATAATTGAATTAGGTTATTACTACAGACGAGAAGCAATCCTTTTAATTAAACAGTTGATATACACATGTATCATAAATGTATAAATTTGAGCCGTTTCAAGCGATTTAGTGTCATATGACATCTGTGTATACACTGCAGACTCCGATGAGCCTTGTGTATACGCTTTGTTCTCAACAGAGCCTTCGCTCTCCGCTTTTTTGTAACTCAGGTAAGATGTTTGTTTTCAGTTTGACCAAATCAACTAGTATATTGCCCTACTAGTATTACGCCATTGCAACTTGAAGTGATACTGAACGTTATTGAGACGCCATTAGACCCCTAAATCGCAAGACGCGACCCATTTGGGATTATGAAACATACTATAAACACATCTATCCTATAACATGGAATTAATATCTTGCTGCGAATGGAAAGGTACTATATATAATTACATGTATATATATATGTATTTCTACTACCTTTCCTTTAAACATGATAGGCATTGCTATCAAAAAGAGCAGCAAATTGCTTAAACTTAGCAATTTCTTCCGTTGCCACACTGTTTCAATTTATATTAGAAAGGTTAAATTTTAATCTATAGAAATTTCCCGAACTGCTTTTAAACACGCTCTGCCTGCAAAAATGTCGTATTACGGAAGAGGTATACCTTTAATTTTACCTATATAATTAGTTGGATTTTTTTATTCATTTATTTTGATGAACTCTGTTCTAGGTCTGAATTGGTCAGAAAATAATACAAACTCGAAATACAGGATAAAGGTAAAATCATTAAGACCATCCTCAGTGTTAAAATTTAGTTGTGTAAACTTTGAAATAACCTATAAGTCGTACTGTACTCAACTGCTTACATTTATTACTACATACAATTTAAATTGGTCGTAAAACTGATGCAGTTGTATTGTGTTGTCCACCTGATACATATATATATACTATATTACATGTAAAAGGACAGTGAAGAATATGTTAGACTGTGCGGACGTCTTCACTGTACGAAGATATATCAAGACGCTATATCGTTTAGATGCGACTTGAATTATAAATTGTACCCTACCAATGCAAGAATTATCACAGTAGCAAGTAGATTGGCCTCTTGACCTTTGACATATCGGTAGTCAGTAGGTATTTCTATACACACTGATAGGGTTGCAATTAGAGTTTACGATCGGTTTTACAACTGTATTTCAGTTTAGTCTCGGCGGAAAGTTCGACAACGCACGTCTTTCGTCCGTTAGTCTAGCACGAGAGCTTAGAACAAACATGAATATACTTGATTATTACACGTCTTAAGATTTTTCACCAGATTAGGATCTTTATCGCACACAGGAGTGGTAGTAGGGAAACAAATGAGTGAGTTGGTAATGTATTTGCATTGGTTGATTCGCCATTGCAATCTATGTTAGTGCTAGATCGTGTCAGGTACAAGTTGTTATACCAGGTCTGGTAGACATTGCATTATGCATCAAGGGGTGTATTCAGATTGTCCTATCACACGAAGTGTTTGACGAGTGTAGTTGAAACTTGTAATTTGATTAGTTCATTCACCCAGCACATTGAACGAGTGCCCGATGTGTTGGAGGACAATATGAATACACACAAGTTCTTCCGCTTAGACTTTCTCGCACCAGGGATGTATTCAGATTGTCCTAGCACACCGAGTGTTTGACGAGTGCTAGTCGAAACCTGTAATTTGATTGGTTCATTCGCCAGCACATGCCCGAGTGCTCGATGTGTTAGGACAATATGAATACACCCAAGTTCTTACCGCTTAGACTGTTTAGCTCATCGCGGAAATGAAATGACGCATTTGTCATTCATTAGAAAGAACATATGGCCGAAGACTGTCTGATTCGAACTCACGACCCCTTAATAAATAGACATCGTCGTTACGAGAATGATATATCGTTGGTCAAAAACTCGATACACAATGCAGATATGAGCTGCATACATTTGTTTTCATGCATAACAAAGTAAAGATACACATATACATGTACATACCTCTCAAACGTTAAATCTACCTTTTACATTTCCTACATACTAAAAACACGCGTCAGTACGCGTCAACTTAATATCTAGTAATGAATATAAAATGTTTATAAATGAAAGTATAAGTTGTATAACTGTAGATAAGAGTTGACAACATTTTGGCAAAGGATAATTGCTTTTTGTTAACAATTTCTCCTTTTGCTACAACGATTTCAAAAGTCGACTTCTGTAGATGCATTATAATGCATATGTGAAAGAGGTAACTTTATATTATCTAATTCAAATTAATATATGAATACTCCAAAGAACTGAACTGTATTGACAGTCATTTACAGAATGATGGCAAACATTGTGGTAATAGGAGCAGGCGTTGTTGGTCTGTTAACGGCCAGTCGGATTCAGCTGGCCCTGCCCGATGCGAGGGTTAAAGTGATCGCGGATAAACCGTACTCGGAAACATGTTGGTTTGGAAGTGGGGGAGGGTTTTCGATGACCATCTTCAAAGATTCAACGATGAAAGAGGAGGAACTACAAAGGTTCGTTCTTATCTTTGTTCGTATCGTATATACATGTATTCCTCTGGTTGTTTTACACGATAGGGCGGGGCTTGTTCGGATTTAGGTATATCGGATGAAGGGTAGGAAAGCTTGATTAAAACGGAGGCAATCGCTATAACCGTTTGTGTCATATGACATCTGTGGTGCATTTTCGATAGTCACTCGGCATGCACGAATATTTACGTGCGACTAAATAGAAAATAGGCGAAGAATTCGTTGGAAAATTACAGAAAACTTAATACAGGACATTTTGTGGTTGAATCTGGTGCCATCATCTGTATGGGATTCGATTTGTGGAGCGAGGACAGTAAGGTAAAACAATATTAACCATTTCCCACATATAGATGCTTTCTGATGCCTCTGCAGCAGACGACTTTTAACAATGTTGTGGCAAAAGGAGAACTTGTTCATAAGAATAAATTTCTCCTTTTGCCACAATGTTTCTATATGTTTGTCTTTATGTTTTAAAATAGTTTGCTTACGGTTTGCTGTATGTGAGAAGACTGTTAACGGTGGTCTTGATGTAGGCAAAGTACCTTTGTTTACAAACGACATAGCGTCGCCGACATTTTGGTATTTGATTGGCTCAGCGAAAAACAAAGTTCTTTGTTTACAAACGACATAACGATGGGCTACAACCAGCTTTGTTTTTAAATCGACATGGTGATAACAAAGTAGTTTAGTTTGTGATCAACGTAGCAAAATACCATTTAGTACTTTATTATTTTTAGATCGACTTAGCGCGAGACGACACATTATTTAATCTAAGATAGACAAAGCAAACGAAATACTATAGAGTAAGCAGGTTAAAGATTTAAACACAGCTTAATATCTCAACAAATTCTTGATTACGAAATACATCAAAGCGTTTTTGTTCTAGTCATCACACAGTACTTTAATATAACGTCGTCATAGTTTGAGACCGCAGCATATTTTAGTTTCACATCGATAATAGCGATAATATCATAAACCGAGGGATACCTTGAACGCGTCGATAACTCGAAGTAATGTTTGGGTTGAGCGAGTAATCGCGTAACCGCTGACTTATGTTGATAAGATTGTATCACTGGCTTGATTTTCATATTATATAAATACATACATAAATGAGTTAGGAAGCTGACAATGACTGTAGAATAAATCGAAGGATACCTCGAACACGTCGATAACTCGATGTTATTTATGGGTCCTTTTAAGAGTACACTATATTTAGTGATGCATTTTGATCGTAATTCTCATATATATCTAAGGTCGATTTTCCAGGCCCAATTGTGATACCGAAATGGTCAATTTAACGAGATCGATTTCCACCTGACGTGATTTGTTGTCTATTACATGCTTACCTTTAAGTCAACAACTATTATACTAGATCAGAGGAATTATCTCACGTTTTTAATGAACAGGTAAGATACATTGAACAATTTGTGAAGTAACATCTTGGACAGAAAAATATGATGACATTTAGGTAAATTGATTACTGACAAATGATAAACATGTATACCATGTTGGTGAGAAGATAGGCACTAACGAAATCATTGTTAATGCCTTTGAAAGTCTTCATACATTTAGGTGCGTTAAATGGAGAAGACAAATCAATAGCCTTAAAAGGGGACTGTACTGTCAAAATTACCTATTCCGTCTCTGGGGCAGATTATAAGTACTATATTGGCGTCTATATAATAATGAATAATTTAATAAAGCAAACAGGAAATTCAATAAAAGAAAATGTACTTCTCCATGTGAGACTTGAACTCACAGTCTCCGCATAACTTGTCGATTGTCATACAAGGGAAAGGTACTGTCTATAAGTACGGCACGCTAACCGATTGCGCCACCGGGGCAGGTTACAGTTTGACATATATCTAATACTGAACTTTTTGATAAATCAACCAGGACATTTATTCAAATATTGTGCTCGAGGTGAGGCTCGAACTCACAGCCTTCGCATAGCCTAGTCCCTTGTCATACAAGGGGGAGGGAACTGGCCATAAGTACGGCGCGCTAACTGATTGCGCCACTGGAACAGGTTATAGTTTGACATATATATAATACTGAACTTTTTATTAAATCAACCAGAACGTTTATGCGAAACAATACTGCACCAGGTCAGGCTCAAACTCATTGCCATCGCCTAGCCTAGTCCCTTGTCATACAAGGGGAACATATAAGTACGGTGCGCTAACTGATTGCACCACTAGAGCAGGTTAGCTAATTTTATACATTGTGTGGTGCACTTAAAGTTCGCCTTTGTCTTCAACCTAATCAACACAATGGACACGGAAGCGCATGTTTTATCTAAATACTACGGTTGCAAAAGTCTTGTTAAAATTTGTCTCCAGTTTTACTTCAAATAATGAAAAATATAATCAACTATGCAACCGTTATTGATTTTAACCCATACAAGGGGGTGCTTTATTATTAGCTTGTTAGTACTAAAGTAAATATTTAAACATATCAACTATGCTATACAAGGAATTCGTTGATATCAGTAAAAGATATGAAAACAAAGCTGGAAAAATACAATACATGCAAACAATTGAAACAACTCTAAACTCAGATCCCTCATTTAGTCTTTGACTCTTTGAACATATGTTTAGCAAGAGGTGGCTTAGAGGAAAAAAGGAAGGTTGAACATTTACAAGAGATTAACAGTTCTCTGTCTTTCATGTTATCTTTTCATGATTGCAAAGCACAACATTTGGTCTTGCTAAACTGAAATAAGACGAAATAGTATCAATTCATCACCACCACCATTATAATTAAAAGTAAACTTGTTACCATTTTCATTTGCTTTCCTACTTTTATTGTAATAATTATGATAATTACCATTAATAATATCATTACTATTAGAAGTAGTAATGATAGTAGAGCTGACTCCTAAATTAAGCTCATAGGTTATTGTTGAAATTTTAAAGTGAAACTGTCAAACAGAAACAAATCTAATGACAGAAGGGAGATGCTTTTACAAATAAGCATGCTAGAGTTATCTTCTTTATATTGGACCATTCTCCTGATCTCTGTCAAACAAGAACACATTTAATGACATAACTAAATAAACGAAAGAAGAGATGCCTTAACAAATAAGTATGCTAGAGTTATCTTCGTTATATTGGACCATGCTTCTGATCTCTGCCAAACTAGAACACATTTAATGACAGAACTAAATAAACGAAAAAGGAGTTGCCTTCACAGAAAAGCATGCTAGAGTTATGTTCCTTGTATTGTTCGATTTACCTGATCACAAGGTATATGCAACTTTGATATCTGCCAAACATATCTTCTTTATATTGGACCATGCTCCTGATCTTTGCCATTCCGACACAAATTTATGGACATAACCCAAAAAATGAAAACATGAGGTACCGTCACAAATATGCATGTTAGAGTTATGTTCCTTGTATTGTTCGATTTACATGGTCACAAGGTATATGCAACTTTGATATATGCCAAACAGAAAGAAAGCTGAACTAAAAATGAAAAAGGTACATAACTTCAGAAATTAGTAGATTATAGTTATGTTCATTGTACTGTTCCATTCTTCTTACACCATGATAACAATATCATCATTGAATAACTCCAATATATTTATTGAGTAGCTCACCATTACTGAATATAAGGTTCAGATAGAAAGGGATATCTTGATTATTGTATATTGAATATGCGCATAGTGAACAACCTGATATGTATGAAAAATATATATCCAGACAAACATGTGCATCTGTTCTATATCAACATTTTTCGCAAATTAGTAACACAGACTTTCGGAAGCTTCTGGTGTGTTGAGAAGATTTTTAATAAAACTGAACAGATGTATAAGTAAATCTGAACATGCACTATTCTCAAGTGCAATCTTGTACCTTTTTACATGAATAAACTCATACAAGTTTGAAGGTGTGTATCTGAAAGATATTTAATTGATCGGACTGTTTCCAGTCAGTAGTAACTATGGTCAGGAATAGAGTCTTATTGCTGAATGGTCTTTTCACTAATTTGTTAAAACCTCTTTTTTTACTTCACCAGGTGAAGGCACCGTGGGTCAAACATTGGGTGTTCACTGATGATCTAACTTACTTTTTCCCGGGGTGTGTTGTATATACACTGTACTTGTATCATAGAGACAAATTATTAAACAATACGTTAACTGCTTCTGAATTAACGAACTATCAATATTTTAGTTGAGATATAGCCACCTGGAATATGTGACATGTTGACCTTCGTCTTATCAGTATGACGAGTAAGTAGGACATTGAGTTCATTAGCCTGAGTTTGACGATTGATATTGTCATTTTAAACAATCTTATATACACATGTATTCTTTGATATACAATTGAAAACAATTTTATGTCAAATATGTGTAACGAAAACGTTCGGTATACGTTGTATTTGATATGCAAATTTACATCACCGTTTCGAAGTGATGGAGTTTAGGATTACATATATAAGACAAGTGGACCCCTTCAGGGTTGAGTATACTTTTCGCTAAAGGGATCTTCTGCGTCTTTAGCCCTGCACCAGTGTCGTTGGTGGCAGCGGTGGGATGAAGACAACTGCCATACCGGAGTTGCCTTACCCACGGGTTTCCCAGGCCAGGACTCGGGGACGAGTCTTCTCGGAGTGGGAAGTAGTGTAACGAAAACGTTCGGTATACGTTGCATTTGATATGCAAATTTACATCACCGTTTCGAAGTGATGGAGTTTAGGATTACATATATAAGACAAGTGGACCCCTTCAAGGTTGAGTATTCTTTTCGCTTTGCGTCTTTAGCCCTGCACGTTACATATGTATGAATATACTCTGTGCTCTTTGGAAATAATATATTAAAACTTGCTATAAAACTTGTAGTTTTTTATGCAATAAAGCATATTGTATTGTATTGTATTTATTCCAATAATAATCTCCCTTGATTATAAAAGTCGAATAAACATTTCAGCTGATCTAAACTACTATTTACTAGATTGGCGCTGATCGTCAGTTTAAAAGTTTTCAAATGAGAAATCTTTGATATAATTTATAACTTATTCATTCTATTAGGGCGAACTACATTGGTTTAGGAGGCTACACAACCCCGGATTATATTAGTCTTACGGTCTAACACGAGGAGATAGATGATATATTATATTTATGCTATAAACTGTGTCCAAATTTAAAGGTGTGTTTTGTTGTATCTGTTATACCTCTTGGGTGATATATTAGATAGATGGTATAAACTGTGTCCAAATTAAAAGGTTTGTTTTGTAATAACTGTCATGCTCCTTGGGTACTATATAGATACACGTGTGTATATAATTATAGTATATAAACTGTTTCAGAACTTGAATGTAACTGTAGTCATAACTGTCATATTTATCGGAAACAATATGTATTACTGAAGTGCAAAGTCGTGTGTCATATTGATTCGAAAAGGAAAATTAAAAACAAAATAATGAAAATCCGTATCATAAGAAAGAAAAACTGTATACGTGTACACTTGGGAAACAGCAGAAGGATTAGTAAATGATATTTTGAAAGACTTTATTGCATTTTCTACCAGCGTAGGTCAAGATCAGCCTGAGTATTTGCAGAATAGTCACAGTTCCGCCAGTTTTCGAGAAGAAATAAACATTTGAATTAAATAACATTGATGCACCAACAAATATTTTCTGATTATTAATCATAATAATACTATGGTTGTTGGACGTATCACATTGGTTTTAAAATGTTAAATGTCATCTGCAACAAATGGTTCTATAGAAGAGAAATGTTGGTTTAAATGTATGCATTTAACATCAAATGTGAAGCAAGTTATACAACTTTAATTAACAATTCTCGATGTTTACTCCATGGATACTCAAACCAGTACTCTTGCCAAAATGTCGAACCTTCACGGGAAACGAACCCAGCACCTTGGAAAATGAGGCCAACGTTCTACGTCTAAGCCAAATATAGAAAGTTTATTCTATATTTAAACATTTCTTTCTTACTTACTACTGTCAATATGACTGGTTGCCATTTAACGCAACACATGATCTAATGACCTGTCTGTTTGCTTAATTAACAGAAACATGTTTAAATTACAGGGAGCAGACATAGACCACACGTGGGCGAGGCTAAGACCTGGAAGGCGTATGATAAGGGTGGAGAAGGAGACAATGGATTTTAACAATGGACAATTGAAGGTACTTGTAATAACCTTAGATGTAACTTATTGAGTTTTAAAGCTGTAGTGTCTCGATCAAGGGATATGGGTCTTTACTGTACGCAGGTAATGCTAAGGGTTTATTGTTGCAGACCCGGCCATGGAAGACTTAGTCAACCACGTGTATCCTCACAGTGTTACCAGATTATGCGCTGTCACTGTGGATGTAACATCAGCATATCTATGTAAATTCTGGCTAGATCCTACCCAATAGTTATTTGCTTGAATAACTTAATGTCTTCCCAAAATGGAGGAGGAACAAGACCCAAATTCGCTGGACGACGAATCCGCCGTGGTCGAAGGGTAAGCGTGGCCAATGCTCAATACCAATTCGTGGCGGTCATGGTCGAGTACCCGCAAGTCAAATTGCATAGCCTCGCTAAGCCAACAAGGGATCATGAATGCATTTTCTTTTGTCGTGATATGACTGAATTAATGTTGATAATTGGCGTAAAATCTTGATTAAACAAAAGAACATCACCGGACGCAATTATAATTAACCATTTTGTATTTTCAGGTTGTCCATAACTATGGTCATCACTCCAATGGTGTTGGGTTCTCCTGGGATACATCTAACGATGCTAACGATTGGGTGCTACAATCGTTAAATAGAAATGCTTAATTATAATTTATAGTAATGCCATGGATCTAGTCAGTGATCTCGTTTATGTGTTACTTGTCTGTAGAATAATGTGAAATAACAGTGTATCATATCCTGATAAAGTCACTGTGACAAACAGTGAGTTGATGAATTCAAGAAAATGTTATTGTTATCAATTTTGATCTCTATTCCAAACACTAATAAAGTCACTGTTACAAACAGTCATACAATCTCTATTCCAAAATCAGATAAAGTCACTGTTGCAAACAGTCATACAATCTCTATCCCAAACACTGATAAAATCACTGTTCCAAACAATCATACAATCTCTTATCCAAACACTGATAAAATCACTGTTCCAAACAATCATACAATCTCTTATCCAAACACTGATAAAATCACTGTTCCAAACAGTCATACATTCTCTATTCCAATACTGATAAAGTCTCTGTAACAAACAATCATACAATCTCTATTCCAAACGGCGATAAAGAGGCTGTTTTAAACACTGAGTAGTAATGTAATATATTTTATTATAGACCTAGACGTGATTTCCCAATGAAATAGATAAAATCGACGAGGGAAATATATGAAAAAAAAGTTTTGTTGTCTATGATGATGGAAAACTATATTTTTGAATTGATTAACCAGTAAATTCTGAGTATTTTATTTATCCCGTAACATGTTCAACATTCTTATCCCTTTCCCAAATACAACATCGTTGCACAAATGTGGAAAATCTCAATAAAAGAAAGTATTAATAATTGAATAGAGTCGAAAACATTATGGCAAAACGAGAAATTATTCGTTTTGTGCAATTTTTCCTATTGTCACAATGTTTTCAATAGTCGTCTACTGCAGACGCGGAAGAATGCGTTTTTGTTGGAAAGGGTTAACAACATATCCTTTACTATACCGAGATAATGTTGTTCGGGGTTTTGAAAAGCATTTTGGTCATTTTTATACAACAAGAGACATATATATGTCTCTGATACAACCAATTCGGAAAGCGTACTACTTTTCAAACGTTTGGGAAAACATGAACGAATGAATGAATGTATATTGTTTTATGGCGCATCGACAGCTAAGGTCATTTAGCGCGCAATTAAATTTAATTATTCATGATCTCTGGGTAAACAAACCAGTACTAGGCTAGAAAATGTGCCTTGCCCAAGGGCACTCCACCATGACCGTAGTTGGGAAAACATGTGAAAACTTCTATAAATAAAAGTATAATTATTGAAAATTTGTGAAAATTCTGTTAAAAAGAGAAAAAAACTCCTGATGGACAAGTTCTTCTTTTGTCACAACGTTTTCAAAAGTAAATTGCTGTATATGTAGGAAAGGCTATTTAACACAGCACAATTGACGATCCAGATCAGACGGATAAGGGTTACGGACTAATCTTGGTTTTCACTAGTTTTCACTCCATTAATCAAAATAGTTACCATTGCCTTGTGTATTCGCAACCGTTCGCGTCGAGGATTTGTAACCGAGTGTCTCGGGTTCGATTCCCAGTCGAGGCGTGGCAGTAATGGTGGAGTGACATTGTGCAAGGTACATTTCCTAGCCTAGCCTAGTACTGGTTTGTTAACCAGATGTTTAAGAACAAGTGAACTGTCGCCGTGATGTAAATAGAATAATGTTCAAAACGGCGTAAACCCAATAAAACGAAACAAAAAAGCAACCGTTAGATTGTATAACAGTTAGCCGAGACCAATGCAGCTATATTAAATTAACTTCGAGCATTGAGCAGTGATAATACAATAAATATTTCAAAGACAACCTTAACCCTCCCTTTCCCACTTGTTTAGGCATTCAGGCGCATCTGCAGTCTTTTGATAACTTCAAGCAGTTACATGTACCCATTTTGCCAGAATGTTTTGATCTCTATTCAAGAATCATACGTTCATAAATAGAGATTCTCCATAAATACCGAGCAGATTATTCGAAGTGAACATATTATAATGAACTAACCCGTGCCCAACTTTTAATAATGTAGATCACATTACGCGAGTTATACTCCATTTATAAACAATGAAGATCCTGACCAGCATTTCACATACGTGCAGTCTAAAAACCGTACAAACAAAGAAACAACGCCGTGCCCAACTTTTAATAATGTAGATCACATTACGCGAGTTATACTCCATTTATAAACAATGTAGATCCTGACCAGCATTTCACATACGTGCAGTCTAAAAACCGTACAAACAAAGAAACAACGCCGTGCCCAACTTTTAATAATGTAGATCACATTACGCGAGTTATACTCCATTTATAAACAATGTAGATCCTGACCAGCATTTCACATACGTGCAGTCTAAAAACCGTACAAACAAAGAAACAACGCCGTGCCCAACTTGTAATAATGTAGATCACATTACGCGAGTTATACTCCATTTATAAACAATGTAGATCCTGACCAGCATTTCACATACGTGCAGTCTAAAAACCGTACAAACAAAGAAACAACGCCGTGCCCAACTTTTAATAATGTAGATCACATTACGCGAGTTATACTCCATTTATAAACAATGTAGATCCTGACCAGCATTTCACATACGTGCAGTCTAAAAACCGTACAAACAAAGAAACAACGCCGTGCCCAACTTTTAATAATGTAGATCACATTACGCGAGTTATACTCCATTTATAAACAATGTAGATCCTGACCAGCATTTCACATACGTGCAGTCTAAAAACCGTACAAACAAAGAAACAACGCCGTGCCCAACTTGTAATAATGTAGATCACATTACGCGAGTTATACTCCATTTATAAACAATGTAGATCCTGACCAGCATTTCACATTCTTGCAGTCTAAAAACCGTACAAACAAAGAAACAACGCCGTGCCCAACTTGTAATAATGTAGATCACATTACGCGAGTTATACTCCATTTATAAACAATGTAGATCCTGACCAGCATTTCACATTCTTGCAGTCTAAAAACCGTACAAACAAAGAAACAACGCCGTGCCCACCTTTTAATAATGTAGATCACATTACGCGAGTTATACTCCATTTATAAACAATGTAGATCCTGACCAGCATTTCACATACGTGCAGTCTAAAAACCGTACAAACAAAGAAACAACGCCGTGCCCACCTTTTAATAATGTAGATCACATTACGCGAGTTATACTCCATTTATAAACAATGTAGATCCTGACCAGCATTTCACATTCTTACAGTCTAAAAACCGTACAAACAAAGAAACAACGCCGTGCCCAACTTGTAATAATGTAGATCACATTACGCGAGTTATACTCCATTTATAAACAATGTAGATCCTGACCAGCATTTCACATTCTTGCAGTCTAAAAACCGTACAAACAAAGAAACAACGCCGTGCCCACCTTTTAATAATGTAGATCACATTACGCGAGTTATACTCCATTTATAAACAATGTAGATCCTGACCAGCATTTCACATACGTGCAGTCTAAAAACCGTACAAACAAAGAAACAACGCCGTGCCCAACTTGTAATAATGTAGATCACATTACGCGAGTTATACTCCATTTATAAACAATGTAGATCCTGACCAGCATTTCACATTCTTGCAGTCTAAAAACCGTACAAACAAAGAAACAACGCCGTGCCCAACTTGTAATAATGTAGATCACATTACGCGAGTTATACTCCATTTATAAACAATGTAGATCCTGACCAGCATTTCACATTCTTGCAGTCTAAAAACCGTACAAACAAAGAAACAACGCCGTGCCCACCTTTTAATAATGTAGATCACATTACGCGAGTTATACTCCATTTATAAACAATGTAGATCCTGACCAGCATTTCACATACGTGCAGTCTAAAAACCGTACAAACAAAGAAACAACGCCGTGCCCAACTTGTAATAATGTAGATCACATTACGCGAGTTATACTCCATTTATAAACAATGTAGATCCTGACCAGCATTTCACATTCTTGCAGTCTAAAAACCGTACAAACAAAGAAACAACGCCGTGCCCACCTTTTAATAATGTAGATCACATTACGCGAGTTATACTCCATTTATAAACAATGTAGATCCTGACCAGCATTTCACATACGTGCAGTCTAAAAACCGTACAAACAAAGAAACAACGCCGTGCCCAACTTTTAATAATGTAGATCACATTACGCGAGTTATACTCCATTTATAAACAATGTAGATCCTGACCAGCATTTCACATACGTGCAGTCTAAAAACCGTACAAACAAAGAAACAACGCCGTGCCCAACTTTTAATAATGTAGATCACATTACGCGAGTTATACTCCATTTATAAACAATGTAGATCCTGACCAGCATTTCACATTCTTGCAGTCTAAAAACCGTACAAACAAAGAAACAACGCCGTGCCCAACTTGTAATAATGTAGATCACATTACGCGAGTTATACTCCATTTATAAACAATGTAGATCCTGACCAGCATTTCACATTCTTGCAGTCTAAAAACCGTACAAACAAAGAAACAACGCCGTGCCCACCTTTTAATAATGTAGATCACATTACGCGAGTTATACTCCATTTATAAACAATGTAGATCCTGACCAGCATTTCACATACGTGCAGTCTAAAAACCGTACAAACAAAGAAACAACGCCGTGCCCAACTTGTAATAATGTAGATCACATTACGCGAGTTATACTCCATTTATAAACAATGTAGATCCTGACCAGCATTTCACATTCTTGCAGTCTAAAAACCGTACAAACAAAGAAACAACGCCGTGCCCACCTTTTAATAATGTAGATCACATTACGCGAGTTATACTCCATTTATAAACAATGTAGATCCTGACCAGCATTTCACATACGTGCAGTCTAAAAACCGTACAAACAAAGAAACAACGCCGTGCCCAACTTTTAATAATGTAGATCACATTACGCGAGTTATACTCCATTTATAAACAATGTAGATCCTGACCAGCATTTCACATACGTGCAGTCTAAAAACCGTACAAACAAAGAAACAACGCCGTGCCCAACTTTTAATAATGTAGATCACATTACGCGAGTTATACTCCATTTATAAACAATGTAGATCCTGACCAGCATTTCACATACGTGCAGTCTAAAAACCGTACAAACAAAGAAACAACGCCGTGCCCAACTTTTAATAATGTAGATCACATTACGCGAGTTATACTCCATTTATAAACAATGTAGATCCTGACCAGCATTTCACATTCTTGCAGTCTAAAAACCGTACAAACAAAGAAACAACGCCGTGCCCAACTTGTAATAATGTAGATCACATTACGCGAGTTATACTCCATTTATAAACAATGTAGATCCTGACCAGCATTTCACATACGTGCAGTCTAATCTTGGTCTACATTTATGTTTAGATTAATTTATAAAATCGGTAGTAAGTACTAGTCTTTCAAGTAAGAATTTATTGCTTTGTTATCATTTGTAAACATGAACTTCGAATTGAGTGGAGAATAATATATTGCCCCACCTGATTTATATATCGATTGATTAATGCTTTAAAAATGTTATGGATAGCGTCAGGAATTTGAAACAAGGAGGGCCAGGTTCAATCCCTAGTCACAATGCTTTTTTTGTCTCTCCTAAATATATCGTGTCATCTTTCAATAGTATCTTCATTCTTAAGACTAATTACAATGTTTTATATGTAAGTGTCTTATATAGCCAATCAGGTAATTGGTTTAACTAGACAATATATATGTTTGTAAATTATTTTTGCAAATTGACGAGATTTTGGGTTTAACCCAGCCTGAAGGATATATACACTTGTTCTAGGATTGTTTCGTTTGCTCATGTATGTTATTAATATTTATGATGTGTTTAAGTTTCTGATGATTTAATGTGTTGATTATCCATTTCCCACATGTAGTTTGCAGCAGACGACTATTGAAAATTGAGGTAAAAGGAGATATCGCTCATGATGTGTAATTGGTCCTTGTGCCACAATGTTCGTAACTCTGAACAATTGTTATACTATTATTATTTTTACATTTTCCATGATTTTGCTTATTAGTTTTGAAAGTCGTCTGCTGCACAAATTTGATGCATATGGGAAAGAGTTATTTCTTCAAGCCATGTTAGGCTGTAGTTTATAGAGGTATAGGTAAAAAGAAAGTAAACAACATATATCCTATCGCTCGCTTATACCCTTTACTGTTTGTACTCAAGATAATCTCAGAGAGTCGAGTAATTTTACCCTTAACCAAATGCAACACATCTGAAGCAGACGACATTGAAGACGTTGTTACAAAAACCGGAAAAATGTCCATAAAAGATAGCTGAGATGTTAGATAAAGTTGAAAACATTGTTGCCAAAGGAAAAACTGCTCATCGGCAACAATTTCATCTTTGGTCACAATGTTTTCAAAAGTCGTCTGCTGCCTTTAAGTTAAGGACAGTCAAACGTGTGATAAAGATCACCTTGGAATAGCGATTCCCTGTCTATAGCAACCACACTTTTAGTTTTTCCTATTACTCTTTTTCTGCATTAATGACCCTGTAATTAAAGACCATCTGTAAACAAAGGCCATATTGTTGTGTTCCCATGGGTGGTCTTTATGCACAGGTTCCACTGTACCTCGAAAACAAGTCAAATAGTTGAGCCACTAAAGCTCAGACGGTCAAAAGGAGGTCATGATTTCAAACCCTGGGTTGACGATTCATTCTTTCCGATGAATTACAAAAAAGGCACTGTGACTGGTGTCATACTTCATCCACCATAGGGCTAAATAATTAAGAAGGGGGGGGGGGGGGGGGGGGGGGGGAGATAGCAAGTTGCCTGGTAAGAATGTTGTGTGAAGTACTTGTGCGAGAAAGCCAAGAAACACATGGTTACGTGATATAACCGAAACACTGTTGAAAATGTACTTAAACTCCAATCAATCATTCTAAAAGTCAAACGAGGATTTTACAAACAAACTTTCTTTATTTATCTAGACCTCTGTGTAAGCATGTTAAGTGTTTGTAAAATGATGCTTGCTTCCATTAAATTAAGTCAATTAGTATTTTCTATATTACTCGCTTTTTCTTTTTGTATGACCTGCTTTTGTAAGGTGATACACTGGGATCACTTCTCCGTCATTTGCTTGTCCAAAATCCTTACATATGGATATTCTAGAAGATGAAATGCCTTGGTGATATCTGGGCTAATTTGGAATATGGATCGTGTCACATCAAACACCAGGTCAACGCCAAGAAAAAACATAGTGGACAATTTACGTGCCACTTTTTTCACTCGATCTGGATGAACAAATAATTTCTTTAACCCTTTCCCACACCACATAAAGAGACATATATAGATGAACATTTACGAAAGTATTATTGCAAAAATATAAATGCAAAGGATTACCTATTCCTCCTTTTGTCATGTTTTTATATCTTTTTAAGAATTATACTTCCATTTATAGGGATTTGCATTGGTGTTTTTAAAGTAGCCTGCAGATTTGTTGTTGGACAGTCAAAGCTGTGATAAAGATCACCTTTGAAAAGCGATTCCCTGTCTATCACAACCACACTTTTAGTTTCCCAATTACTCATTTTCTGTGTATAATTGATCCTGCAATTAAAGACCACCTGTGAACAAAGGCCATATTGTTGTGTTCAATGGGTGGTCTTTAGACACAGGTTTAACTGTATCTACTGTAACAGATGTATAGTGTTGATGTACGCTTGATCATATATGGAGCCACGGTTATCATTGAGCGTTACAGGACCCTCGTGGTCCTCTTGCTTTCGTTTATGTTTCTCATTAACTGTACCCACGTGTTACGTCGATTCCATGTGTAATAACTGACATACAGTTCTGCATAACCAATGGAATGAATACTGCTTGTTCACTGATCCGTGAACTGTATTTTGATATATTTGGTTAAGGTGAGTGAGTGATTAGGGTTTAACGCCGTTTTCAACATTTGTTCAGTCATATCACGGCGGCCAGTTCACCTACTCATGTGTTTCCTGACTTTTTCACACCAGTACTTCATACAACCATGTTTCTAAGCAGCTGGCTGCTTTTCCACATATTCTGTAAGCCCATTGTTGGAAACATGACGATTGCCAAAGTGAGTTTTGTCAACGTCAAAAAGAATGTTGACCAAACTTGGGTTGGAACTCACTTCCCCTGGATTGACAACCAGCGTCGCAGAGTTGTCGTTCCTTACACTCACATATAACGAGTCGATAGTGTTTATGAATGTAAGTTTATTTGGAAGAGGAATCAATTCCTAGTTACACATCAGGTTTGCTGAGCGAACGCGAACTGTCGATATATAAAGGTTATGCACGTAGAACGCCATTAGTTTGAAAAGGTAAACATTAAAGTTATTACATGTTGAATAGTTTTATTGTACATGAATATGTAGAGATATTAGCCTATATAGACTTTATATACATGTATATATTCATACTCGAACAATGATAACAGTCATTTTAAATACTGATTAACTTTTTGTTATGAAACTATCGATAAGTTATTCCTTTAACCCTTTCCCTAATACGACAATTCTGCAGCAGACGACTTTGAACGTATTTTGTCAAAACATAGAACATCTCTATAATTGAATGAATAACCTATGACTAAAAGCGGAAAACATTGTGTCAAAAGGAGAAATTGCTCGTTTTGAGCAATTTCTTCTTTTGTCACTATGTTTTCAAAAAGCCGTCTGCTGCAGAGGCGTCAGAAAGCGTCTATATAAGGGAAAGGGTTAACACATACAGACGCATATGCAGCATACGAACTTGACAACATTGTGGCAAAAGGAGCAAATTCTCCTTTGGCCAATATGTCAACACCTTGATTCAGTTAATACAATTGTATTCAAAATTGTGTGTAACACAGTGTTATTATATTTGGGAAAGGGTTAACTGAAAAGTTGATAATTTATTCCAATGGTTTAAGTTATTATTTACTCTAACCGGGTGGAATCAATACATTGAAAACCATTTATTATTAAATTAAAGATGGAGAAGAGAAAATATGAAAATCTATGTTAAGCAATTTTTCGAAAATCTAGTTTCGCTTTCAATTCTACGTAGTTTATGTTATAATCATAAACAATACTACATGTATCAAAGAACACTGTTTATTCACAAGATATCGCGGTCTACATTGGTATATCTGGGTTGGGTTATTTACTTAGACTGAAAAAGAAAAGCACGAACTACAATCATGTCGAGTTATTATGATCGCCCGATGTCTTCGCTGTTTTATAAATATTAATATATCTGCAACCACTGGACCAAATGCTATAAAAGTTCATAATCAAATCGTTTGGTTTCATGCACATAGAAACCGATAGAATATCTTTTCAAAAAATATCCCCGTAAGCACAAGGGGTTGGGCTGTATTGAAACATTTGATTTTCGCCTGATCTTTATATAATTCCACAGTTGTTTATAGGGTCAACTCTGCAAACAAGAGGTATTGTCTTATGTTGGCTTATATAAGTGATCTAGCGACATTACCCATATTCGAACTTAACCTTGATATCACAAAGATAAAACTTTAAAATGTTTAGTGAATAATATGGAAACACTATAAAGTAAAGAACAATTATTGAATAAAATTGAAAAATATTATGGCAAAAGGAGAAATTGCTCATCGAAATGCGTCTGTCGCAGAGGCGTCCAACCGCGTCTATATGTGGCAGAGGGTCAAGTCCAAAATACAGTATGTACAGTTGTGTAAAGTGTTTTTTCTTGAAATCCTCTTCAAACTTAGTCTACGTATCACCAGGACACACTTTCTATCAACGTTTCATCATTCAGGAGTCAACAATGCTGCTAATAAATTGTCCACACTACTTTTAGCTCAGCTAAGCCAGAGGCTTATGGTGAGCTATTGTGAACTGTCGTTGTCTGTCGTCCATAGTCCGTCAAAGTTTTGCTTCAAACGACATATCCTCCTGAACCGCTTTAATTTTGATAACATTTTACAGGGATGTTCCTTGCGTAGCCCATTCAAAGTTGTTCAAATAATTGAACTCTATGCGGAACACTGGTTGCCATGGCAACAGAAAGGAAAACAATCTTTTAATCACAAACATCTGACCAGATTTCAAAGACATTTGGCAAAATTGTTCCTTTGTTAAATCTCTACTAAAATTGTTAAAATTAATCTAATTTTAAACATGTCCGCCAGGGGGTGGATTTTTCTTTTTAAAAGTGTATAGTGAAAATTTAAAAAATCTTCTTGTCAAAGAGAACTTGACCTATTAGAAAAGAATTGGGCACAATGATTCTTGTGTGACCCTCTGCTCAAATAATTCTGATCCGTTGAAAAAACATGGCCGCCAGGGGGCTGTTTTTCCCCCTCATCAATCTAGCACTTTTGTTTTTTGACGGAAATAATTCATCAAAGAATCAATGTAAAGGGAGCTTGGGCAAGTTCGCATTTCTCGACCTTGGTCAAAGGTCAAGGTCACCGTTGTGTTAATACCTCCGTATGAATTGATGTCATACCTCTAGAACTTTCGAATGAGGTATACATTCTTTAACACTTTATGCGAAGTCTAATGTGAAAGGAGCTTGGACGAGTCTATGTTTCACTGAACCAGGTCAAATGTCATACACAGAATTATGGTTCAATGGTGTTTGAACGAGTTCGCGTTTCTACGAGGACACGTTCACATTTGCTATTAAATGCAAATTGTGTGTACGTAACAACGTCAGCTCTCAGCCACCGTTAATTTCAACGAAATTCCTTCATATTTCATACATATGTTTAATGACAAGGGAGCTTGGACGAGATTGCATTTTACGTACCCAGATCAATGGTCTGACGTCTGCTTCCTGGAGACACAATCAGTACAAGCGCCGTTTGTGTGGAAAAATCCCAAAGGCAGAACCCGCTCATCCCCGGACTCGAACCCGGGACCTTTGGTACGAGATGCCGACGCTCTAACAATGTGCCACGGTCTTCCACGTACCACTGTTTCACCTTCCCAACTGACATGCCCACTCAAACGTCCTTTATATATGTGGAAATAATTGGCCCAAGCATTTGAGAAAGGTCCATGCAACCGAACTGTCCTAAATAGCGCGACTCTAGTGTAATTATCTCATGGCGTGGTCGAACAATGTAATGACCCAATGTCAATCAGGAAGTTCATTATGTTTATCGCTTTGAAATTTAAGATTAGAGTTACACATCAGGCTCTCGAAACAACTTCAACATTTCAATTTAAAGATAATTTGCGAAGGACGTACATTCATCAGTCTGACCAGGTAAACATCACTTTTATACACGTAGAAATAGTATTATTTAAGTATTATTATTATTTCATATGTATATTTTTTATTGACTTATATAACACTGTGCACTACATAGATACACAGAATCTAACAATGCTTACACTGAGTCATTTGTAATGGTTATTTACTTTTATGAAACCGAATTTATATTTTATCAGCATTGAATCAAATACCGCTTTGTTTCAATTTTATTCACAATACGTCGCGGTTCATATTGCTGAAAGATGCGTAGCTGGGTGAGAATCGAGTGTATATGGTCAGGAAAGGTAAACGGATCGGGCATAAACTCCTACAATTAAATTATGGTGAACTCAAGCGGTGTTTTATTGACATTTTCGGAAGAAATTAACACTGATCAAAATCAGCTTATAAAATTCAGAGCATGTCTTTGGTTTTTACATTATCTGACTAATTGTATGCATTGGCGTACGTGCGTATGATGGATCTATGTTATCAACTCAGTATGTAATAAACATTTTAGCACACCTGAGCAGGATATATATCCTAAGCGAGTTATCTTGATCGTCAGGTGTACATATATGTTGTGTTTAATAACCTTTATCAAAATATCTCTTGATGTCATCAACTGAATTCGTTCAAAACGTTTGGGTTGATTGTTTTCTATTGTAACAGACAGAAAACAAGGTTTAAAAGATATCTTCAAAAGCTGTTCCTTCAAATACACACTAATAGCTGCAGTGATGCATTATTTCAAACATATAAAACATGGTCAGTGCATTTTGAAAAGCAAAATCTTTGTATGTTTTAAAAGTATTGCATGCAGTTATCAAATCGTCTGCTCCTTGGTCCTCATCATTTCTGAAAATATTATCAGGATAAAATCAGCAAAGTGCACGAGCTCAGTTTGGCTTCTTCTCCGGTCTGTTGTCTCACAAATTTATACATTTAACATCGATTGTGAAGCAAGTCATTACTCGAACAGGGCCATATGTCACAACTGTTAACCCTCTCTCATGGGCATCATACCCGGGACACTCAGATCAGTAGATCTGCGCTCCATCTCTGAGCCCCTGTTCCCTACATCGCCCACAAATTACAACGTAGCTTAATCAATAAGCGCATGCTATGGAATAGTACATGTAAAGCTACTCGTTAGGCAAACAATTGATGTGTTAATATCTACTTTATTTTAGGAAATAGAAATGGTTAAACATGCCAAATTATATCACTCAGCTTTAAATTTTGATCCTTTTCTGTGGCCCTAGTATTATTGTGAACATGGATTGACCGTGGACGTCTGAATAAATGTTTTGTGACCACTGCACTCGATAAGAGAAACATGCGGTTCCATCGTGAATGCAACAATAGATCTTCGGAAGTATCTGGCTTAGCGAAGCGTGATGTTTTATAGATTTGTTAACATAGAACGACTTGATTATACGCTTATTCACTAACACAATGTATTTGCATATTTTCGAATGGATCGGTCCGAATACTATATTGGTCAGTTATGTTGTCTACTACACACACAGAAACAATAAAATAATGCAAATAATGGATACATTCATTTTAGGTCGAATACCCATTACGTGTTTAAAACAGTAAATATGGTCGATGCTTCTTCATTGACCTAGGCAATTAATGAGATAGATAATAATATGCATCATTATATGCTTCTACATTTACCTAGACACACGTGTGTATATTTGAACGACGAACAATATTCCCCATATATATAGTTACATGATATAGGCGTTACATTACCATATTTGGAACCATTTTTGTCCTAGTCAAGTACTAACTTATCAATCCGCTATGTTGTATTTGAGCATGACGTTTTGCATGTTTTTGCACTAGACAATGTACCGATTAGCAACATTATTGTTTAGCTAGACACACTTGTGTATCTTCAAACGATGAATAATGATACATGTTTTTCAGAATGGCAACTTCGGGAAAGGAACAGAATAAAAACAAATTAATTTTTGCGGCAATAGACTTTGGAACAACATACAGTGGACATGCTTTTTCCCTAAAGAATAGATTAGATAAGAACCCTACAGACATTTCAACAATTGTATGGCGATCCGGATCGACAACTCTAAACTCTCCCAAAGTCCCTACCTGCATTCTGTTTGACAGGAACAAAGAGTTTTCTGCTTTCGGATACGAAGCAGAGAACAAGTACACTGATCTAGCATTTGATGGGGAGCACAAAGACTGGTACTTCTTCAGACATTTCAAAATGAGTCTGTATAACAAACAGGTATTTATGGCAGCTACTTTCTCCATTCTGGTATTAGCGTATTTACGCGGCGTACGACGTCAACAAGGCAGAACGACAACATGACGCAAGAACACGACAAATATGGCATTGGGAATGTTGAAGCCTTCGACTTGTCTTGTTGGGGCGCTATTTTGTCAAGTTGGCGTTACTCAAACACGACATTCAAAGGGCAAAAAAATGAAAATACATACCAAATGTGCTAACACCCAAGCGCCAGAATGACAAATATGAACGTTGTCTCGTTGGTGCCGCGTTAGTATACCAACTCGCCAGATGGATACATAATGTGAAGGCTTCGTGAAAGTTATACTATGGTTTGTCGTTATTTGAGTGAGATGAAAGAGACTTTTGATAGCCGAGAAGTTAGATGTTTTCGTACGTTGGCTAATTTAGATCATTACATGTGGCATGTGACATCTAGTATCATTACTAAACTAACAGAGCACAGTTCTCACTGTGTACAGGAATGTCCATTTGATGACCATTCTGACGAATTGTTCAAAACCTTCCATCCCATTTAGAACACTGGTTTCCAAAACAGACATCAGAAAGGGACTCAAATACAAAAACAAATCAACTCCAAAATAATTGGGCCGATTACAATATAATTTCAAGGGAATATGTATTTGGTGATCGAAGATATCCAAGCCGTAACTATGGTTTCCATCGGCGAGTCTAGTTCCATTTTGAATATGCACATGCCGCCAACTTGAAAACTATTCTCCTCCGAACCCTGCTAGACCGGTTTCAAAATAGGAAGAATTTTCCTTTTGTGAGACTCTAAAAAAATGGCATCTAGAATTATTACTTACACAAAATATCACAGAGTTCTCAATATTTACAGGAATGTTCATTTGATAACCCTTCTTACGAATTGTTTTAAAAGTTGTATTCCGTTTAGAACACTGGTTTCAACGACATACACCATAATGGGGTTCATATACAAACATTCGTCTGGAAAAAAATGGGGCCGACTACAATGTACATTCAATGGAATGTTTATTTGGTGACCGAATTTGTTCAAGCCTAAACTGCTGCTTCCGGTGGCGAGGCTGGTTCCATTATGAATATGCACATGCCGCAAACTTTAAAAAGCTTCTCCTCCGAAACTGCTATGCCTATTTCTAAATATGAAGAATTTGCTATTGGTGACACTCTACACAATTTTAGATTACGACATGCATTAACTTGTAATTACACTGATTTATTTTAGTTATTGGTTGTATTCTTGGTATTTTCTTATTCTTTACAGATGTATGGATTTTTTCTTATGTATACAGAACCAATACTTACATTAAACAAGAGGGCCAAAATGGCTCCAAATCGATCACCTGAGTGATAGTATATTAGTAGCAAATATTTAACTGCAAATATCTGTTAACATTTGATCAGGAGTGTAAATGAAACAGCATGGAGTGGACATTCCCGCAGCACTCAAAGTTTTCAGTGGAATTTAAATCTTTGAACAATTTGAAAGAGGACCACCAACGGAACATTCCTGTGAGGTTTGGTTGAAATTGGTCCTGTGGTTTAGGAGGACTCAACGACGGTCGACGGACCGAGAGTGATCAGAATAGATGACCTGAGCCATGTGACCATTTTATTGATTGTGTCGCGACTTGCCAACACTGTATTCTTTATGTATTCCTAATAGTCTCAGCATCGTATGTAAAGGTATAAGACAATAACATTTACACTTGTAGAGTGTACAAAAATGCACTCTTTGATGAATACAACTCAGGAAAGAATATAATATAACAGTTATAAAGAACTGTACATTGGCGAATGAGCTAATAAGGAACTTTCTTAAGTCATGCTGGGTAGCACATACGGCCGTCACCAGTCAACGTCAAGGATGTCTTTCTATCGAACAATGTGGCCGCCCTGTCTCTAACTGTTCTACCCTTTTCCTTTTTATACAGCATCTTAACCGCAACTATACAATTGAAGACGAACTCGGAAAGCCAATGCCTGCTATGGATGTGTTTCGAGAGAGCATTCGATATTTAAAGAACCATATGATGAGTACGGTGAAGGAAAGAACCCTTGGTTTGAGAGACTCGGATGTGTTTTGGGTTATAACAGTGCCTGCCATATGGAATGAAACAGCAAAACAGTTCATGTACGAGGCTGCCATAAAGGTATAACTATTTGCGGTTATACACTTGTTTAGATCTGAAATACTAGTATTGATGTATGTGTATACAACATATCCCAAACTATTCGGCAGCGTGATAATATAATAGTCCATTTATAATCTCGAAAGATATTTAACCACAATTCTCGTAACACAACTTTGTTTAATCTACTTTACCAACACTTGGATTTTTCACAGTATTTATTTATTTATTTATTTCATCAGACTGGCATTAAAAATGAAGACCTTGTGCTAGCATTAGAGCCAGAAGTGGCCTCGATATTCTGTATGAATCTACAGCTAGAAACGAACAAGGATACAGAACTGAGTTATTTTAAATCAGGATCAAAGTACATGGTTGTCGACGCTGGAGGTATCCTTATCTCTCTCTCTCTTTCTCTCTCTCTCTCTCTCTCTCTCTCTCTCTCTCTCTCTCGTTCTCTCTCTCTCTCTCTCTCTCTCTCTCTCTCTCTCTCTCTCGCTCTCTCTCTTTCTCTCTCTCTCCCTCTCCAATCTCTCTCTCTTTTTCTCTCTCTCTCTCTCCCCTCATCTCTCTCTCTCTCTCCCTCTCTCTCTTTCTCTCTCTCTCTTTCTCTCTCTCTCTCCCCTCACCTCTCTCTCTCTCCCTCTCTCTCTATATATCTCTCTCTATCTCTGTCTCTGTCTCTGTCTCTGTCTCTATCTCTTTCTCTCTCTCTCTCTCTCTCTCTCTCTCTCTCTCTCTCTCCACATCTCCCTCTCTCCGCCTCTCTCTCTCTCTCTCTATCTATATCTGTCTCTATATCTGTCTGTGTGTGTGTGTGTGTGTGTGTGTGTCTCTCTCTCTCTCTCTCTCTCTCTCTCTCTCTCTCTCTCTCTCTCTCTCTCTCTCTATCTCTCTTTTCTAATGCACGTATGATCTCACCCCCGCACGCGCGTATATTTTAATTGAAGATAGTAAGACAACCGATAATATCAGCCTTCGTTTAGACAGGTAACCCGATAAGCCTACTTCCGAAGAGCGATAATGCCCGTGTAAATTCAAATGTCGCATGATGAATATACAGCAAATTCAGTTTACGATATATTTCTATTCTCAATGGAAACCTTTTATTCATTATGCAATATGAGTAGTTGAATTCATACAGATAATGCGACTATTTGTCGTTGTCGTTTACGAAGATACCGTATCTACCAAGTGTTGTTGTATTTTTAAATCAGTGATCCGAATGATGTATTTACGTGGTCGCCTTATTCACATACACTAGATAAAAAAAATTAATTACCTGAAATGTCATAGTGACATCGTTACTATAGATATAATTTAAAGCTAAATAGAATTGACGTATATTAAGGGTACTATTCTTTTTATATACTAGGTATTTCAGAGTTGTTTGTCTTGTACATGTCTATTTGCAGGTGGTACAGTAGACATAACTGTTCATTCAATCAGAGAAAATCAGTGTATAGACGAGCTTTATTCAGGAAGCGGTGGTGATTGGGGTGGATCGTATGTCGATGAAGCATTCGTGGATTTCCTAAATGCAATCTTTGGAAAGAAAGTTATAGATATATTTCGCAAGGATAAAACCATGGATATGCTCGACTTGCAAAGGGACTTCGAATGTAAAAAGAGAGACATATCGCTTCTGAATGATAATCGTATCCAACTACGATTGCCTGCTTCTTTACTTGATTTATATAAAGATAAAAACGACAATAAAAGAGTACAGACAGACCTGGAATCGTCTGCTCTACACGGAGAAGTCACGATAGTCGGGGATAAAATGAGAATTGAACACAGCAAGGCAAAAACCTTCTTTAAGAGGGCAAGTGAAGAACTCTTGCAACATCTAAAACAATTATTTAAAATGGAGAATATTCGAAACATTGACACAATTCTGATGGTTGGAGGTTTTGCGGAGTCCCAGTTTCTGAAGGAAACTATGCAGACATCTTTCCCCGAGAAACGTGTCGTTATACCGGATGATCCTGGTCTGGCTGTTCTTAAAGGGGCTGTTATATTTGGTCATAACCCGAGTATCATCAACAGTAGGATGAGTAGATATACATATGGGTTTGATGTTAATCACTTTTTACCATATTTACATTTTAATGAGAATAATGTGTCTCAAGAGGATACCGTGATCGATAATAAAGGCGTCAAATGTTTGAAGAAAGTCTTTAGTAAACATGTCACAAAATGCCAAATACTGGAGGTTGAGAAAGCTCAGTCGTCACAGGTATACTACTCTATAAAAGGCTGTAATTTTACGTTGGAACTATATATTTCAGAAGAACTCGATCCAATCTTTGTTACTGACCCGTCCTGTCACTTAATCGGTACTATTGACGTGAACGTTGGCCATCTGTCAAGCACGAGAGTGCGCGTCAATCTGAGGTTTGGTGATACCAAGATAAAGGTAGAGGTGGTTAAACTGGAAACAGGTGAAACAGTTGATACCGAATTCGATTGTTTGGAATAAGGACACACATGTGCAGAAGCTATTTTATATGCCCATGACTATACAGGATGTATTCATAACACTTAGTTGAATTTGAAGTAATATACATGAACATTTGTTATGAATCAAACAAAACAATATACCGTATTTGGTTATTCGATCCCTGTTCGGGTAATACCAAAATACTTCAAAACTGGTTAACATGGATTCCGTCCTTGGCACCAAGTAGTTGCGGGATTAGCATTCTGACTGATAAATTACTGAGGTAGCCTCGTGATATATGTAAAATGCTATTAAAACGGCGTAAAACACCATTCAAACAAATCAAATTTAAGAAGAAAAAAAGGCACTATCAAATTGGAATGAAAGTTTCTAAGTCGACTCGTATAAAAAATCCATTATTTTAAAATTTATTTTCGTTTCATAAAATTCAGTTCCAAAGTATTTATTTGTGGAAAGTTTAAGAGTATAAGAGATTTATATCTAAATACGTGGTTTAATGCTTTACCAAGCTTACAGAAATTTTATTGTCTTCTTCAAAATGAAAATCCATTAGTTATTAAAAATATAGCCCTTTATGTTTCAAAGCTTTTTGAAGAAATTTGATTGTGCACATTACTACATTGTAAGTTGAATGTAATATAATATGTATGTATATGTATAATTACGCAAATAAACTATTGATCAGACGTAAAGGGCAATATCACTGGTGCTAGAACCACAAACTGAGGTTGTTCGTGGCTTTATTCCATTGAAATACACCTAATTTATGAATTATCAAAGAATACAAAAGAAATCCGATCTTAAAGATTGTTAGCTTATCGTTATATTGAGACGTTTTTAATATAGTAAATAGAGAGGAAATCGCAAAAATTTAACCGTCGGATTTATTTTTCATATGGGCAGTATACGTGTCAAAAGGAAGAGTGGAATAAAGGGAATGCCAGTAATGTATGTCTGACACTCTTCTCAATATTCTTTTTGTATTGTACGCAATCATTAGACAGAAACAATGTTTTTATAAGAAATGTTTTATGTTTACAAATGTTCCCAGATACCGTTAAAGCTTACATTAGTTAAGCCAAATTCATTTTGATTTACAAATAAAAAGTTTACAGAACGTTAGTGAACCTTTCATCTTTTCACCCCAAAAACACTATTTGTCTAATATTATCTCGTGATTTGTAGGCCAAATCATTTGCCTATTTATGCATAGTTTGCGAGTGTTCGGAATTTATGACCCGCCGTAAACACTACAGGGTCCAACTCCACAAACATGACTAATGCCTCAGTCACATTTGCTCTACGGCTAGGATACGGCGGTCGTAGGTTACTGAAATCGAGAGATACATGCGGCGGCGGCAGAGGATCTGCAATGGCCTAAGGGTCACCCTGGAACGTGTCCCTATTTTTTACAGGCCGTAGGGGTTGCCGTGGGATTATAGAGCGGAGTTGTAACTTTTTTCATTTCTAGGTTCGCCGTATAGATTAAACACGCCGAAGCCATGCCGAAGCGCGGTGCCACGGCGACCATACGTCGGGCGAACGGTGGCCTAGGGTCTTATGAATTACAATTGACCTTTGCGAACCCCCCAAAAAAATGCGGCGGCTGCAGGAATTCCACGGGCGCCCTAGGGCATCCTTAAGGCGGCGCTACGTACGGTGCCCGTACGGTCGCCTTGATGTATATGGCACACCCTGCGCCGTGCGTGGAGCAGGTATTTATAACAGTTCTTTTTCATATGTATACTTTGCGTCTGCCTTGGTATTTGTCAAAAACCTACGGCCGCTGCAGGGACGCACTAAGGTGACCATGCGTCATCACTTCGTACGGCAGCCGCAAGTTTTCTGTCTTCACAAATTCAAAATACGCCGTGCGGCTACCTTAATAGATGTGACTGCTACAGTATGTTACCGTGGCAATGCTGCGGCGGCCCTATAATTGCCATTGGCCGTATATATTTTAGACCCCACGGCCACCGCAACAAATGTGACTGAGGCATAAGCGCTAAATAATAAATAAAAGCATATTTCATCATTTTTGATTCCCTTATAAAAATGCCAAAATGTTTCGTTTCTTTGCAACAATTGTTAGTCAGCAAGGTAACCGACTCTTGTCAATATAGTCGTTTATTAAAATACATTTTTCAAAAATGATGAAATTGGCTTCTAAATATTTAAGTATTACTTATCGCTAGGTTAGGTTGGTTGAATTGGACCCAGATAAATAAATAAATTATGCAGTCACGTAGGATAGTGGTCACATTAAAGAATCAGTCATTGCTTTATGGTTACTCCATGTCGACACGTCGACTTATCGATTGAAATGAATGTACATGTACGATGAGTAATTAACCCGGTTTAACCCTCTGACTACTGGAGCTGACTTAAGAAGCCTATGTCCGACCGGGCTCTATAATATTGGCTTCCAGACTCAACATACGTATCTTGATATTCATATAATTGGCTATGGACACTTCAATTTGCAAAGTTGGACAAGTCCATCTTAAAAATTCAGCATTGAAATGATTTAATGGAGTGCCCAGTGTGTCGTTAAAGGATCACATAATAAACATCAGTGGTAATAGTCTCTCCTTTTAATAATTGAACCGCCTAAATATTCATATTCGTCACAAATAATAGATTCGGTTATTACTACAGACTGGAAACAATTCTTTCAGTTAAACTGGTGATATACACATCACATGTACTATGCACGAATAAATTGAGCAGCGTCGAGCGATTTGGCGAATACGCACATTTTCACTAGAGCCTTCACTCTCCGCCCATATCTAACACAGGATTAGATGTATGTTTTCAGATGATACTAGTATTACACCAGTGCATCTTGAAGTGATACTGAACGTTATGGAGACGCCATAAGATCCCCATATCGCAAGACGCGGCCCATTTGTATTATGAAACATGCAATAACTGACACATATCTCGAATAACATGATATTAATGACAGGTCGTAAATTGAAAGGTACTACTAGTATATAGTAATATATATCATGTATTTAAAGCTTTTCTTTTCTAACATGAAGACGCATATTTTTTTGTCTCAAAAGTACACACATTGCTTAAACTGAGCAATTTCTCCCGTTGCAACAATACTTTTAACTCTATTAGATCAGTTAAATTTTAATTTGTAGAGATTTCCAGAACTGTATTCGAATTCGCCTGCTGCAGAATTAGGGAAATTACTAAAAAGGTTAACCTTTATCATACCTATATAATTGATTGGACTTTTTTATTCGTTTATTTTGAAGAGCTCATTTATATGAACCGGACTGTAGTGTGTAGTTTTGCTTCATGATTTATTTCCAGCGCGAATTAAGAAAATAGACAAAGATACGGCTGTAATTGTATGTCTGATCTAGGTCTAAATTGGTCTGAAAAGTCATACAATCTCCCGAATACAGGATAAAGGTAAAATCATTGTGTTAAAATATAGCATGATAAGTTTATAAAGTAATCTATAAGTCGTACTTTATTCACCGGTTAACACTTAGTACTGAACCGGTTTGACGCATATTGACTATCTGGATCACATTAATGTAAATTGGCGTAAAACTGGTTGGGCTGCGTTTCTAGTTTTTTGTTAACAGATACATATAATATTTAAATACATGTAAACGGACTTACAAACTTAACCCTTCCAATGCAAGACTGTGACAGGACTTTAGAGTGACATTTGACCTTTAACATATCGGTATCAGTAAGGTATCTCTATACACAATATTGGGTCAGTTAGAGTTTACCGACGTTTACAACAGTATTTCAGTTATATCACGTCAGCATGTTCGGCAACCCATGTGTTTCCTGTTATTATTGACGCGTTTGCCATTCACCAGAACGAACCATAGACCGAGTCCAGATTTGAACTCACGACCCCTTTATCAATAGACATCGTCGTTACATACTGATATATCGATACACACAGCAGATATGAGCTGCATACCATTGTGTTCATGCATAACAAAGTAAAGATACACATATTCATACCTCTCGAACGTCAAATGTACCTTCACTCCTCCTACAAACATGTACTACAAACACACGTCAGTTAACTTAACATCTAGTAAAGTATATAAGCTGTCTATACATACAAGTATAAGTTGTATAACTATAGGTAAGAGTTGACAAAAAGTGCGGCAAAGGAGAATTAATCTTTGTAAACAATTGTATCTTTCACTTTCAAAACACTTCTCGTGCAGATACATCAAAATGCATCTGTATACTATATGGGTGAAGGGTTAACTTTACGTTATCTTCTTCCTGCTAAGATATGAAAACTTCAAGGTGAAACTGCACTGTATTGACAGTCATTTACAGAATGGTGGCAAACATTGTGGTAATAGGAGCGGGGGTTGTTGTTCTGTCAACGGCCACTCGGATTCAGCTGGCCCTGCCCGATGCAAGGGTTTATGTGATCGCGGGTAAACTGTACTCGGACACATGTTCGTTTAGAAGTGGGGGAGGGTTTTTGATGATCTTCTTCAAAGATTCAACGAATGACGAGAAAGAATTACAAAGGTTGGTGTTATCTTTGTTTGTAAATACATGTACATGTATTAATATCGTTGTTTAACACGAAATGGTGGGGCTTACTACGGATTTCTGGTTATCTGATTAAGTGTATACAAGCTTGATAACAACGCAGGCAATCGTTATAACTGCTTGTGACCATTCGTCCAATTTCGATATTCACTAGGCATGTACGAATATTTACAAGCGATTTTTCCGACTGCCTTCGTAAATCAAAGCTCTGAAAGCGCTGGTGGTATAGGGGCATATGTAAGTTGAAAATATATGGCATAGATAATATAGACAAACATTGTTGAAACAATGACCTTTAAACAAACCAAACCAAAAATGTGCGAAGCACACATATTGCCTGCCTATACAATACAAATACCTAATTTATCAAAGTTTCACCCTTTTCTTGTATAAACAAAATAAAAAGATTGACAAAAAACAGAGCAGCGACCCTTAATTAAAATATTTCCAGTTCAGAAATCACTAAAGATTCACAATGTATATTGTAATCATGCTGATAAATAAAAGACAATCGAAAGCATGCTAGAGTTATGTTTCCTTTGCACTGCACATCTGTAGCTCTGAGTTTCCTATACAACAAGTCTTAAATTGATACATTTGGACATCTATTGAGACAATAACCGAAGAAATGAAAAATGAGTTTTACACCTAAAAAAACCAGATCAGATTTGTGTTCAAAATATTGTATCGATCTCTTAATCCCAATGTATACGTGTGACGACTTTGAAATGGATCCGCGAAACAGAAACAAAGTTTTGACCCATTAATGCAAACCTTAACGGACAAACGGACGGATGGATGAACACAAAGACGCACGGGCAGTCAGTCGCTCTGGACAAAGTACAACGCTTGGGAAACACTCATTAACGAAACAAGGGCATGTGTTTTTCATGCGAAAGTCATATAATAAGTCAGAACATGAAAAGACAAAAATATACACACTCCAAACGCAGCATGCTAAAGTTATGGTAATGGTGCACTGCAAATGTGTAGGTCATAAGTAACCTACAAACCAAGTTTGGAAATGGATACAATGGAAATTAATTGAAACAATCGCTGAACTAAATAAGGAAAAATGAAGATAACTAAGATAAGCAGACCAGAGTTATGTACCTAGTATTTTGCCGTTCTCCTGATCACACGGTATAAGTGTGACCACTTTCAAATAAATCTGCCATACAGAAACAACGTTTTGACCAATACATGCAATCCATGACGGACGGACGAATGCACATTCAGGCAAACAGCCGGCCGGACACCGGATTATACCTCCAAGCTTTACAGACAGAGACAACTTATAAAGTATTGATTACAGAAGACTGGTTCGATGCGTCAAAACACGTCTGTGCTTAGGAAAGCTTAGATTATGGTATTTGTAAAGTATTTGCAAATTAATTGTATCTCCGAAATGGGACCGTACAAGGTTAATTTACAAAAACCTATTTAGACTATACTTCTAGTTTATTTGTCAACAGATACGTCTAGGACTAGATTACACGTTGACGAACGTTGAATCTTCAATTAGCGCAAATGCATATACATTATAATTTTAGTCCCAAAATCGGTAGAAGCGCCTCAATTATAAAATAAATAATGACCTTGCGGTAATAACTCGTGTGTATGTTGACATTTTCGGCCAACTTTCTTTCCGACGTTTGACAAAAGTCAATGCGACATGCGTCATTCGTCTTTCACAAATGGGCTAAGTCTATGTGAAAAAGAACCCAGTTGGTTGGGAAGATTGTTGTGTGGAGTACTGGTGTGAGAAAACCAGGAAACATATTTGTAGATGAACTGGCCGCCGTGATATAACGTAGAAAATGTTAAAAACGGCGTTAAACCACAATCAATCAGTGTTGAAATCTTATCTCTAATTTGTAGATTTAATTCCTATGTCCTAGTTGGGTCGACATACAGCGACACGTGAGAATATTCAACACAACACGCGACCTGTTTTACCAACAATTCTCCAGTAGCGGTGAGACCGTTAGTACCATTCTTTCATGGCATGTATACACAGTAGGACCTCTCTCTTTGGATGGATTATGTAATAACAACTCCGTACCCTTGACCACGTAGACTAAATATACAGCAAACAACATTTAACTAAGCCTGAAAGTATTATTTTGAATAGTAATTAAAACATTGTGGAAAAAGACAAACTTGCTGATTATCCACAAAGCTATGTATAAACTATATATTTTTCCTTTTGATGTAAGGCGATATTGCTCGTTATCATTAATCTTTAGCATGTTATTCAAAATGTGTCCGGAAAGGAGATAGAGTAAAAGAATGTCCACAGTAAAACGTATAAATATGAAAAGAATTAATTTGAAACGTTTTTGAAAGCATTGTGTGAAAAGGAGAAATTGTTCATTGTCAGCAATAGCTCCATTTTCAACAATATTTCAATATTTGAACTGTTATATTATGACGGAAAGGGTTCCGCTTCCATGGGGAGGATGTAACCATTTCCCGTTTACAGACGCATGTGCAGCAGACGACAATCGGAAACATTGTGACAAAAGGAGAAATTGCTTATCGTAGGCAATTTCTACTCTTGCCACAATGGTTTCAACTCCTTTCAATAATTTTATTTACAGTGATTTGCACATTTCTCTATGTAAGTCGACTGTTGTATACTAATGGGGTCACAGCACGGTCAACGTTACCTTACACCACTGACATTAAGGTCAATCATAGTTCAGAGTGTGTTTCACTCGTTTGAACTATTTTGTATCCGATGATTAATAAATGCAAGCGGATGGTTTTTCGTGATTCGGTCGAACCAATGAAATCGTTGAAAAGGCAAATTATAACCAATCAAAACTCGATTTTGGTGTAGGTATACACATGTGGACTGTGGTTGCAGCTTTAATCCGACTTTTCGAAATCAGCATGATAATGGGATAGGCGCGAAACGCCCCTATCCCAAAAACTGACTTAACCCATAACCGATATTCAGAGATTCGTTTGTTTATTTGGTAACAATTGTTTGGTTATTTACACGGCTATAATCGATTTTTCCGTTATACCACGGCTTTTCCTGGGTTAGTTACCAGTACTACTGTAGTCTGGTTCTCGACTTCCTATGTTGTATTTCCCCTTTTCGCCAAAAGCTTTATGTTGCTTTATTTGTTTGTTATTCATAGAAATTCGTGGGAACATTACAGAGAACTTGCTACAGGACCTTTGGCGGGTGAATCTGGTGTCATCACCTGTATGGGATACGATTTGCTTAGAGAGGGCAGTAAGGTCAAACAATATTAACCATTTCCCACATATAGATTCTTTCTGATGCCCCTCAAGCAGACGACTTTTAAAAATATTGTGGCAAAAGGAGAAATTGTTCATTATGATTAATTTCTAGTTTTGCATCAATGTTTTTATATGTTTGCCTATATGTTTTAAAATCGCCTGCTTCATATTTGCTGTATGTAGGAAAACTGTTAACGGTGGTCTTGGTGTAGACAAAGTATTTTTGTTTACAAACGACAAAGCGTCGTCGACAAAGCATTTTCGTATTTGATTGGCTCAGCGAAAAACAACAATGTTCTTTGTTTACAAACGACATAACGATGAACTACAAAGGACTTTGGTTTAAATCGACATGATGATAAAAAAGTAATTTGGTTTGTGATCGACGTAGCGAAATACCATTAAGTACTTTATTATTTTTATATGGACTTAGCTCGAGACAACACATTATTTTATCTAAGATCGACAAAGCAAACGAAATACTATAAAGTAAGCAGGTTAAAGACAAAGCTAAATATCTCAAAACTCTCTTGATTACGTAATATATCAAAGCATTTTTGTTCGAGTCTGACACAGCAAAATATCACAAAGTACTTGAATATAAGGTCGTCATAGTTTGAGACTGCAGCATATTTTAGTTTTACATCGATAAAAGCGAGACCCCAATGAACTTGGAAGTTTGAATTAGGTTTTGAACAAATTCATCGTTTCATGCGCTGTTTTTAAATATATATCTTCAATTCAAACATCGATGAGAAATAGTCAGGCCAGTTAAAGTTAAAATACAATTGATTCTATTTACCTTTTCCCACATACACATATTCTGCAGCAGCTGAATTTAAAAACATCTTGGCCAAACATTCGAAATATTGCTATGATCGAAAATATACTTGTTTAGTTAAAAAGGTGGTGGCAAATGAGACATTAACAAATACCGCCATACACCTCTTTGTGGGACACGTTTCACGAAAACCGATATTTCGTTATAAGCGGAGATCGGAATCAGCAATGCTCTTTCATAATCGTTTATGTTCCCCCCAACAAATCGTACAAGCAACCAGAAGACCTTGATTACAGCCCTCTGACCCAAAAACACAAATTGCATTTGACTTGCGATAACTCAAACATCTGCTAGCTCGATGTATATCGTTGAACTCCAACCAATTCCTGGAACGGACTTAATGAGGTACCGTTTACTTGATAAGGTTGTATCACTGACTTGCTTTTCATTATAAACATATAAGTATATAAATGAATTACGAAGATGACAATATATAAATGAATTTAACATAAATCGAGGAATCACATGAACACGTCGATATCTCGAACCTTTCAACTTCGAGTTATCACGAGTACATTATATTTATTTACGTATTTTCATCGTAATTCCCTCATATTTCTAAACCATTTAAGGTCGAGTTTCGTTTGACGAGGCCCAATTGTAATACCGAAATGTTAGATTTAACTTGATCGAGTTTCGACTTCTGCGATGTATTGTCTATTACAGCTATGCCTTTCAGTCAACAACTAATATATTAGAACAGAGGAAGTATCTTACGTTTTAAATGAACAGGTAAGACACTTTTGTGAAGTTACAACTTGGACAGAAAAAATATGATAAAAATCTTTAGTCTATTGATTACAGACAAATGATATACATGTATAATATGTTGGGGAGCACTTAAAAATCATTTTGAATGAAATTGAAAGACTTCTTACTCTTAAGTGCGTTAATTTGAGCAAACAAATCCATTGCCTTAAAAGGGAAAGACACTTTCTATATGTACGGCACACTAACCTTTCCCACCTCTGGGGCAGATTACAAATACTATATTGGCGTCTTTATGATACTGAGTGATTTGATAAAGCAACCAAGGAAATTTGATAAAAAATGTACTGCTCCAGGTGAGGCTCGAACTCGCAACCTCCTCATAGACTAGTCCCTTGTCATACAAGGGGAAGGTACTGTCTTTAGGTACGGCGCTCTAACCGATTGCCCCACTGGAGCAGGTAACAGTTTAAAATCTATGTAATACTGAACTTTTTAATAAATCAACCAGAACGTTTATTCGAAAAATTCTGAACCAGGTCAGGCTCAAACTCATAGCATCCGCATAGCGTAACCACGTGTCGTATAAGGGGAGGGTACTGTCTATAAGTACGGCGCGCTTACCGATTGCACCACCAGGGCAGGTGAGCTAACATTTATTCAACCAGAACGTTAATAAAAAGAAAACTGCTCCGGGTGAGGCTCGAACACATAGCCATCGGATAACCTAGTCAATTTTCATACAAGGGGAACATTTAATTACGGCGCGCTAACCGATTGCACAATTAGAGCAGGCTAGATAATTTCATGAATTGTGTGATCCACTTGAAATTAGCTTTCGTTTTTCAACTAAAAGGACACGGGAGCGCACTTCTTATCTAAATACTACGATTGCAAAAGTCTTATTAAAATTTGTCTTCGGTTTTACTTCAAATAATGAAAAAAAATATCAGTTATGCAATCGTTATTGTTTTTAACCCATACAAGGAGGTGCTTTTTTATTAGCCTATTAGTACAATAGTAATTCTTTGAAAATTTCAACTGTGCAATACAAGGAATTCGTTGATATCAGTAAAAGATATGACAACAAAGCTGGACAAATACAATACAAACAATTGAAACAAATCTTAACTCATATCCCTCATTTTTTCTTTGACTCTTTGTAAATATGTTTAGCAAGAGGTGGCTTAGTGGTGAAAAGGAAAGTTCGACATTCATAAGAAGTAAACATTTCTCTGTCTTTGATGTTATTTTTTCATGACTGCAAAGCATAACTTTGGTCTTACTAAACTAAATTAAGAAGAAATAGTATCAATTCACCATCATCGTCATTATAAGCATATCTAGTATATTTATTATCATTTTCAGTTGCATCCCTACTGTTTTGTGATGATGATGATAATTACGATAATTATTATCGTTACTGTACTAATAGTAGTACATGTAATGATAGAAGAGATAACTCCGGAGATGCATTCACAAATAAGCATGTTAAACAATTAATGACAGAACTCAATAAACGAAAAAGGTAGGTACCTTCACAAATATGCATGTTAGAGTTATGTTCCTTTTATTGTTCGATTCACCTGGTCACACGGTGTATGTGTTGCAACTTTGCATATTTTTCTTATTATGGGGAATGGTAAACCTGTTTTATCTTCATATATAATTTGTCAGTAACTATGACGTGGTTGTGAACTGTGCTTGGGCTGGCATTCAGGACATTGGTAATGACGATACAGTGTTTCCGGTGAGAAGGGTCATCGTTAGAGTAAATATAGACTGGAATTCGTCCGTAATGTTACAACATGATAACAATATCATCATTGAATAACTCCGATACATTTTTCTTAATTAGCTCACCATTACTGAATTTCGGGTTTAGATTAAAAGGGATGTATTGAATGTTGTATATTTTATATGCGCATATGCAAAAGTCAACCTGACATGTATGTAAAATATATATCCAGACAAACATTTGCATCTGTTCTATATCAACATCTTTCGCAAATTAGTAACAAAGACTTTTGGAAGCTTTTGGTGAGTAGAGACTTTTGATTAAACTAAACAGATGTTTAAGTTAATCTGAACATACACTATACTCAACTGCCATCTTGTACCCTTTTTGCATGAATAGACATTTTGAAGGCATATATCTTAACGTTTTTAGTTGAACGGACTGTGTCCAGTCCAGAGTAAATATGGCCTTGAATACGTGCTTAATGTTGAAAGGAACTTTTCACATTAGACTTTCCTGGTCGACTGATTATTAAGTCCTGTAAATATGTATAAAAATGATCGTAATTATAAGGTAGTTTGTACATGGGTGAAAATGGTTGTATCTTATCCCTCCTTAAATGTTTGTATTTCGATATCGTAATTTAGCAAGCGACGAATCAAAGATATTCCATTGTCACATATTGGGGGCGGTGTTGTCAATGTCCATATGACCTTATTTTGGTACACGACACACCAAGATTACTACTTTGAGGAGTCTTTCCTGGTCGACTGATTATTAACTCCTTTCAATATGTATACAAATTATCGTAAACATAAGGTAGTTTGTACATGGGGATAACATGGTTGTATCTTATACCTCCTTAAATGTTTGGATTTCGATATCGTAATTTAGCAAGTAACAAATCAAAGACAATCCATGTCGTATATCGGGGGCGGGGATGTCAATATCCATATCACCTTATTTTGGTACACGACACACCAAGGTTAATGGTTTGAGGAGGCTTATTATTTTTGACAGCCTATATACATATTTTACGATTCACGAAATGTGTTCAAAATTATATTTTCTTCCTTTTGTATTTCACCAGGTGAAAGCCCCGTGGATCAAGTATTGGGTGTTTACTGACGATCTTACTTATTTCTTCGCGGGGTAAGTTGTATATGGACTGTATTTGTATGATAGAGAAACATGGCTAAACAATACGTGAACTGCTTCTATATTTACGAACTCTCCTTGTTATAATTGAGATAGGGCCATCCGGAATATTCGGCACATTGACCCTCGTCTTATCAGTATGACGAGTAAGTAGGAGATTGAGTTCATCAGCCCAAGTTTGACGATCGATATTGTTATTTAAACCAATCTTGTATTACACATGTATTCTTTGATAAACAATTGAAAACAATTTTGGAGTGATACGTGGAGCTCTTTTGAAAATATATTGTCTTTTATCATGAATGTGTTAAAACGTGCTATAAAACTTGTAGTTTTATGCAATAAAGCATATTATATTGTATAGTATTTATTCCAATAATTATCTCCCTTTATTTAAACTTCCGAATGAATGTACATTTCAGCTTATTAAAACTCCTTTTTACTAGATAGTAGCTGGACGTCAGCTTAAATTTTTCAAAGAGCTGTGAGAAATCTTTGATATAAATTATCATTTATTTATTTGATTAGGGAAAACTACAATGGTTTAGGAGGCTACAAAATTCCGGATGATACAAGTCTTATGGTCAAACAAGAGGAGGTGGATGATATATATCTGGAAAAAAAACAACATTTGAATTAAGTAACATTGATGCACCAACAAATCTTAATTCATCTTTAATCATAATACTACTTCGGTTGGTGGACGTCTCACATATGTTTTAAGTGTTAAATGTCATCTGCAACAGATAGTTGTATAGAAGAGAAAGGTGAGTTTAAATTTATACATTTAACATCGAATGTGAAGCAAGTTCCTACAACTTTTGTTATAAATTCTCGACGATAACTTCCTGGATACTCATACAAAATGTCGATCCGAATCGCACGGGAAACGAACCCGGGACTCGGGCTCACGATGCCAACGCACTACGTCAAAGCTAAATATAAAAAGTTTATTTTTGATTTCAACTGTTCTTTCTTACTTACTGTCAATTATACTCTGTTGACATTTAGCGCAGCAAAAATGGTCTCAAGAACTGTCATTTGCTTAATCAACAGAAACATGTTTAAATTACAGGGAGCAGAAAGAGACCACACGTGGGCGGGGCTAAGACCTGGAAGGCGTATGATAAGGGTGGTGAGGGGGACAATGGATTTTAACAATGGACAATTAAAGGTACTTGTAATAACGTTAGATGTAACTCATAGAGCTGTTAAGCTGTAGTGTCTCGATCAAGGCACATGGATCTTCACTGTACGCATATGCAATAAGACACCTAATTCTCCTGTGTAATTTATGTATTCTGCTTAATTATATATTAATGAGCGACGTCAGGCAAATATGGTATTGTTTCACAAACGACAAGACCAGACTCTGGCATATATGTGCATCTGCGCAGCTTTCCCTGTCACTCTACAAGTAACATTAACACACATATATGTAAATTCTGACTAGAACTTACAGGCTAATCAATACCCAAATGGTAATGTAACTGAAATATTTTCTGTTTTCCCAAAACGAAGGAGGGACAAGACGCTAACTCGCCGAAAGAAAAATCCACCGTTGCTAAGGAGTAACAGTTGTGGATTTGAGACATGGTAGAGTACCCGCAAGGCACATTTCATAGCCTAGTTAAGTCATCCAAGAGATCACGAGCACGTGTTCTGTCGTCGTGATATGACTGATATAATGTTGAAAATGTCGTAAAGCATTGATAAAACAAAAGAAAATCGCTGAACTCAACTTTAATAAATTATTTTGTATTTCAGGTCGCCATAGCCAAAATGTCAGGGGCAGGTCAATATTGTCGAGTAGTAGATCCACCACACAGTTAAAACAGATTTAAAATGTGTTAATTTCATTTAAAAGTAAAACTTTACAAGAAAATTACAAAGTAGCAGAATGGCTAGTTCAAAAAGAAATGTGGTAAAACATGCTTAAATAACCGTTTACCCGATATAATATTCAAGAATAATCAACTTTTGATTAACAAACGTAACTAAGTGTAACACTTGCATATTTTAAAATATTAATTTACCTGTATAGTTTAGAGCATTAAGGGAAAGGGAGAGAAATTGCTTGTTTTGTGCAATTCTTTTTATTCCCTCTCAAAGCTTTCCAAAGTCATCTGAAAACAATGAGTCTTATGTCGGGTGTATCAGAAAAGTTGGTGATACTTACAACCTACAGTTGCTGTTGTTTTGTTGTTTTTTATTGGATCCAGTGAGGTGATATGCTTTATTATAGACCAAGACGTTGTTTCCCAATGAAATAAATAAAATAGACGAGGGAATTATATGAACAAAAATACTTTCACTGAATACTGTTTTGTTGTCTATGATGATGGAAAACTGTATTTTTGAATTGATTAACCAGTACATTCTAAGTGTTTTATTTATCCCGTAACATGTTCAACATTCTTATCCCTTTTCCACATACAACATCGTTGCACAAATGTGGAAAATCCCAATAAAAGAAAGTATTAATAATTGAATAGAGTCGAAAACATTATGGCAAAGCTAGAAATTATTCGTTTTGATAAATTTCTCCTATTGTCACATGGTTTTCAATAGTCGTCTACTGCAGACGCGGAAGAATGCGTTTTTGTGGGAAAGGGTTAACAACATATCCTTTACAATACCGAGATAATGTCATTCGGGGTTTTGAAAAGCATTTTGGTCATTTTCATACAACCAGAGACATATATATGTCTCTGATACAACCAATCCGGAAAGCGTACTACTTTTCAAACGTTTGGGAAAACATGTGGAAACTTCTATAAATAAAAGTATAATTATTGAACATTTGTGAAAATTCTGTTACAAAGGGAAAAATAACTCCTGATGTACAAGTTCTTCTTTTGTCACAACGTTTTCAAATGTCAATTGCTGTATATGTAGGAAAGGGCTATTTAACACAACACAATTGTCGATCCAGATCAGACGGATAAGGGTAACGGACTAATCTTCTTGGTTTTCACTAGTTTTAACTCCATTAATCAAAATAGTTACCATTGCCTTGTGTATTCGCAACCGTTCGCGTCGAGAATTTGTAACCGAGTGTCTCGGGTTCGATTCCAAGTCGAGGCGTGGCAGTAATGGTGGGGTGACATTGGGCAAGGTACATTTCCTAGCCTAGCCTAGTACTGGTTTGTTAACCACGTGTTTAAGAACAATTGAACTGTCGCCGTGATGTAAATGGAATAATGTTCAAAGCGGCGTAAACACAAGAAAACGAAACTAAAAAGCAACCGTAAGATTGTATAACAGTTTGCTGAGACCAATGCAGCTATATTAAATTAACTTCGAGCATTGAGCAGTGATTACAAAATAAATATTCTCAAAGACAACCTTAACCCTCCCTTTCCCACTTGTTTAGGCATTCAGGCGCATCTGCAGCAAATGTCTTTTGAAAACTTCAAGCAGTTACATGTACCCATTTTGCCAGAATGTTTTGATCTCTATTCAAGAATCATACGTTCATAAATAGAGATTCTCCATAAATACCGAGCAGATTATCCGAAATGAATATAATATAATGAACTAACCCGGAAATAACTGACAGAATATATAATGTAAATCCTTATTTATAACTAATAGCATTTGTCAATACATCAAATAATACATGTTTACATACTTTTTGTGACATGACAGGTGTTGCTTGGAAAGTATGTTGTGTGGTGAACTGGTGTGGGAAAACCAGGAAACGCATGATTAGGTGAACTGGTCGCCGTGATATGACTGTACAATTGTTGAAAACGGCGTTAACCCCAATCAATCAATAAAAAAACATGACAGGTAGCGTTGCCGAGCGGCATAAGGAGCCATTCTCTTCGGAGGTGTCGGTTCGAATCCCAAAGCTACCATATTTATTTTTCATGAAATCTGTGTCATATACAATAGTATTTTTCAAACATAATGCTTACGCATTGCAGTATTTCGTTATATAATATTACTGAACAAGTGGCGCACAATCGGTTAGCGTGCCATACTTATAGAAAGTACCGTCCCCTTGTATAACACAAGGGACTAGGATATGAGGAGGCTGTGTGTTCGAGCCCCACCTGGAGCAGAATGTTTTTGCATATGTTTAACTGCTTTCCGTAATTAAAATGTTCAGTATAATGTCAAGTGACTATGTATGCTGCTCCTATTCTGCGTCATACTAACGACGAGTAGTAGTTGCTTCCCTCCTTGGCGCTCAGGTATATGGGATGAGCATTACGACTGACTGACAATTATATTATTCGGTAAAGGTGAATGGCGTCTAATCAATAATGACATATTTGCATACGGAAAGGATATCAAAGGTAGCGTGGCCGAGCGGTCTAAGGCGCTGGTTTTAGGCACCAGTCTCTTCGGAGGCGTGGGTTCGAATCCCACCGCTGCCAGAAATATTTTGCAAAATCAGACAAAAAGAATCAGCTATTCATTGTTGCTCCGTTTTGGTTGATTTCGGTTGGTTCATTGCAGACCGAATCCATGTTTATGTTTAACCTTTGCCCCTCTATACGATCACCTCTGTCGTATATTGGTAAAGCGTTCGCCTTGGATGCAGGAGGTCGCGGGTTCGATTCCCGGCCTTGTCACACCAACTACTTTAAAACTGGTAGTTGTTGCTTTCCCTCCTTGGTACTCAGGGTTATGGTGATAGCATTACGAATGACTTGCTGATGTAAGTATAAATGAACTAGTGGTATTTATAACTTTCCAAAGAAACGCCGTGATATAACTGAAAATATATCGGAGCGGCCCCAAACACCATACAAACAAACAACGTTAGACCCGACTCGTAGTGTACGACTTTAAACTCCATTTGTGAACATTTTAGACCAAGACCAGCATTTCACATTCGTGCAATCTAATCTTGGTCTATATTGTTCGCGTCTCAAAAATCAAATTACATGTAAATGTATTTATTTATTGATTGGTAATTAACGCCGTTTTCAACAATGTTTCATTAATATCACGTCGGCCAGTTCACTTACTCCTATGTGACCTGGTTTTCTCACACCAGTACTCCAAACAACGTACTTTCGTACTTTCGAAGCAACTGTCTTCCACACATTGACTGTTAGCCCATTGGTGAAAGACGAAGTTGAATTCTAAATACAATTATCATTAACAGAAAAGGAGCAAGCGAATATAAACATATATTGATACGTCCCGCCTAGTCGCTAGCTGCACTAGTCAAGTTTAATCTATTATTGGTAAAACATTGCGGAAACAGGAGCCATCACTCAAGATGGGTGATGAGAACTGTTACCTCATTGATTCACAGAAATCATCTTGAGTCAGAAGGGTAAGCTAGTGTGTTGGTTGTTTTATTTATGTGATTGTATTTATTAATCATGTTGTGTTCTAAAATACTTATCTGTTGTTGCGATAGTCCGTGGAATACATAAGCGCTCCTTTTTAGTCGTTGTTGCATTTGACAAGACACCACATTTCTAATGTGCAGATGACCCAGTTTAAACTACGGGTCATCTTACATATACGGTAACATGATGTCTGTCGATATATGTCTCTGGAGTAGGCAGTTATCATTGATGGTTCACAGTATCCAGTTCCAACGTTGTTTACTTGGAAATTGGTGAGTGGGGTCGAGTCAGATGCATTCGCGAATTCCCATTACTTTCTTGTTAGTACTAGCCGCGTTTTGGGTAAAATCTCATTGTATAAGTTTACAGTTAAATTCAATGTTTTAAATACCTTTTGCCAGTCGGCCAAGTCCGATTTGGTGCTTCTGCAGCGCTGATGTGGGAAATACTTCAGCCACGCTTGTCTGTGTATGCTTCTGCGAGTCGCCATTAGTATGATGCATTGTGGGAATGTTTTTGCTGAGTCATTGACCTAGAACAACTATCCCGCAATATCATCGGAAAACTGGCCTATCTTTCATCAAACTGGTACATAGTTAATTTGTTTATACATCCGATTTGTTAAGCGAGAGAACCCTTTTTTCCCTTTAGAGTAGATTGCTTTTTCCGAGTTTTGTTGCTTGGTGGACAGAAAATCGTTCACTTGTGACCCGATCTGGTCACAGTGAACATTTTCTGGTCACCGATGTGACCGGTGAGCCGTTGTGACCGAGCTCGCGACCTTTTGTGACCAATCACGCGACCTTTGTGACCCGTTAACGGTCACAGTCGCTGTGCGGCTATAAAAGGACTGGGACTTTGGTCACAAGACACTCTCCGTCGAACACGAGTCCACGTTAGGTAGATCCCTGTCCACTACATTACATAATAGAGTCCAGTTTCGTTCTGAGCGTTAGAGCTTCATTTCCAAATAATAATAGTCTATACATGCAGTACATTTTGATACGTCCGTCCAGGTTGTTAGAGATTATACGCATCATTGTATTCCACGGTCGCGCAGTTGTTTATATATGTATATATCGAGTTAAGACGTGAAAAGGGTTCATGCTTATAAGGGAAGTAACTACGGTCCGCTATTGGAATGATATAAGCATAGTTGCTCCCCTTTTCCTCCTTTTCCGACGTTGTTAAAACCCTAATTAAAGGAAACTGAACGTCAAAACTTTGCCTCTTGTTATATTTTCGTTCCACCGAATGACCTCACCCAATCAACTCTACCAACAGACAGGCCAGCCGGGTGGCACGTAACATACACTTTTTCGTGGTGACAGATGTGGGATTTGTCTTTTTCGGACAGGTCCAGCGATACGATCCCACAGCCGAAGAAGCTCTATAAACTTAGACGAAATTTTAAGAAAAATACCAAGGCTAAAACACAATTACATTTATACATAGATAGTCTACCCTTTGAACTTTTATATATTATTTTTGGACTTCATTTTGACTTTTAAAATGAGTACTGATTATGCAAATGTAATAGAGGACAGTGGAGAAGTAACCTTTAACATCAGAGACCGTAGTAGCCCACCTGCCGAGGTGTGCTTAGAACCACAAAGCTTGAGCCATCCTGTTAGAGAGCAGTGCTTTCATACAGAGGAGGGAATGTCCGGTCATCACTCCAGTCGATATGTTCCGTCGGAAGACTTGTCACTCAGACAGAAAGTCGACGGTGTGACAGAAGCTCTGGCAGACATGGCAAAAGCTTTAAAGCTCTTAACGGAGAGTCAGGCTCATAAACAGGTAGCTACACCTGGTAGTCAAGCAAATTTTAACCATAACTGTTTCCCTCCTAGAATGTGTGAGGATGACAGGGCAGTGGATGAGGACTCGACCAGAGTCAACTTGGGTTACAACCATAGCCCTCCACAAGGAACCGGCGGAAATCATGACAGTAACAACTATGCGGATGAGCAGTTCGCCATGAACGAGGATCCGCCCAATATATATAGAGGTCAACAGAGACAGTTTGGGGTAGAGCCCTATGGGTATTCACATAAAAAAATACAACCCAATAGACAGAAAGTTCATGTCAAAATAGCCCCCTTCACTGGAAAAGGAGACTGGGCGGTTTGGATGGCAAGATTTGAGGCCATCGCCCAGAGAAATGGGTGGACATCGGACGAGAAGCTTGACCAACTCCTGCCTAGGATGGAAGAACAAGCTGGTCAGTTTGTTTTCACCCAACTGCCTCACGGGACACTTAACAACTACTCTGAGCTAACCAATGAATTAAATTGTAGGTTTCGGGTTATTGAAACTCCTAGAGCGTACGCAGCCAAATTTAGCCGGCGAATCCAGAGGGAAGGCGAGACAGCCGAAGAGTTTGCCGCGGACCTTAAGAGACTGTACGATAAGGCTCATGGTTATCGAGATCGGAAGACCCGTGAGGAAGATTTGGTGCGTAAGTTCCTGGATGGTCTACGTGATGAAGATGTCCGCTTCGAGGTAGAATACCATAAGGAGCCAAACGACATCGATGAAGCTGTCTACCATGCTGTGCACATGATACAAATAAGGAACATGTCAAAGTCAGACAAGAGGCATAAATCCTCCGCGAGGAGGGCAGTCGAGCAAGAGGGGGCAGATAAAAATAATATGACCAGGAGTAATGGGGGGGCTAGCAAAGATGTTTGCCCAAGACAACCAGACAAAGGTGGAGAGCCCACCATCGCGGAAGTTCTCGCCGCAATTAAGTTGTTTGACGCTAGGCTAGAAAAATTAGAGCAACGAGGTAGTTCACAGCAACGAATGCTTTAACTGTGGAGAGCCTGGACATTTTGCGAGGAGTTGTCCGCAACCTGACAAGCGGCTAAACCCCGACCAGCAAGCGAACAGAAGTAACATGAGAGGTACAGGGTTCGAGCCTAGGAGATCCGAGGCTTTAAACTACCAAGGACCATCCCTGTCGGCCAAAGGGAGGTCCAATTAGGAGAACGGCAACTACGGAAAAATGCGTAATACCACAAGCCGTTGGTCAAGTTACCAAGATGGAGAGGCAAGGTTTAGCTGATGGGGTTTATGTGCAGGGCACAGTTAATGGGATACCCGTCACATTTACCGCTGATACTGGAGCCTCGAGGACAGTAGTGTCAAGTCGGGTTTTTGACAGAATTAAGTTGGAGGAGCAGCCCCAGCTTAAACAGTCTGCCTGCTTGGTCGGAGCTGGAGGTAAGCCAATTAGGGAGAAGGGTAAGGCCGAATTCGAACTTTCCCTGGGGCCAATGAAACTCATGCAAGACGCCATAGTTGCGGATATAGTAGATGATGCTTTGCTAGGATACGACGTGCTTGTAGGGAGTAAGGCCGGTCCAGCGGATATCTTAATGAGTGAAAATAAGATAGTGTTGGGAGGGGCTGTAATTCCAGTTTTCCGAGTAGGCAGAGTGAAGCAAAACCGACGAGTTGTGGTAGCGGATGACATCAGTGTACCGGGTCAGACTGAAGCGGTCGTAAGCGTATATGTGGAACGTTCGGAAGGAGATGATGGTCAAGAGTCTGATTTCATGGTCGAACCCACAGAGAGTTTTTTAGAAAACTACCCGCTTAAAATGGCTTCTACTCTTATTAACTTAAACCGAGGACCCGCATGCAAAATTAGGGTAATGAACCCCCTATCCACCCGAGTGGATCTTAGGCAGGACGCAGTTATTGGTAAGGCCGAACCCATAGAAAGAGTTATAAGCGTGGTTTCCAAAGCTGAGCATAATCAGGAAAGCGAGAATGATTGCAGGGTTAGGCGCTTACACTCAGGTTCGAAGCATGAGCCTCGCCCACCAGACCCTATCCTCACGAGAGCTAAAGCCGAAGAGGTGCCGGAACACCTTATTACTATGTTCAAAGACGCTACAGAAGGAAAGACCGAGGATGAAACAGGGGCAGTAGCCGCTCTTTTGATCAAGTACCAGGACACCTTTTCGAGGTCGGAATGGGACATTGGCCTAACTAACCTTGCAGAGCACTCAATAAATACCGGAGAAGCCCCTCCCATCAAACAAAGACCCCGTAGAGTACCTCTGGCTTACGCGGATGAGGAAAAGAAAGCTATAGAAGACCTTTTACGAAAAGGGGTGATACAGAAAAGCACTTCACCATGGGCTTCCCCAATCGTTCTAGTCAAAAAGAAGTCTGGCGCCATTCGCCCATGTGTGGACTATCGGAAAGTGAATGCGTTAGTAAAGCCAGATGGGTTCCCCTTGCCTCGTATCCAGGACTGCCTTGATGCAGTAGCTGGATCAGCCCTTTTCAGCTGTTTTGACCTGACCAGTGGGTACTTTCAAATTCCGTTAAAGCCAGAAGATATCCCAAAGAGCGCTTTCTGCTGCAAGTTCGGGCATTATGAAATGACGCGGTTACCTTTTGGGCTAAATAACGCTGCCAGTACTTTTCAACGACTAATGGAGTTAGCACTTCAAGGTTTGCAATGGGAAACCTGTCTGGTTTATATCGACGATATCATCGTGTTTGGTAGAAATTTTGACGAGCACCTCAGTCGAGTTGGGGAAGTGTTAGACAGAGTTTCTAGGGCTGGTCTGAAACTAAGACCAGACAAATGCAATATGCTTCAGACTGAAGTAGTCTTCTTAGGGCATGTAGTGTCTGGTGAGGGAGTAAGACCAGACCCGTCAAATATAGCCAAGATAGTAGGCTGGCCCGTGCCAATAAATGAAAAACAGGTTAAGCAGTTTGTAGCCACTGGGTCTTACTATAGGAGATTTGTAAAGGACTTTGCCAAGGTAGCTAAACCCTTAACTGACTTGACAAAGAAGGATCGAAAATTCGTGTGGGACGAATCATGCGCTGAGGCATTTAAGCGTATAAAGGCAGCACTGATAGGCCCAAGCGTAATGGGTTACCCTCTAAATGAAGGGGGAACTTTTTACCTCGACGCAGACGCGTCTGGGTACGGAGTCGGGGGAGTATTATCGCAACAGCAAGATGGGAGAGAAAGGGTAATAGCCTACGCAAGTCGCGCGATGAACAAAGCGGAGGGCAACTATTGCATCACTGAACAGGAACTGTTAGCAGTAGTTTATTTTATCCAATATTTCAGACAGTATCTACTTGGAAGGCGCTTCATCGTGCGAAGTGACCACCAGGCACTGGTTTGGCTGTTTAGTTTGAAAGAACCGAGTGGGAAAATAGCTAGATGGATTGAGATACTCGCGCCCTTTGATTTCAGCATAGAATACAGACCGGGTAAAAAGCAAGGTCACTGCGATGCCCTCTCCCGGTGCGAAGCACCGAGGGACTGCAATTGCAGTGACATCGATATGTCAGAACCCTTGAAATGCGGACCTTGTAAGAAGTGCACACGACGCGCTGAGCTTATGCACCTGCCAAAATCAGACCAAGGGACTGATGATAGCCCTCTGATCAGGGGATCAGCTGTCCTTTGTGCAACTGAGGGTGGTACTGACCAGCCAGTCCGGACAACAGTCAGTAAAGTCCTAGATGAGCCTGTGCCAGGATCATCAAGCACCCCAGACGATACATGGGATGGAAAGTTTAAATCATGGATGTGGGTGGAAGGTCCGGCTGAATGTGCCGCAAGCCAGATGAACGACGTACACATTGGCCCAATATTTAGGGCCAAATCCGAAGGCCTAAAGCCCAGCAGCCAAGATATGGAAGCTGAGAGCCCAGCCACTAGGCACTATTGGATACTATGGGATGATCTGTTTTTCAAGAAGGGTGTCCTTTTCAAAAAGTTTCACAAATTAAATGGGACAGGAGAATTCGAACAACTTCTCGTGCCCAAAAACTTGCAAGCTTCTGTATTGAGGGAAATGCATGATTCGGTTTTGGCTGGTCATTTTGGTATTAAAAGGACCAAAGAAAGGATTGGCATAAGATATTACTGGTTTGATCTAAAAAATTCCGTTAAGGGATATTTGGCAAAATGTGATGTGTGCGCGGCAGACAAGATTCCGCAGAAAACCCCAAAGGCCCCGATGGGTCATCTCAGAAGTGGTGCCCCTTGGGACACACTAGCTGTAGACTATTTAGGTCCATTTCCAGAAACAGACAACGGAAATAAATATGTGCTGGTCTTAACCGATCATTTTACGAAGTATGTGGAAGTATTGGCCGTTCCTAATCAACAAGCGGAGGTTTGCGCCAGGCACATCCTTAATGATTTTGTATCCCGGTGGGGAACCCCTCTTAAGATCCATAGTGATCAAGGTGCTGCCTTTGAGAGTCGAGTTTTTAATGAGTTATGTAAACTTCTTGACATAAGGAAAACCAGGACCAGTGCCAGGAACCCTAGGGGAAACGGGCAAACCGAAAGGTTTAATAGGACACTGCTCAAAATGATAAAAGCCTATCTCGCGGAAGAACAGAAGGAGTGGGACTTATACCTGGGTTGCCTGGCCGGGGCATACAGGTCCACTCCCAATGAATCTACACATCTTTCCCAGAACCTGTTGAGTCTGGGCAGAGAAGTAAGAATGCCAGCTGATGTTATTTATGGTTTTTCCGGCGACACTGCCGAAGGTGTGCCTAAGTATTGTGACTGGGTCGAGTCTGTCCGAACTCGAATGCTGCATGCCCATGAAGTGGCCAGAAGATATCTTCAATGTTCGGCAAAACGAAGCAAGGCTATTTATGACACCAACGTTGTATTACATACATACAAACTGGGCGATTTGGTATGGTGCTTGCATGAAACCAGAAAAGTTGGTGTGACGCCTAAACTAGAGAAACGGTACCATGGGCCTTATTTGATAACTGAAAAGAAGTCTGCCTTGAACTACTGCATCCAAACCAATAAGGAGGGAGCCCAGAAATTACTTCACCACAATAAACTCAAGAGATACCAGGGGGAGAACGCTCCCAAATGGGCGTTGAAACTTGCCCGTCAGTTGCGAAAGGATTAGGCCGGATGGCCATTCCTTAAAAATGTTCAGTTCTATAACTAGATTGTTTGTGTACTTTGTCTCATGTATTAGAGTTATCATCAATAAAGCAATGTACTCTATTATACCCTTATGCCACCAGTAAAACATTCAGACGATGAAAACCCATCCGATTTTACATCTGATGAGCGATTGACTTTGTATAAGTCACCCCGGTAACACGCGACGAAAACCCAAATTCAGGGTTAGCTCATATATGTCTATGATTACGATACCGGTACAATGATGTGACGTATCTCTAACAACAGTTCACAATTTCAGTTAAGGGGTTTTATCCTAAACTTCTTTCTGACATTCCAGAAAAACCATGTCAATCCTAAGTCAAGACCGTCACAAGAAGTACCGGTGTTCTAAATGTGGGAAAGAGGACCGCCATGGCCGTTTAGTGGGGCATGTTCTAAAGCACCATGTTCCGTTTGACAGGGCCCCTTACTATTGCAGCCTTTGCAGCTTCCGTTGCGTCCAGAAGAAGGAGCTGGCGGAACACCTGACCAAATACAAGAGGCATGGGGAAGAGCTAGCCAGGAGGCCCCAGGCGGAATTAAGTGACATCCTTCACTTTTCGGCAAACCCAGCTAAGGTAGAGGATTTTATCGTGGCCATTACCGCTAAAGAATCACCAAAACCCAAGAAGGATGTGGACCATCAGGGCCAACTAGCATTACCAGATTGGCTGTCTGAGGTGCCTATTGTAACCTCAGATCAGACCAATTTTTCAACACTTGATTTGGTCCAACTTATTGGTGCAGGTAGCGATCTCTGGCTATCACCTGTCCTTAGTGATGCAACAGCCACCAGTGCGACGCCAGAGGTAGTCAAAGAGTTTACAGCCACTTCAGAAATTAAGGGTATAAGGGGAACCTATGTGGCATCGAAGGGGGTGGTGAGGGTACCAGCCCTAGGGCCTACTGGTGAGGAGGACCCATTGCTCGGGACAATAGAGGGAATGGCTACACCCCTGCGGGATGAGCCTGCCGAGGATGTCTTCCTGCAGATCATGGCAGGACCTCCCGCAGTCATTGAAACTGAGGGTGAGGAAGTCAGCCATGCCCGGGACCAGCCCCCTGTCATGTGCCTCTGCCCACAGCTGGTGGAGGCTCTGACAGCACTAACCAGCTCCAATAAAGAAGTGCTGACGGAATTAAAGGCCCACACAAACGAGTTGAGGCGGATGTCCAAGACAGTTACATACCTCTGGGACGAAGTCAAGGACGTCCGGCGGAATGTTGCCTCCCTGGAGAATGCCCGCTGGACGGCCTTGAAAAGAAATAGGTCTCCCCTCAAGTCGGTTGTATGTATGCCACCAAAGAGGCAGAAGAAGTCAAATAAGGACAAAGAAAACAAGTGAAACTTTATGTTCTACCATTGCTGCTAATGTTTTATGACTTTTTTCCACATTCATTGAATCATCTACCACGGGTTACGCTTGCCTTTCAGGCAAGTCCGTACACTACGCTCCATAGGCTAGTGGTGTCCGGATAAGTCGCTCACTACGAAGGCTGTAGTGTGCCCATGTGTTGCTGTATCCAGGCAGTTAGCAACATGTGGGTAAGGAGAAGTTTCATATAAATCACAATCCTCTACAGCCAAGACCAACGAACGTTTCAATCAAGTGCCAAAAGAACATTAAATCGATATCTTTAAAAAACAGTGCTGGACAGTGTAAGATGTTTAAGCGTTAGGAATATAAGTAAACAATTTTTTTTTATTATTATCTAGTCAATGGCAAGTGTTAAGTTTTTTCATATTATGGGGGGTGGACTTTAAATTTTAAAAGGGGGAAGCTCGTGGCTTGTGTTAAAGCGTTGCTTCAGAAGGGTTCTAAATGTGTAATAGTCTACGTTATTTTGCAAATTTATTTAATGTGTTAACTTATTGTTCCAATTCCAAATGTTAAGTCTGCTTAACTTGAGTCATTGTTTAGTTGGCTACAGGAGTAGTATCAACTTGAGAGTGGGGTAATGATACGTCCCGCCTAGTCGCTAGCTGCACTAGTCAAGTTTAATCTATTATTGGTAAAACATTGCGGAAACAGGAGCCATCACTCAAGATGGGTGATGAGAACTGTTACCTCATTGATTCACAGAAATCATCTTGAGTCAGAAGGGTAAGCTAGTGTGTTGGTTGTTTTATTTATGTGATTGTATTTATTAATCATGTTGTGTTCTAAAATACTTATCTGTTGTTGCGATAGTCCGTGGAATACATAAGCGCTCCTTTTTAGTCGTTGTTGCATTTGACAAGACACCACATTTCTAATGTGCAGATGACCCAGTTTAAACTACGGGTCATCTTACATATACGGTAACATGATGTCTGTCGATATATGTCTCTGGAGTAGGCAGTTATCATTGATGGTTCACAGTATCCAGTTCCAACGTTGTTTACTTGGAAATTGGTGAGTGGGGTCGAGTCAGATGCATTCGCGAATTCCCATTACTTTCTTGTTAGTACTAGCCGCGTTTTGGGTAAAATCTCATTGTATAAGTTTACAGTTAAATTCAATGTTTTAAATACCTTTTGCCAGTCGGCCAAGTCCGATTTGGTGCTTCTGCAGCGCTGATGTGGGAAATACTTCAGCCACGCTTGTCTGTGTATGCTTCTGCGAGTCGCCATTAGTATGATGCATTGTGGGAATGTTTTTGCTGAGTCATTGACCTAGAACAACTATCCCGCAATATCATCGGAAAACTGGCCTATCTTTCATCAAACTGGTACATAGTTAATTTGTTTATACATCCGATTTGTTAAGCGAGAGAACCCTTTTTTCCCTTTAGAGTAGATTGCTTTTTCCGAGTTTTGTTGCTTGGTGGACAGAAAATCGTTCACTTGTGACCCGATCTGGTCACAGTGAACATTTTCTGGTCACCGATGTGACCGGTGAGCCGTTGTGACCGAGCTCGCGACCTTTTGTGACCAATCACGCGACCTTTGTGACCCGTTAACGGTCACAGTCGCTGTGCGGCTATAAAAGGACTGGGACTTTGGTCACAAGACACTCTCCGTCGAACACGAGTCCACGTTAGGTAGATCCCTGTCCACTACATTACATAATAGAGTCCAGTTTCGTTCTGAGCGTTAGAGCTTCATTTCCAAATAATAATAGTCTATACATGCAGTACATTTTGATACGTCCGTCCAGGTTGTTAGAGATTATACGCATCATTGTATTCCACGGTCGCGCAGTTGTTTATATATGTATATATCGAGTTAAGACGTGAAAAGGGTTCATGCTTATAAGGGAAGTAACTACGGTCCGCTATTGGAATGATATAAGCATAGTTGCTCCCCTTTTCCTCCTTTTCCGACGTTGTTAAAACCCTAATTAAAGGAAACTGAACGTCAAAACTTTGCCTCTTGTTATATTTTCGTTCCACCGAATGACCTCACCCAATCAACTCTACCAACAGACAGGCCAGCCGGGTGGCACGTAACAATATAACAAAAGTAGTAGAAAAGACACGTACCAGGATAATCGAGTTTCATAGAAAATAGAGAAAAGTAAAGCTCTCCACATATCATTCCTCGTCCTTTCGGAATTAACATAAGAATGTCTAAGTGTATGAAGAAGAGCTGGAAAAGAGGGATTGTTAGAGTGCATGCTGGGATATGTTAGGTGATATCTGCTCACTAACATTCACTGATTCTCATTGTAATCACACAAGCCCAGCTAATTATGCATGAGCAGTGTACATGTAGGAAAAATACTCTCTACATGTACCTTGGTTACATACTCCCCTGCAAAGTAAAATGGCTCCCGACATTTCTACAAAGACATAATTATTATTAGTTAAAATGTTATACATGAATTACAAAAGCTATTTACTAAACATGACAAATTTGATTTACAAAACTACAACTTACTAAATCTAGTTAAAAAACATTCTAAACAAGGGAACAAGCTCATTCTCCGTATCTGTCAGGGGGCTTACTAGATCTTGTGGATCTGCGGACCGGTTCGGCCACAGGTACAAAAAGTCTCTCAGGAATAGGGGTAAAATATGACTGATCATTTTCCGTATGACAATGATTTACAGGGGCCATGTCGCCAGCTGGAGAGTGATGCTCAGTCGTCGGGTCGCGAGCCCGAGTCTGTGCTACTGTACGTCTCTGTGGTATAATGTACCGATCACTGTTGTCAGAATGTGATGATGACTCGGAATCCGAATCCGTATCAGATTGGGGCACCGGAAAAGCTTTTCTTGCTGGTTCCTTTCGGCTCAGCTTCGCTTTTCCTGACGTCATCCCAGCTTCATCAGTAGACGGTATGCAGTTGAATGGAAGAAGCATATTGCGATGCAGAGTTCTGGTGGGTCCTTTGCTGTTAAGCAACCGTAAACGGTACACCGGAACAGCAGCGTCGGGTATATCAGTTATGACATACGGCTCTGCCTCCCAAACATCTACCAACTTACACTTTCCTGTGCGATGCGCTTTCCTCACAAGTACAGTGTCACCAACTTCTAACCTGTTTTCCTTTATTTTTCGGTCGTACCGTACCTTGTTGTCTGTGGCATTTCTCTGTGCGGTCTCAGATGCGGTGCGGTAGGCTTGACTCATTCTTTGCTTGAGTCGAGCAATGTAGTCCGTAGGGCTGCCGCTATTACTTTCGTCAGGCGTGATTCCTAAGAATGCGTCTACAGAAAGACGGGGATGCCATCCGAAAAGTCGATAGTGTGGCGAATAGCCTGTAGCCTCGTTCTTAGTTGCATTATAGGCATGAACAAGAGGACCTACATGGGACTTCCAGTCAGTTTTCTGGGATTCCTCAAGCGTACCAAGCATTCTGAGAAGGGTTCTGTTAAATCTCTCCGCACTTCCATTTCCCATGGGGTGATATGGGGTTGTTCGAGTTTTTCGAACATCGGCAATTTTGCATAGCTCTTTTATGACATTGCTTTCAAAGTTCCGGCCTTGGTCGCTGTGTAGCTGTTCCGGAAAAGAGAAATTGACGATGACGTGATCGTATAATGCTTTGGCTGTTGTTTGTGCTGTCTGGTTTTTTGTCGGAACTGCTTTCGAAAATCGCGTAAAGTGGTCTGTAATGACTAGGATGTTCTCATATCCTCCTTTAGACCGCTCCAGTCCAAGAAAATCCATACACACGAGCTGCATTGGTCTTGGGTGTTGATAGGCATAAGTTCAGCCATGTTCCTCACTGGTGTTTTCCGCCGTACACATCGGTTGCAAGTCTCGACTCTGTGATTTAGTTCATTTTCTATACCCGGCCAGTAAAATCTTTGACGAGCAAGCCATAATGTCTTTTCCTTGCCAGGATGACCAACGTCAATATGAATACCCTTAAATGCTTCATTCCGATGAGATTCAGGGAGGACGAGTTGTTTTATTTTCTGACCGTCAATGACCGCGTTCCTGTACAATACCCCATCATCTTTGAAAAGGCGGTGGTATTGCTTAAAAGTACACTGTGCTGATACAGGGGTTTTGAGTATTTCCTCCTTCGTCGGACGAAAACCGCGATCAATGGCATCAGAAACGAGAGAAATGGTCTCATCAAGCTGTTGTTCGACTTTCCAGTCAATTGTGGGGAACTTTCCTGAAGACGCAACATCATCATCTGCAGAATGAGATGTTGTGTCTCCAGCGATCGATCCGATAAGGCTGACATCCGCAGTAGCGGCATGGCAAATAGCTTTTACCACATCTCCAAAGAGACTCGGCATCCGGGAAAGGGCGTCGGCGTCAGCATTTTGTGCACCAGGCCTATAAGAAATGCTGAAATTGTAATTGGAAAGAGCTGCAACCCATCTATGACCAGTTGCATCCAGCTTTGCAGTTGTCATGACATATAGTAAGGGGTTGTTATCCGTTACGACTTCAAATGACGTACCATAAAGATAGTCATGAAGTTTGTCCGTTACTGCCCATTTCAACGCAAGGAATTCCAGTTTATGTGCAGGATAATTCCTCTCACTTGGTCTTAAACCTCGACTTGCGTAGGCTATGACGCGATCTCTTCCGTCATGGTTTTGGTATAGAACAGCTCCAAGTCCTAGGCCGCTGGCGTCAGTATGTAACTTAAACGGTAAGTCATAATTAGCAATGGCAAGTATAGGAGGTTCTGAAAGTTTCTGTTTCAGCGTATTAAATGCTAACTCCTGCTGATCACCCCAAATCCAAGGTGTTGCCTGTTTGCATTTTTTCTTCCTCCGACAGCCATCTTTGATCTTGTTTAGACCGTGACCCTCGAGCAAAATGTTGAGAGGCTTTGCTACCTTTGCGAAGTCTTTTACAAAACGACGGTAGTACCCTGCAAAGCCAAGAAAAGACCGCCTTAACATTCCTAGGGGTTGGCCAATTCTTAATAACTTCGGTCTTTGCAGGATCTGCTTCAATACCATTTTGTGATACAACATGCCCTAGATAAGAAATAGACGACTTGAAAAACTCGCATTTCGAGGGTTTGAGCTTCAGGTTGTGAGTAGCTAGTCGACTACAAACAGATTCTAGGCGCTCTATGTGCTCTTCAAATGTTCTGGAAAAAATAAGGATGTCGTCTATGAATATTAGACATTCTTTCAGTAGGAAATCGCCCATGCATTTCTCCATAAGACGTTGAAATGTGGCTGGGGCATTACAAAGTCCAAAACTCATCCTATTGCACTCGTAAAATCCGAGATTACCAACAGAAAATGCCGTTTTGTGTTTGTCTCCTTCCTCTACTTCTACTTGCCAATAAGACGAACGGAGATCCAATTTTGAAAAATATTTCGCTCCATACAGGACATCGACTGCGTCGTCAAAACGTGGTAACATATAAGCATCCTTCCTGGTCCTACTGTTTAATTTTCTGTGGTCAATGCAGAACCGGAGCGAGTTATCTTTCTCGCGAACAAGAACAACATTGGAAGAGTAGGGACTATCAGACTCGCCGCAAGTGTTGTCTGACCTCCTCGTACATTGCTGGGGGAATTTTTCGATAGGGGTCCTTAAAAGGGATATCATCGTCAAGTACGATTTTATGCTTGACTAAATCAGTCCGTCCGATATCGGTGGTACCTGTTGAAAAAACATGTTTCCATTTACCAATGACTGTCTTCAAACGAAAGAGTTGTTCGGGTGAAAGGTTGTCACTCTCTATAGACACACCAATTTCGTCCGCAACTTTTGATAGATTATCAGACTGGCTTCCCTTACCATCCGACTTTAAACATGAAGTCAGGTTATCAACCACATTTACTTCATTTAAATGACAAATAAGAGACTTAGGACGAATATAAATTGGTTTCGCTGTCATATTACATATGTGCACAGGCACCTTAAAACAATCTCCTGTTGCTGGTAGTTTGACAACATGTGGTTTCACAATGAAACCAGTAGTCGAATCAATACAGTTTTCGGTTACAACGGACCCAGCAAGATTATTGCAACCGCGGGTAATACCATTTAGATTCAAGGACTCGTATGGTCCAACAGTAATGACGCGCTTGTTCGTGGAACGTACCACAAACGGATTACATGTAAGGGCTGAAAAAGCAACCGACCATACCTCGGGAATATTACCAACGTTATCGGTTTCTGCGATAGACTTACACCGACGTATAACGTTTGTACCAATAACTACAGGGCAAGTACTACCAAAACTAGTATCAGGCACAACAATGACAGGTACAGGAACTTCAAATCGGCTAAAAAAGGGATACGAATATAAGTCTCAATATAACCATTTACTGCTAGCAAAGATCCATCTGCAATTGAAATGTCTATACCCAAGTTACTAATGTCCAGTAGTGGTGGTTTGTTAGCAAGAGCTTTGTAAAACAAGTTGGATACAGTGGTTACCATCGCTCCACTATCAATTAATGCGTTAACACGAACATTGTTGAAAAATATCTCATGCGTGTTGCTAGGGCCAACAAGTCTATCCTTAAGGTTTTGGCCTTTCTTAATATCACCAACCCCCGATCGACTATTGTCAGAGGTGGTTGTCAGTTTGACGCTTGGTGTTTTCCGTCATGTGATTGCTGGGTCTGATCCGGATTACCACGCCATCTATTTTTCCAGCGAGGCCTATTACCCTGGTCGTTATTACGCTGCCCAGCGCCGTTCTGGTTATGTCCGTTCTGGTTATGTCCGTTCTGGTTATATCCGCTCTGGTTATGTCCGTTCTGGTCATCTGGTGTATGTCTGGTTCTCGATCCAGAAGAAGTTGTTCCAATAGTGTCCAGTTAACTCATGATTCTGGTCAACTTATCGTCCAAAGTCTGATTAAGACGCTTTTCCATGGACTCCATCTGATTCTGGAACTTAGAATCGAGCTTCTTTTCCATGGTGGATTGAAGTCTCTCCTCAAATGCATCCTGATGTACTAGAGTAACCGGGTTATGTTGAGCATGTTTAATACTACCCGTAGTCAAAGAAATCTCCTTTTCAACTTGTCGTATCTCCCGAAGGAGAGTGTTAAAGTCTGCAATGGAGTCGTACTTATGCCTAGTCTGGCTCTTTAACTTTTCGGAACACAAACCAGTCCAAAACTTGTGTCGCAACAGGTCGTTCTTGGCATTCCGATGTACATGACCATTTTCAATGGCAGTTAGTAGAATTCCCTCAAGTCTACAACCGAAAGAAGTAACGCCTTCAGTAGAATTCTGCGATGAGTTAAAGAACTCCTGCAGTACCATTCCTTTGGAAGATACATCGCCAAACATAACGTCAAGCTTACAAAGAATATCATCTACAGATGCCTTCTCTCCCAAAGAAACAAGCATCTTCCTAGCAGTACCTCTAAGTGAACGTCTCATTGCCTGCACCAGTTGGCTAGGAGATATTTCATGGTCATTGATAAGACAATTGACTTCAAATCTCCATTCCTGGAAGGAAACATCACCTTTTGGTGGTGGATCATCGCCTGAAAACGCTGGCATCTTAGGAATAGATGTAGAGGACGTATGAACAAAGCTGTGTTCTGGTGCTGAAAAGGCTAACGAATCTGCAACAGTTTTCCGTCTGCTAGGAGTAGAGGTCAACGGTTCAACTCTGTACTTCTTCCGTAAAATAGCTAGCATCGCCTCCTCTGTCATTTCCTCCTTTGCTACTTTACTATCTGGTGAAGTAGCCATCGCTGATCACTGTACAATCTGATCTAAGTAAATGGGGAATGTGAAAAAACAAGTTTATCACTGCTTTTCACTAAGTCAAAATATCACTTTTGCTAAAATAACTGACAATAGGCATACAATACAGGTACATGTTCAGGGCCCGTGCTGTCGTTCGCCACTTTCGCCAAATGCAAAGATTATTTTAAAGTGGCGAAGTTATTTCATGAGTGGCGATTGTAAGTGGCGAAAGGTTTTTATCATCAACATTTACCTGTTTTGGGTATCAGTTTACGACATACAATGACTGGTTCCGTTAATCTAAGATAATGCACTGCCATTTGATTCAATGTCGGGAACCAGTGACCACTTTACGACATTTTTACGACACCCATTTTTATCATTTTGACAGCTTGTGTATTTCACACTTGTGTTATTGTTGTGAAGTGTTAATTCAACCTTTTAATCCGACTGACCAACAACTCTGAGCGATATTGATACATTTAAGGCCGTACATATGATAATTGGCAATTATAGATGCATTAAATATACCGGCACGCTTTTTGAAGCAGGTTAAGACGATCGACGTAGGCCTTTCATGATTTTTAATGACAATGTAAGTTTGTCATTTTTGATTGGGAAAAATCTATTTAATTAGTGACGAGTACACACAATTAGTGGACCAATTGATGAGATTTCATATAAATATTTCCTCTCTTGAAATTAAAGAAAAGTGGCGAACAAATGGCTAAAATATTTGTCAAAAGTGGCGAAAATGAATGGCTCCTTTAAATTAAAAGTGGCTCCTAAAACTTAAAAGTGGCGACCTTTATTTCAATGTCGCGAAAGTGGTGGCGAAAGAAAGATTCAACCCAGAGCAGGCCCTGCATATTATCTCAATCGTCACTTGTGTTGATAAACACAATCAATATACATAAAGCTATGGTGTAAATGGGGCTTAGGGTTTTCACACAGTAGTCGTAATTAAGGAGTTAAGGATCACTCCATTGTAAAGGGTCACACAATGGTAAAGGGTCAGTTTTTACACTGAAAATAAGCGCAAATTGGTTACAACTAGGTAATATACACAATATAAGTAATATGCAAAGTATGGGTAATATGCATAATATGCACGATACATTTAAACTCGCTTAAAACAAAGCACAAACTATTCTCAGCACTATTTATGGAGAGTAATTTGGAATACACCTATTCAGGTTTAAAGGTCAGCTTTACCCGAGTCACGTGTACACTATCGTACCTCTGTAGTAAATATAGTTACTCAACCGGAACCTTATCTTACAAAGTCTAACTACATAGGGTAAACATCTAAACTATAAATCAATACCTCGGTAAACTATAAACCATTACTACCGTATCTTCTAAGTTTAAACTAGAACTGCTGCTACACTATCACTTCGATCATATTCAGTGCAAATATAGTAACTAAAGTAACTAATTAAACATGTTATTAATCAATGTTTACAGTCTACCGTTGAAACATGGGCTCATCCTGCAATAGGAAATTTGCGAAAGAAAACTTTAATATTAGCTTATCTAAGCTTACCCTTATCGGTAACCGACAGGTTGATGTGGCAATGTCCTTACTGTAGCTACCTTAGAAGGCTAGACATTTTGAGTCTGCTGAAATACCTGTAAATGCCTGCAAATTTGTTTCACTCTCACAACATATCACACATCATGTATTGCAGTGCAGGTGAGGGTAAAGTGAACGAAATATGTAAAATGTGCGAAGTGAGGGACATAATTAAAGCACAGAGTAGGAAACATGTAGCTGAGAAAAGAAGAAGAAAGAAAAAAATAACGTACTAAACGTACAAATTAAGACTTATATATCCTGATAGATAGGTTGTTGAACAATAATACAGCATTTATCTACAAGAAAAAACAAACATGATCATGGCTTTATCGTTCGAAATTGGTCAAGTTCGTTCAAAGTCAGGTACTAAACAAACATAGGACACATCTTGCCGTGTTCACGAATACCTGATATTGTACAATTTATATAAGCGTCATTCGCATTCAAACCATGATGTTAACGGGTTTTTTCTTTTACATCATAAGGCATATACATATTATTACATTCATTGTCACTATTATATTCCAATCCTTATTTACAAAACTAACACTGTTCACAAAACATACAAAAAACACTGTGTACCAAAAAAACACCACTTTGTACTTTGCACTCCTGGCACGTCTTCCCCCGTCTTTCCAACACTACGAATATTTCTCCGCACTGATCCTCTGTTGGGTTCAACAGTCCGCGAAAAGTGAGATGATCAGTGGACTATAAAACAACAGTGATGAGTAGCATGAAAATGATTCCTCCCTAAAGAAGGGTCCCTGCCACAGTGATGCGGCAGTAGTTCTAGGATATGTTGAAATGCGTCGAATCCGGCGCTGACATCCAGTAGAAAGTGTTATCGCAATAATTATAATGCGCTACAAAAACTCCGATCCAAGTAAGTAAATTGCCATGGCTAGTGATGGATCCATATCCTGACTCCTATTGGCACGACAGTCTCGTCGTGGTCGCCATTGTAACCCAGGTCCAGGGGATTTAAGACTAATACTCCTTGGTGGGTTGTATAATTTTACTGTCGTGGTTGAATATATACAAATGGAGTCTGTAATGAAATATAGAATGAATAAAGTGATGGATATAACAAGTTGAATTCTAAATACAATTATCATTAACAGAAAAGGAGCAAGCGAATATAAACATATATAACAAAAGTAGTAGAAAAGACACGTACCAGGATAATCGAGTTTCATAGAAAATAGAGAAAAGTAAAGCTTTCCACATATCATTCCTCGTCCTTTCGGAATTAACATAAGAATGTCTAAGTGTATGAAGAAGAGCGGAAAAAGGGGGATTGTTAGAGTGCATGCTGGGATATGTTAGGTGATATCTGCTCACTAACATTCACTGATTCTCATTGTAATCACACAAGCCCAGCTAATTATGCGTGAGCAGTGTACATGTAGGAAAAATACTCTCTACATGTACCTTGGTTACACATACACTTTACTGCATTCAATATCATTAATGTGCAAGCTGCTCAAGTGGCGAAGAGGCTGTAAATTCGAGCCTCACCTGGAGCAGTATTACATTTACACTTTATAAATAATAATTGATATCAAATGTCAGATAACCAATAATTACAAATTGGCACACCGAATGGGACATGATAGGTAGTGTAATTGAGCGGTCTACGGCGCTGGTTGAAGGTACCAGTCTCTTCGGAGGCGTGGGTTCGAATCCCACCGCTGCCATAATTAGTTTACAGGGAATCTGTGTCACACCCACTCGTTTCCAAACGTTTAAGTTTACGCACAGAACATGCAGTATCTCGTTACATTAATATTTTAGATAAAGTATTGAACATAATCCGTTTACTGGCTGAATACAGTAACTAAAGTGAAGTAAATGTCAATATATTTACCTGATTTAACCATTTTCTCAAAGTCCGATAAAGAAGTCAGCAACAAAAAAGTTTCTTCATGAGGTTTAACACCGTTTTCAACAATACATCCGTTACATCATGGCGACCGGTTCAGCTTACCATGTGTTTCCTGACATGTTCGCACCTGTACTCAATACAAACTTCTTCTCGGGCAAATGGCAACGTCTCCCATAGAACAACAAGCTCATTTAGTGAAAAGAGTGTAGCTAATCATAATGACTTTGTATTGGAAGGAATTTGCCGCCTCGGTGGTGTAGTGGTAGAGCGTCCGCCTCGAGTGTGAGAGGTCGCGGGTTCAATCACAGGCCTTGTATTTAGAAGGACTTTAAGACTGGTACTAGTTGCTTTCCTTCCTTGGCGGTCAGGTGTGTGGGGTAAGCCTAAAGACTGACTGGTTGGTATCAGGATAAATGGAAAAGTAGTACTGGTAATTCACCTAGGAAACGCCGTGATATAACTGAATAAGAAAATGTTGAAAGAGGCGCCCAAAACCGTACAAACAAAGAAACAACGCCGTGCCCAACTTTAAATAATGAAGGTCACATTACACGAGTTATACTCCATTTGTAAACTATGTAGATCCTGACCATCATTTCACATTCGTGCAGTCTAATCTTGGTCTATATTTATTTTTAGATTCATTTATAAAATCGGTAGTAAATACTAGTCTTTCAAGTAAGAGTTTATCTCTTTGTTATCATTTGTTAACATGAACTTCGAATTGAGTGGAGAATAATATATTGCCCCACCTGATTTACATATCGATTGTTTAATGATTTATATATGTGATGGATAGCGTCTGGGATTTGAAACAAGGTGTGCCGGGTTTGATCCCTAGTCACAAGGCTTTCTTGTCTCTCGTAAACGTATATTTTCATAGTTCAATAGTATCTTCATTCTTTAGACTGATTACAATGTTGAATAGTCTTACATAGCCAATCAGGTCATTTGTTAAACAAGAGTACCGCCAACGGTACATAATACGCCCGTCAGGAACTTCTTTGTAAGTTTCGTCTTTGTTTTGATATATTGTTTGTTTGTAAAAAGTTAATAAAGTCGTTCAGGAATAAGTTGTTAAAGAATAATGGGAAACTATGAAAAATGCATAACTCATGCAGAAATTGACAAATATTCTAAGTCCAAAAAGGGGCATAACTCATTCAAAAATTGACGAAATTCAAGGAAATGTGAACTTGATCTGTGACACTTGATTACAAAGCCATATACATAATTTCAGCTCAATGCATCAAAGCATGTAGAAAAAAAGTGCGGAAAACAAATATTCTAAGTCTAAAAAGGGGCATAACTCATTCAGAAATCCCAGGAAATATGAACTTGATCTGTGACACATCATTACAAAGCATTATACAAAATTTCAGCTCAATAGCTCAAAGTATGTAAGAAAAAAGTGCGGAAAACCCGAACGGACGGACGGACGGACGGACGGAGGGACGGAGGGACGGACGGACGGAGGGACGGACGGACGGAGGGACGGACGGACGGAGGGACGGACGGACGGAGGGACATGACCATACCATAATACGTACCGTTTTTAAAAAACGGTCGTTTAACTAGACAATATATGTTAGTAAATTATTTTTTGCAAATTGACGAGATTTTGGGTTTAACCCAGCGTGAAGGATATATACACTTGATCTAGGATTGTTTCGTTTGATCATGTATGTTATTAATATTTATGATGTGTTTAAGTTTCTGATGATTTAATATGTTGATTATCCATTTCCCACATGTAGTTTGCAGCAGACGACTATTGAACTTTGAGGCATAATGAATAATTGACCTTGCTCCACAATGTTTTTAACTCTGAACAATTGTTATACTATTATCATTTTTACATTTTCCATGATTTTGCTTATTAGTCTAGAAAGTCGTCTGCTGCACAAATTGGATGCATGTTGGAAAGAGTTATTTTTTGAAGCCATGTTAGGCTGTATTTTATAGAGGTATAGATAAATGAAGAAGTAAATAACATCAATCTTATTAATCATTTATACCCTTTACTGTTGGTACTCAAGATAATTGTCTCAGAGAGACGATTCTTGTAATTACAGATAAACCTGTGGTTAAGACCACATTGGAATAGCGATTCCCTGTCTATAGCAACCACACTTTTAGTTTGCCTGGTAAGAATGTTGTGTGGAGTACTGGTGCAAGAAAGCCAGGAAACACATACATGGTTACGTTATATAACCGAAACACTGTTGACATGACCTTAAACTCCAATCAATCAGTCTAAAAATCAAACGAGGATTTAAAAAAAAAAAACTTTCTTTAATTATCTAGACCTGTGTAAGCATGTGAAATGTTTGTAAAATGATCCTTGGTTCCATTTAATTAAGTGAATTAGTATTTTCTCTCTTACTCGCTTTTTCTTTTTGTATGACCTGCTTTTGTAAGGTGATACACTGGGATCACTTCTCCGTCATTTGCTTGTCCAAAATCCTTACATATGGATATACTAGAAGATGAAATGCCTTGGTAATATCTGGGCTAATTTGGAATATGGATCGTGTCACATCAAAAACCAGGCCAAGGTCTAGAAAAACATAGTGGACCATTTGCGTCCCACTTTTTTCACTCGATCTGGATGAACAAATAATTTCTTTAACCCTTTCCCACACCACATAACGGAGCATCGGCAGCAGAAGACTTACGAAAGCATTATTACAAAAATATGAATGCAAAAGATTACCTATTCCTCCTTTTGTCATGTTTTCATATTTTTAGCTCACCTACATGTATGCACGAAGTGCAAGGTGAGCTATTGTGATCACATTTTGTCCGGCGTCTGTCCGTCGTCCGTCGTGCGTCGTGCGTCAACATTTCAGCTTGTTAACACTCTACAGGCTACATTTTGCATCCAATCGTCATGAAAGTTTATCAGAACATTCATCTTCATCAAATCTTGGACAAGTTCGAAACTGGGCCATACGAGGTCACTAGGTCAAATTGAGCATGCTGAAACTTTATCAGAATGTTTGTCTTGATGATATGTAGGTCAAGTTCGAACATGGGTTATGTCGCGTCGAAAAGTAGGTCACTAGGTCAAATTGAAGGAAAATCTTGTTAACACTCTAGAGGCCGCATTGTTTGATTCAGAAGTTTGAAATTGTGTCAGTATGTTTGTCTTAAAGATATCTAGGTCAAGTTTGAATATGGGTCATATTCGTTCAGAAACTAGGTCACTAGGCCAAATTGAAGGAACATCTTGTTCACTCTGTAGAAGACGCATTTTTTGCAACAGCAGCTTGACATTTAATAAGAATGTTTATCTAAATGATATCTAAGCCAAGTTCGAATATGGATCATGTAGGGTCAAAAACTAGGTAACTTGACCAAATTGAAGGAAATTCTTGTTAACACTTTGGATGCCGCTTTTTTTGCTTCAGCAGCTTGAAATTTGGTCAGAATGTTTGTCTGAATTATATCTAGGTCAAGTTCGAATATGGGTCATATTGGGTCAAAAACAAGGTCAATAAAGGAAACTATTGTTCAAACTCCGGAGGCCGCATTTTTACTTTGAGCAAGTTGAACATTTGTCAGAATGTTGTCTTGATGATATCTAGTCCATGTTTGAATATGGGTCATATCCGGTAAAAAAATATAGATCACTAGGTCAAATGAAGGGAAATCTTGTTAACACTGTGGATGTTGCATTCAGAATAATTGTCTTGATGTGTTTTGCATTGCAGTACATTGTATAATTAAGGTGAGCGATCCAGGGCCATCATGGCCCTCTTGTTTAAGAATTATACTTCCACTTATAAGCTTGGATTGATGTTTTTAAAGTGGCCTGTTGCAGATTTGTTGTACAGTCAAACCTGTGTTAAAGACCACCTTGGAATAGCGATTCCCTGACTATAGCAACCACACTTTTAGTTTATCAATTACTCCTTTTCTGCATAAATGACCCTGTAATTAAAGACCACCTGTGAACAAAGGCCATATTGTTGTGTTCCCATGGGTGGTCTTTAGACACAGGTTCAACTGTATTTGTAAAAGTGTAAAGTACTGTACATACAATGTAAAAGATGTATATTGTTGATGTACGCTTGATTATATATGGAGCCATGGTTATTAGTGAGCGTCAAGTGACCCTCGTTGTCCTCTTGTTTCCGATTATGTTTCTCATTAACTGTACCCACGTGTTACGTCGATTCCCTATGTAATAACTGATACATATCAATGGAGTGAATACCGCTTGTTCACTGATCCGTCTTGTATCTTGATATATTTGATTAAAGTGAGTGAGTGATTGGGGTTTAACGCCGTTTTCAACATGTTTTCAGTCATATCACGGCGGCCAGTTCACCTTCTCCTGTGTTTCCTGGCTTTCGCACACCAGTACTCAACACAACGCTCTTTCCAAACAACTGGCTGCTTTCCCACATAGTCTGTAAGCCCATTGGTGGAAGAATGACACTTGTCACAGTGACTTCTGTCAAACGTAGAAAAGAAAGTTGGCCGAGCTTGGGTTGGAAATCACAAGCCCGAGTCGCTACCGACTGATCTACCGGGATCGGCTATTTGGTTAAAGAGTGCGTTTAGTTTCGTACCAACACGTACTTTAATCGATCGGTGGAACGATTTAAACCAGGAAGTTTATTAGGATCTTAAAGCGGAAATGCTTTTAAGTTACACAGCAGGTTTGCTGAGCGAACACGAACTGTCGATATACAGTTTATTCACGTAGGACGCCATTACTTTGAAAAGGTAAACATCATATTTATTACATGTTGAATAGTTTTATTTTATATAACACTTTTATAAATATGTATAGATATTATATAGACTTTGTATAGATATATACAGTCGAACAATGAAGACAGTCATTATAAATGGTGATCGTCTTTTTTTAATCGAACTATCGATAAGTTAATCCTTTCCCACATACAGACACATCTGCAGCAGATCATTTTTGACAGCATTGTGACAAAAGGAGCAAATTATACTTTGGCTAAACTGTTAACACCTCGATTCAATAAATACAATTTAATTTATAGACATTTTACCGAGTTATTGCATGTGGGAAAGGGTTAAATGAAAAGTTGATAAGTTATCCTAATTGTTTAAGTCATTATCTACTCTAACAGGGTGGAATATATACATGGAAAACACTTTATTTGAGTAAATTAACGATGGCGGTGAGAAATTCAGAAAATATATGTCAATTTTCTGAAAATCTAGTTTCGCTTTCAATTATACTGTAGTGTGAGTTATAATCTTATAAAATACTACATGTATCAAATAACACTCTGTTTATTTACAAGATATTGCGGTCTTTATTGGTATATCTAGGTTATTTACTTAAACTGAAATAGAAAAAAACCATTTAATAGCTCACCTGAGCACGATCTACTCATGGTAAGCTATTATGATCGCCCGATGCCTTCAGTGTGTTGTAAATATTATATCTGTAACAACTGGACCAAAAGTTCATCCCCTTAATTTCATCTTCCTTCAAGTCATTAGGTTTATACAGACATTCGGACAGTAAACAAAGTTTAAGATATAGTTTCAAAAACTATTCCCGCAATCACAAGAGGTGGGACTGTATTGAATAATTTGATTTTCACCCGATATTGAAATAATTTCACAGTTGTTTATAGGGTTTAACTCTGCAAACAGTTGGGTGATGATGGCCATATAACACTCACCTGAGTACCGTGGTATAATATATGTAGGTTTTCATAACCAATACCTTAAGATAGATAGATAGATAGATATTTTATTTCGTAATTTAGGCCACCGGCCCATTATACAACATAATTTATAAGTATATACAACAGGGAGTGATGAAATACATTATAACACTGACATTTGAAGCTGGAAAAATAGTTAAGATATTGAAAGAATCTCACTTCTTAGTTTGAATGCGCTCTGAATGTATATTGCAGTATTGTATACTTCAGACTGGATATTTGTATTTAAAATTGCATAACATTTGTTAAGAGTCTTGTTGTTTATCCAGGATACGTTAAAATAAATGTCTCCTAAATCCTCATATGTAGGACATTCGTAAAAGAAGTGAAACTCATCTTCAATAATGTACATATTTTTATCAAGACATAAAGGGCAACAACGGTCATTTCTTGCAATCGATAGGCGTCTACCTCTCTCTATCATAAGGGCATGGTTAGAGCATCTAAAGTTACTATATATCCTGCGTAAGGAGAAAGGTAAAAATGAATTTAAATATAGCTCTGGTTTTAATAATGATTTGAACTGTTTGTAGTGTTGTCCTTTTCCCGCATTTATATAAATATATATACGCACAAACTCGATAAGACTTGTAGACAAATATTATACATCAAAATTGTGTAAAATATATCCCCTGTAGAACTGTAATTTGACCGAAACACCTATTTCTTAGCGGATCTGATCCAAATTCAAACTTAATAGTTTCACTTTAAAAAAGTAAAAAAACAGCATTTAGAGTGTCCACTAGGTGTTGTCTAATCTGGCCTAGTGACATAGAGTGTCCACAACGTATTGTCTTATGTGGGCCTTGTGACCTAGAGTGTCCACAATGTATTGTCTAATTTTAGCCTAGTGACCTAACGACATTACCCATATTCAAACTTAGCCAAAATATCACAAATACATGTAATCATTCTTTTGGAATATATTGTTGCAGTAGCGATACACTTGGCCGAAGGTCAAGCCAGATCTTGATATACCTCAATTTGCCCTAGCTCAGAATATCTGATTATTTTAGTGTACACCTATTATAACTTTAAAGAAAGGAAAATAGTTAAATTCTACAAACTGAAATATTTTCAAAAGTAAAATAACATGAGCTAGGTTAATGAATGACGTTACACAACAGCAACACCATATATATTATATGGTATACATGTAGACGACACTCACATTAACATATTTGGAACTGATTTTGTGCTAGTCAAATACGAAATTTCAATCAATCGTGTTGTATTTGCGCGTGACGTTGCGCACCAGAAAATGTACCGATTAGCATCATTTATTATATGCTTCTACATTTACCTAGACATAATTGTGTATCTTCAAACGATGAATAATGATACATGTTTTTCAGAATGGCAACTTCGGGAAAGGGACAGCATAAAAATAAATTAATTTTTGCGGCAATAGACTTCGGGACGACATACAGTGGCTATGCCTTTTCCCTAAAGAATAACCTAGATAAAAACCCTACAGACATTTCAACAATTGCATGGCGATCCGGATCGACAACTCTACATTCTTCCAAAGTCCCTACCTGCATTCTGTTTGACAGGAACAAAAAGTTTTCTGCTTTCGGATACGCCGCAGAGAACAAGTACACTGATCTAGCATTTGATGGGAAGCACAAAGACTGGTACTTCTTCAGACATTTCAAAATGAGTCTGTATAACAAACAGGTATGTATGGCGGCTGATTGCTCCAATCTGGTATCAGCGTATTTACGGGGCGTAACACGTCAATAAGCCAGAACGACAAAATGACGCAAGAACACGACAGATATGGCAATGGGAATGTTGACGCCCTCGACGAATTTGTCGTGTTGGAGAGCCATTTTGTCAAGTTGTTTGATCTCGAACACCACATTTAAAGGGCGCCAGAATGCATACCAAATGTGCGAACACCTTAACTCTAGAATGACAAGTATGAACATTGTCTTGTTGGTGCCCCGCCAGCATACCAACTCGCCAGAACGCGCAAACAAGACAACTAATGTTAAAGCATCGTGTAAGACTTTTGACAACCGAGAAGTTAGTTGTTTTCGTACATTGGCTAATTTAGATCATTGCATTTTGACATCCAGCAGTATTACTAAACGAGAGCACAACGTTCTCAGTAGTGTTCATTTGATGACCCTTTTTACGAATTGTTAGAACAAATCCATCCCGTTTCAAAACACTGATCTATCCCGTTTAGAACACTGATTTCCAAGACAGACATCAGAAAGGGACTCACATAAAAACAATATACTCCAAAATAATTGGGGCGACTACAATATACTTTCAATAGAATGTTCGTTTGTTGATCGAAGTTGTCCAAGCCTAAACTATGGATTCCGGTGACGAAGCTATTTCCATTATGGATATGCACATGCCGCAAACTTTAAACAACTTCTCCCCCGAAACTGCTAGGCCGGTTTCAAAATAAGAGGAATTTTCCTTTAGTGACCCTCTACAAAACTGTATATTACTACATGCATTAATTTGTAATTTCACTGATTGTTTTTAGGTCAGAAATATTGGTTGTATTCTTGGTATTTTTTTGTTGCTCATCGTTTATTTCTTATCAATTATACAGAACCAATACCTATATAAAGAAAAGAAAACTGTGACAGTTCTACTGATTTTGTCGCGACTTGACTACACTGTACTTAATATATATATAAATATAGTTTCAGCATTGTCTTTAAAACACAATAACAGTTATACTCATAGAGTGTACTGAATACATGTATACTTTGGTAAAAACAACTCAGGAAATAATTTAATATATAAGTTATACAGAACTGAACTTTGGTGACTGAGCTTATAACACACTTACTTAAATAATGTATTTCGTGCTTGGTAGCACTTACGGCCGTCACCAGTGAAAGACAAGGATGTCTCTCTGTCTAACGATGTTTACCTGACTCCAAGTCTACCATTGACGTAGTGCTTTCATCTCTTCTTCTACTGAACACCGCCGTGTCTCTGAAAGGCGGCACCTCTTCCTCTGTCCTGGTGGTGTCCATCTTATTGTAACCATTTGGAAAATATTTGAGCGCACGATGTAAATAATAATAATATCTCTGTCTGTTCAATCTTCTTCATGTTTATACAGCGTCTTAACCGTAACTATACAATTGAAGACGTGCTCGGAAAGCCCATGCCTGCTATGGATGTGTTTCGAGAGAGTATTCGATATCTAAAGAACCACTTGATGAGAACAGTGAAGGAAAGAACCCTTGGTGTAAGCGACTCTGATGTGTTTTGGGTTTTAACAGTGCCTGCCATATGGAATGAAACAGCAAAACAGTTCATGTACGAGGCTGCCATAAAGGTATAACGTTTGTTTGTAAATACAGAGTTCCAGCTATGCACTTTTAGACCTGAAAAACTTGTAATGATATATGTGTATACAAAATATCCCCGAATATTCGGCTGCAGATTAATATAATTATAAAAGTCTATCAATAATATCGAAAGATATGTAACAACAATCCTCGTAACACAACTTTGTTTAGTCTAATTTATCAACACTGAGGTTATGCAAAGTATTTATATATTTCTTTTATCAGACTGGCATTACTCATGAAGACCTGGTGCTAGCTTTAGAACCAGAAGCGGCTTCTATATTCTGTATGCATCTACAACTAGTAAAGAACAAGGATACAGAAATGAGTTATTTTCAAGTAGGATCAAAGTACATGGTAGTCGACGCTGGAGGTATCTCTCTCCCTCTTTTTTTCTAATTCACTCATGATCTCGCCCCCTTACACACACATGCATTCCAAAATCCAAACTTACATGTTTTAATTGAAGTATTCAGAACTCGCTGTTGCTTGATTATAGTAAGACAACCGATACAGTCAGCCTTCGTTTAGACATGTAACCCGATTACTTCCGAAGAGCGGAATTGTCCGTGTATAATCAAATATCGCATGATGAATATACAGCAAAGTCAGTTCACAGCTTTATGCTAAATGAAAACCTTTTATTCATTATGCGATATTAGAAGTTGAATTCACAGGGATAAAACGACTTTTTGTAGTTTACGAAGGTACCGTATTTACTATGGATTTGGGACGGTTGTCGACAGACATCCATTCCAGAGTCAACATAATTTAAAATCTTTTTTCGGTTACTACGTTCCTAAAAACACAGGCATCTCCGCCTAAATAAAGCTCCACTAAAACAAATAGTTCCAAAGCGGAACAAAAAGTTGAAAGCGGAGTAATTCCTGTGTGCTGAAATTTCCCCGGGTTGATTTGCCACGTCAAATGAAACCCAACCTCTTTAAATCAAAGACAGTAACATTCAAATTAAAAACTTTCATTCCTATTTTCTTTTAATAAAGTCATTGTTTTTCGGGAGTCACAGATGTTTATGTGACTAGACTGAGAACAAACTTATATAAATCTAGCTGGATGAAGGGACTTGAACGTTTTCTTTGTATGACGTGGTTTATTTCTGGGGGAGAAGACACTAGCTGCAAGGATTTGTGTGCAAAAAAAAAATCACTTATAATTAGGTGACCTTTTATGCTTGCAAACACATTTGAACAAAGCAAAGCATTTTCTCGCATCTGCAATAAACGGCTTTTGAAAGCATTGTAACAAAAATAGATATTCCTTTAACTTATCATTTATCTATGATGTTTTCGACTATTTTCATTTAGACACACATTTCTTTTGAAAATAGATAATTTAATTCTGGATTAAATGGGATAAAACAAATGGTTTGAACATTTATTCCCAGTGTTTTATAACAAACTAGTTTACAAAACTCCTCTTGTGATATTGAACAAAAAGAATCAATAATTATGTGTTTTTGCAAGTTTTTGTGACGGTTGTCGTTGGCTTTCACATAGTAAAATGGCAGACATCAATTCAATTAAGCCTTCCACACACACAAAATAGTTCTGACGCTTCTGCAGCTGATTGCATTGAAAACATTGTTGCAGTAGGATAAATTGCTCATCATGAGCAATTACGTCTTTTGGTACAATATTTGAACTCTATTCAATCATTTAACTTTTTTTATAGAGGTTTATCAACAGTTTTAACCAAACTCAAACACATCTATAGATTTGTTGTATGTGGAAAAGGGTTGAGCCAAATGAAAATTGATGAATCTTGTCAAAATCAAATTTGTTTCAGATTTATTTGGCCTAATTAGCAGAACTGTATTTCACAGGCTCATATTTCTCTGCAATCATAATTGTTTATTCTGATATTGTGCATTTACAAGTAGTATTTTGTTTCCATAGTTACCTATTATGAAGAATATTATTGCTGGTAAACAAGTACATAATATTACCATATGTCTTAGTCAGTTGGTATAATTGATCGTTAGGAGACCCTTTACAAAAGTCAAATTGATTGGTTGATATACATGGCTCCAAGTCGGCTTCAAAAATCGTTCAAAGAAAGCGTTTCTTGTTTTACTTGTATGTAATTACTATTCACAATACATGTATTAGCTATGAAATTGAATTTATGTTCATGAATGTGAGTTGAAATGTTATAGTGGCATCGTTACTATAGGTAGAATTTAAAGCTTAGTTCAATACATGTTAGTATGGTGTACTATTCTGTTTATATACATGGTATTTCAGAGTTGTTAGTCTTGTACATGTCTATTTGCAGGCGGTACAGTAGACATAACTGTTCATTCAATCAGAGAGAATCGTGGTATAGAAGAGCTGTATTCAGCAAGCGGTGGGGATTGGGGTGGATCGTACGTCGATGAAGCCTTCGAGGAATTCCTAAATGCAATCTTCGGGAAGAAAGTTATGGATATATTTCGCAAGGAAAAAACCATGGATATGCTGGACTTGCAAAGGGACTTCGAATGCAAAAAAAGAGACATGTCGCTTCTGGATGATAACCGTATCCAACTGCGATTGCCTGTGTCCTTACTTGATTTATATAAAGCTAAAAACGACGATAAAAGCGTACAGACATGCCTGGAATTGTCTGCTCTACACGCAGAGGTCAAGATCGTGGGAGATAAAATGAGGATTGAACACAGCAAGGCAAAGACATTCTTTAAGCGGGCAAGTGAAGAACTCTTGCAACATCTGAAAGAATTATTTAAAAAAGAGAATGTTCGAAACATTGACACGATTCTCGTGGTTGGAGGTTTTGCGGAGTCCCAGTTTCTGAAAGAAACTATCCGGACATCTTTCCCCGATAAACGTGTCGTTATACCGGATGATCCTGGTCTGGCTGTGCTTAAAGGGGCTGTTATATTTGGTCATAATCAAGGTATCATCAAAAGTAGGATGAGTAGATATACATATGGTTTTGATGTTAATCTTACTTTACCATATTTACATTTTAATGAGAATAATGTGTCTCAAGAGGATACCATACTCGATAAGGAAGGCCTCAAACGTCTGAGAAATGTGTTTGATAAACATGTCACAAAATGCCAAATATTGGAGGTTGACGAAGCCCAGTCGTCACAGGAATACCAATCTCCATCTGGTGGGGATTTTACGTTGTCGTTATATATTTCAGACGAACCGGATCCAATCTTTGTAACTGATCCATCCTGTCACTTAATCGGTACTATGGTACTGAACGTTGGTCATCTGTCAAACACAAATGTGCTCGTCAATCTGAGGTTTGGTGATACCAAGATAAAGGTAGAGGTGGTTAAATTGGAGACAGGTGAAACAGTTGATACCAAATTCGATTGTTTGATATAATACAATTGAGGTTGTTCGTGACTTTATTTCATTGAAATATATTTAAAAATATGAGTTATCAAAGAATACATAAGAAATCTGACCTTTTTCAATTGTTGTGCTTTGCTCTCTACTGTTAATATTTTGAGACTTTAAATATAGTAAATTTAGAGAAAAGCGCTCAAATTTAACCGTCGGATTGTACGAAATCATTAGCCAGACATAAAAGTTGAATAAGAAATGAATTTGTGTATAAATCTTCCCAGATTCCTTTAAAGCTTACATTACTTAAGCTAAAGTCATTTTGATTTATAAATAAAAGATTTATATAACTTTAGTGCACTTTTCATCTTTTCATCCCCCCAAAAACCCACTCAATGTCAAATGTTGTCTCACGATTTGTAGGCCAAGTCAGTTCGCGTTCATTCGGAATTTGTGATCAACTGAAAGCACTAAAGGGTCCAATTCAACAATCCTTACCTAGCGCTAAGTAATTCTTAAATACTTAAAAGCCTATTTCATCATTTTTGTTTCCCTTATAAAAGATGCCAAAATATTTCATTTCTTAACAAGTATTGTTTTTCAGCAAGGTTACTATTGATGTCAGCATAGTCGTTTACTTCAATACATTCCACCATTCATGTTTTACAAAATATTATGGAAACAAAAATGATGAAATTTGCTTTTAAATATTTAAGTATTACTTAGCGCTACGTTAGGTTGGTTGAATTGGACTCAGATAAATAAATAAACTATGCAGTCACGTACGTTAGGTTGGTGGAATTGGACCCAGATAAATAAATAAACTATGCAGTCACGTAGGATAGTGGTCACATTAAAGAATCAGACATTGATTTATGAGTGCTGCATGTCGACACGTCGACTTATCGATTGTAATGAATGTACAGTTATGATTAGTAAAAAGAAACGCGGTTTAACCCACTGATTGCTGGAGCTGATTGTGTGGAGCTTTTGTCACCGAATCTGTCCAGGCTCTATAATGTTGGCTTCCAAACTCAACATACGTATCTTGATATTCCTAGTACTGGCTAGGGGTGCTTCCATGTGAAAAGCTGGACAAGTTCATTTGAAAAGGTCAGCATTGAAAAGGGTTTAATGCAGAACCCAGTGTGTCGTTAAAGGATCACATAATAACCCTCAGAGGCATTCGTCTCCCTTTTTAAAAAAAGTGCACCGACGAAATATCCATATTCGTCTAAGATAATGAATACATTGAGCAGCGTCAAGCGATTTGGGGTCTTGTTAAATCTGCATATACAGTGAAGACTCGGTGAGCCTGTGATACGCATATCCGAGCCTTCACTGTCCGCCGATATGTAACACAGGGTTAGATGTATGTTTTTTTTACTAGTATTAAACCATCGTAACTTGAAGTGATACTGAACGTTATGGAGACGCCATAAGACCTCCAATAGCCAGACGCGACCCATTTGTATTATGAAACATTCAACAACCGACACATCTCTCTAATAACATGAAATCAATATCTTGACGTGAATGGAAAGGTACTATATGGTTATATATATCATGTATTTAATAACCCACCTTTTCCAGCAAGAAGACACTTGCTAACGCACCTGCTTTTAAAAGCATTGTGTCAAATTAAATTGAGCAATTTCTACCGTTGCCACAATGTTTCCAATTCTATTAGATAAGTTAAACTTTTAATTCATAGAGATTTTCCGAGCTGTATTCAAATTCGCCTGCTGCAGAAATGTCGTATTGCGGAAAATGTTAACCTTTATCATACCTATATAATTTATTGGACTTTTTTATTCATTTATTTTGATGAGCTCATTTACATGAACCGGACTGTAGAGTGTATATTTGCCTTATGATTTTATAGATGAAATATCAAGCGCGAATTAAGAACAATGATGCGGCTGTAAGTGTATGTCTGATCTAGGTCTAAATTGGTCTGAACAATAATACAAACTCGGACTACAGGATAAACGTAAAATCATTTGATCTTCTCAGTGATAACATTTAGTATGATAAGTTTGAAGTAAACTATAAGTCGTACTGTACTCAACTGCTAACACTTAGTACTGAACCGGTTTGACACTTATTGACTATTCGGGATCACATAAATGTAAATTGGTGTAAAACTGGTGGGGCTGCAGTTCTAGTCCTTTTGTCAAAAATACATCTAGGACTAAAGTACATGTACACGGGAAGTGAAGACTCTGGTGAGACTGTGCGAAAGTACAGGCTCGCCTAAGTCTTATCTGTACGCAGATCTATGTTAAGACAATAAATCATTAGATGCGGTTTGATTATAAATTGTACCCTGCTAATGCAAGACTGTGAAAGGACTTCAGAGTGAGTGACATTTGACCTTTGACATATCGGTATCAGTAAGGTATCTCTATACACAATTTTGGGACAGTTGGAGTTCAACGGCATTTACAACAGTATTTCAGTTCTATTACTTCGGCAAGTTCGACAACCCACGTGTTTCCTGCTAGTCTCGCACCAGGGCTTAGACTGTTCAGATCATTGTTGGAAATGGAATAACCCGTTAGTCATTCATCAGAACGAACTATTGGCCGACGAGCCCGGATTCGAACGCACGATCCCTTTATCAATTTAGACATTGTCGTTACGGACAGATATATCTTGGGTCAAAAACTCGATACACAATGCGGATATGAGCTGCATACCATTGTGTTCATGAATAACAAAGTAAAGATACACATACATTGTATGCGTACCTCTCAAACGTCAAATGTACCTTTTACATTTCCTTCATACTACAGATACGCACCATTCCACTTAACATATATTAAAGAACATAGATGAAAGTATAAGTTGTATAAATATAGATAAGAATTGACAAAAAATTGTGGCAAAAGAGAACTACTCTTTGTAAACAATTTCTCCTTTTGCCACAACACAACTATCAAACATCTCTTCGGCAGATGCACGATAATGCGTCTACATACCATATGGGGAAGGGTTAACTTTATGTTAACTTCAAATAGAAACTTTACTGTATTGACAGTTATTTACAGAATGGTGTCAAACATTATGGTAATAGGTGCGGGAGGTGTTGGTCTGTCAATGGCCACTCGGATTCAGCTGGCCCTGATTGATGCGAGGGTTCAAGTGATCGCGGATAAACTGTACCCGGAAAAATGTTTGTTTGGAAGTGGGGGAAGTGTTTTTTATGACCTTCTTCAAAGATTCTACGAAGGACGAGGAGGAATTACAAAGGTTGGTTTTTTCTTTGTTTGTAAATACATGTATTCTTCTGCCGTCGTTTGACACGATATGGTGGGGACTTGCTTCGGATTTCTGTATATCGGATTTAGGGTATGAAAGCTTGATTAAAACGTCAATGGATGGAAACCATTTCTTCCGTGTTTAAAGTGACCCGTGTTCAGCCCATCCCTTTTTCGACAAATAATAATGAGAATGCAGACGAGTGTTGGTAAGATTCGCTTTTGCTTGCATTAGTAAAACATGTAAATAAACAGGTTGGAACCGAACAGTGGCGAATCAAAAACCTTATCAGAACAAAACGTTTGGATGAGATTGAGTAGTCATACACTAAACACAACACATCATTATACAGTTTGTTTTAGTTTAACGTGTTAGAAAATGCTTTGACTATAAATAGATTATCGAATGTTATATATAAGAGTTTATCGTTGTTTGTAAATGCATATACATCTCTGCGTTGAATACACACTGAAACTGAAAAATGTTTCGCTACGACGACTTCGTGACGTCGAAACGAAATGGGTTTTCATGTCCAACGGTAATATTTAGTATGTATTGTACGCTAGAGCGCTAAACCTTACGCGCGTTAATCCACTTCGTTTCCAGCAAAATGAAGTCGGTTTTTATTGGGAGAAACCCTGAAACATACTAATTTCGGTTTCAGTATTGATTGAACGCAGGGCTGCTTTGTCAGGGCTTTATATGTATTTAGTGTATCCCTATAGGGATTCATCCTACAGGCTTGTATGTGATATCATCAAAAAGAATTAACAATGCTCAATCACAATTCTAACCTCTCGCAAAAACGGCAACTATGGGTAAGAAAACCTCTTAAGAACATCATTTAGGATCTTATTGCGCAATGTATTGTATGAAAACACAATAACATCTACATAACAATACCTCTCTGGAACAACACTATTTCTATGCTTCCGCTTGATGTAGCACTGGAGAGGTTGCATTTTACAAGGTTTGTCTTGAATACACAGTAACCTTTTCATAGTCATAGTAGCACCTGCCTGAAACAACAACAATTCTCTACTTAAGGTTGACGTAGCCTAGCTCTAGAGAGGTTGCACTATGCCTACACAAAACATGTCAGTGTTTCCCCTTATCGTCCAAAGCTTTATTTTGTTTAATATGTTTGTCATTCGTAGGAAATGTAGAACTATTTGGAACATTACAGAGAACTTGCTACAGGACCTTCGGCGGGTGAATCTGGTGCCATCATCTGTATGTGATACGATTTGCTTAGAGAGGGCAGTAAGGTAAAACAATCCCAAGTCTTTCAAACATGTAGACACTTTCTGATGCCTCTGCAGCAGACGACTTTTAAAAATAGCTGTGATTTTGGAACTACATAGCCAAAGATTATTTAGTTCAGTATTGCTTTCAGATGGACATAGCACAAAACAACTCATTATTTAATATAAGATCGACAAAACAAGTGAAATACTACAAAGTTAACATGTTAAACAAATGTGTACTCCGCTAAGAATCACAAAATACTTTTGATTTAGACCGATTTTAAGAAAGATATCAAAGCGCGTTTGTTCGAGTCTGGCTTAATATATCAAAGTGATTTGATCTAAGGTCGACATCGATGGAGACCACAACTCAATTAACATGTCCAGGCACTATAAATGACTTGGAATTAGGTTTTGTACAAATCCACCTTTTCATCCACTGTTTTCAAAACCCGTTTGCTGCAGACAGATTGAAAACGCTTCACGGCTATACGTACATTTCAGACGCCTTTACATGCCGAGTTTAACGTCAACTACAGACGTCTGTCTGACGAAGAGTTCAAGAAAAGGGGATTCTCTTCTGACTAAAAGTAAGAAACATGATATATATAAATTTTAATCACCGATGATAAATAGTAAAACACTGATTGATTGATTCTATTTACGTCTTCCCACATACATCAATTCTGAAGCAGTGGAATTTCAAAACATCTAGGAAAAAAACCTGTCAGTCTTTAAGGTAATACAACCGTAAACCTAACTAATGAAATACAAAAAAATACACCATGCACCTCTTGGTGGGCCTCGTTTCAGAAAAAGCGACATCGGTAATTTCGTTATAAGCGGAAGTCCTAAGCAGAAATGCGCTTTCAGAATCTTCAATGTTCGCCACCAAGTCGTACAAGCAACCAGGAATACTTTGCTTACAGCCATCTGACAAAAACAGCATTTGACTCGGGATAACTCGAACTAATCGAAGCTAATTCGATTATATTGTTGAACTCGAACCAATTCCTGAAACGGAACTGCTGACGTGCCGTTTACTTGATTAGATGTTATCACTAGCTTGCTTTTCATTATAAGCATATAAGTATATAAATGAATTACGTAGATGACAATACATAAATGAATTTAACATAAATCGAGGGATACCTCGAAAACGTCGATAACTCGAAGTATTGTATGGGTCTCGCAAGTAATCGCGGAACTGCTGACTTACGTTGATAAGATTTTATCACTGGCTTGATTTTCATATTAAATGAATACATATATGAATGAAATACGACGCTTACAATGACTATAGAATAACTCGAAGGCTACCTCAAACACGTCGATAACTCGATGTTATTTATGGGTCCCTTTCAACTTCGAGTTATCACGAGTACGCTATATATATTGATGCATTTTGATCGTAATTCTCATATATTTCAAAAGGTCGATGTTCGTTATTCGAAGCCTAATTATGATAACGAAATTGTCGATTTAACGAGATTGGTTTTCGCTAGACTTGATTTACTGTCTATTACAGGCTTGCCTATCAGTCAACAACTATACTATTAGATCAGAGGAAGTATCTCACGTTTTTAATGAACAGGTAAGACACCTTAACACTTTGTGAAGTTACAACTTGTACAAGAAAATAAGAATAAAACATAGGTCTATCGATTACAGACACATATTATGTATACTATGTTAGTGAGCACATGGGCACCAACAAATCACTAAGAATGACATTGAAAGTGTACTTATATTTTAGTGTGTAAAGTGGTAAACAATGTCTGCTAGAGGTCAAGCTCGAACTCACAGTCTCTGCATAGCCTCGTTCCTTGACGTACAAGGAGAAAGTACTGTCTATAAGTAACCGATTGCGCAACTGGAGCAGGCAACAGTTTGGCATTGATTTAATACTGAACTTATATTGTATATGTATGCAAAACGGACTGCTCCAGGTGAGGCTCGAACCCACAGCCTTCGTATAGCCTAGTCCCTTGTTATGCAAGGGGAGGATACTGTCTATATGTACGGCGCGCAAACCGATTGTGTAATTGGAGTAGGTTAGATAGATTTATGAATTGTGTGGCCCAGATAAAACTCACTTTTGTTTGCATTGTCGCAACAAGAAAGTCAGTCAGCGCGGTGTTGAATATCAACCTAATTAACACAAAGGACACGGGAGGGCATTTTAAATCTCAATACTATGATAACCAAATTCTTATTATAATTTGTCTTCGGTTTTACTTCAGATAATGAATTACATTATCGATTATGCTACCGTCATTGATTTTAATGTTTAGCCACTACAAGGGGGGCTTTATTATTAGCCTGTTAGTACTATAGTATTTCCTTAATTATTTCAATTGTGCTTATTTAACTAATGGTAGTCATGGCTTTCCTTGCTTGGCGCTCAGGGTTACGGGGTTACCATTACGACTGACTGGCTGGTGTCAGTATAAATGGACCAGTAGTACTGGTAACTTACCCAGGAAACGTTGTGATATAACTGAATAATTGTTGAAAGCGGTGTAAAACATCAACAAATCGACAAATCAATCAATCAACTGTACTAAACGTAAATTAATTGCGTAAGTAATTCTTTGATCAATAAAATGTATGAAAACAAAACTGGACAAACATAATACATGCAAACAAATAATTTAAACTCCGATCACTCATTTTACTTTGTACAGATGTAGCAAGAGGTGGCTTAGTGGAAAAAAGGAAAGTTGAAAACTTACAAGAGGTAAGAACATTTCTGTGTCATTCATGTAATCGCTTCATGATTGCAAACACATAACCTTGGTCTTCCTCGACTGAAATAAGAATAAATACAATCAATTCACATCCACCGCCATTATAATAATTAGTATAATTATTATCGTTTTCAGTTGCATCTTTATAGTTGTTATATGATTATGATGATACTTACTATTATCATCATCATTACTACTATCATTATTATTATAACTTTGATCATTATCATTACTATAAGAAGTAGTAGAGATAACTACAACAATAAGCTCAATGTTTTACTGTTGGAACTGTAACCCTTTCCTACATACAACATATCTGCAGGAAACGACTTTGAAAACACTTAGGTTAATATGCGGAAAATATCTGTAAATAATAGTATGATTATTGAATAGACTTAAACACGTTATGACAAAAGGAGAACTTGCTGGTTTTGGGCAATTTTTCCTTTGGTCAGAATGTTTTCAAAAGCCGTCTGCTGCAGAGGCGTCTATATGTGGGGAAATGGTTAAAGTGAATCTGTCAAACAGGAACAAATTTAATGACAGAACTAAATAAACGAAACAGAATGATACCTTCACAAATAAGATTGTTAGAGTCCCGTTCCACATATTGTTCCACACTCCTGATCATAAGGTAAAGGTGTTGCTTCTTTGACATCTGCCAAACAGAAAGAAAGCTTAAAGCAGACTAGAGTTATGTTCCTTGTAGTGTCCAATTCTTCTTATCACAGGGTATAAGTGTGCTTGTGTTACAATGTTTTCAACCTCATTTAATAGTCATGCTTATATCTATAGAAATGGAAATGTTTTATCTTGTTGTACATACAGTTTGTTGGTAAATATGACGTGGGAGTGAACTTTGCTGGGGCTGGAAGTGGGGCATTGCTAATGAAGAGAAAGTGTTTCCGGTTAGAGGGGTCTTCGTTAGGGTAAATATAGACTGTTACCAGTCCCTTATATAAAAGTGTGATTACAATATCAGCATGGAATAACCTGTAATCTCGCCAAGGAATATCTGAAAGATATTTAGATGAACGGAATGTTTCCGTCCTAGTGTTAACATTTGGAAGCTTCAAAATGTAATCCTTTCCCTCATGCAGACTCATTCTGATGTATATATGGCAGACGATTTGTTGAAAGCACTGGCAAAAGGGGAAGTTGTTTTCAACTTTCACTAAACAATTCACACTTGCATGTATAGGGATTTGATAGATTTTGGACTAGCTGACTTCAAAGAGTTACTGGTCTTTTTTCCAAAATCTCTCACTCTCTTGCTTTCTCTCGCTATCTCCCCCTCTCTCTCTCTCTCTCTCTCTCTCTCTCTCTCTCTCTCTCTCTCTCTCTCTCTCTCTTTCTCTCTCTCTATCTCTCTCTCTCTTTCTCTCTCTCTATCTCTCTCTCTCCTTCTCTCTCTCTCTCTCTCTCTATCTCTGTCTCTCTATCTCTGTCTCTGTCTGTCTGTCTGTCTGTCTCTTTTTCTCTCTCTCTCTCTCTCTCTCTATATATATATATATATATCTCTCTCTCTCTCTATCTCCATCTCTCTCTCTCTCTCTCTCTCTATCTCTCTCTCTCTCTCTCTCTCTCTCTCTCTCTCTCTCTCTCTCTCTCTCTCTCTCTCTCTCTCAATCTTTCTTCTTTCTTCTAGACTTCAAATTAGTCAATTTTAACATTGTATTGACTTCTATCTAATCAAAGACTAAAGCAAATAGTCTAAGGACAAAGTAGTTTTATCATTATGGATACTAGCGTCCAGGGTTGGACTGCTCCGTTCAGCGGTAATGGGGGAGAGCTCTTATCCAGAGGATATGTCTTAGCCTTGTTCGCAAAATTGACCAATCAGACGCCTAATGTTGAGAGATGAGTTAAACGTTTAGCACAGAGACAGTTTTCAGAGTTTTATAGTTTTGGGGTCTGATTAGTTATCCAGGGATCATGAATATGTGCTCTGTCGAAGTGATACAAAGCATTAACTGAAATAGTGTTTAAAATGGCATAACAAAAGTAAACTAAATTATTTTTAAAATCTCAGAAGGTTGGTTTTCATGTGATATTACTCATGTAATAATATAATTCACATCTAATACCTTTTGGTTGTTAGCACTGGGTTTTGATCAAGGAGGTTGTATATGTCTTGAGTACAATGCATTTTTCCAAGATTTCACAAGAGGGATCTGCAGCAGACGACTTCAGAAAACATCGTGGCAAAAGGAGAAAATTCTCATAATGAGCAATCCACATTGAATTCAATTCAATTATTATACTTTTATTTACAGTGCATTTTCATATTTCTGCCTAGATGCATTGTATTTCTAAAGTCGTTTACTGCAGATTTGTTGTATGTGGGAAAGACCTTATATATGCCATTTAATCACAAAAGGTTTCAATAAACTCCTGACAAATTCTGTCAGTTTGGATCAGATTGATAGATGTTTAAGCAGATTTTTATTTGCATTTGTTATACATACATACACCAAGATTTTCTACAATAATGACTCATGCACATAAATTACACTAACGGAAATGTGACAAGGCAATGTAACCAAGACACTTGACGTTTACTGATATTATTATTATAGAGTCGACTGTTAAAACATCAGAGGAAAAAATGTTACATAGAAGATTCGGAAGTAAAATTTTCGATTCAAAATTTAAAAGAATATGGGGGAAATTAGACGTTTACTGATATGTGATATGATTATTATAGATTCGACTGTTTAAACGTCCGTGGAAAAAATGTTACATAGATGATTTGGAAGTAAAGTTACGATTTAGAATCGAAAAGATTATGGGGGAAATAAGACGTTTACTGTTATGATTATTATAGAGTCGACTGTTTAAACATCCGTGGACAAAATGTTACATAGGTGATTTGGAAGTAAAGTTATGATACAGAATTAAAAAGAGTATTAGCCGTTTCTTTTTTATCCACAATGTTTTCAAAATCTTTCTAATGCAAATGTATCAAAGATATTGTTTTTATCAGGTAAAGGGTTAACAGTTCCAGTTTATGTTTCTTTTTTAGAATGTATTGACAGTGATGACTTTGTAGAGTTCAAAGTAGCCATTGATGACAAGCCCTTATATTCTATTATACAACAAATGATTGTCAATGTATTCCAATCGGAGGAGAACAGGTGTGTTAGTTTTTCTGTCAACCTATTACCACATACATTATTAATTTTCAATGTATTGAGAGAACAGCTGTTAAACATCTTATGTGTTGATTAACTAATATGCTTTTCCGTAATAAGAGCCTGTGCATACTGTAAAGTAAATTGTATGGATCTACTCATTTACTTTAATGAACTTTTCTGGGGTACATCTATGTATGACCCTTCCATTTAATAGTTACACCGTGTACACTTTAGTTAGCGCATGGGCATCTGTCACACATTAACGGTCTGACATGTTTTATTACTGTTGCTGACTATATATATAGAGTACTGTTTGTCTTCTACTGTTTTCCCACCGACAGACGCATTCAGACACATTTGCAGCAGACTGATTTTAAAATGTTGCAAAAGGAAAAGTTGTTCTTCATGAGATATTTCTCCTTTCTCCAAATGTTTTTAATTGTATTGAATAAATATGTTTTCATTTATATAGATTTTCCATACTTAAACCCAGATGTTTTCTAGGTCGTCTGTTGCAGATTTTAGGTAAATGTGAAATTATAACCTTCATGGAACAGACAGCTTTTGACACTATTGGGACAGAAAAACACATGTGAATTGATGAGAAAAAACAATGTTTTCAATTCTCTATCAAAAGTAAAGTTTTGAGATAATACAAATATTTCCTCGAAACCTTTCAATTCAGACGACTCTAAACATACAGTATCTGGTATACATTCACCTAATACTTCTGCTTTTCATCCAGTCGACAGTAAAGATTGAACATTCCTTTTCTCACAATGTTTTCTTGTCTCTCCCATATGTATAGTATCTTCATTCATAAGACTGATTTCAATGTCGAAGAGTCTTATATAGCCAATCATGTAATTGGTTTAAATATAAAATATATGTTTGTAAATTATTTTTTTCAAATTGACGAGAGTTTGGGTTTAACCCAGCGTGAAGGATATACACTTGTTCTAGGATTGTTTCGTTTGATCATGTATGTTAATAATATTTATGATGTGTTTAAGTTTCTGATGATTTAATGTGTTGATTATCCATTTCCAACATGTAGTCTGCAGCAGACGACTATTGAACATTACGGCAAAAGGAGAAATTGCTCATAATGAACAATTACTCCTTGTGCCACAATGTTCTTAACTATGAACACTAGGTATACTATGATTATTTTTACATTTTCCATGATTTGGCTTGAAAAGTCGTCAGTTGCACAAATTTGACGCATATGGGAAAGAGTTATTTCTTGAAGCCATGTTAGGCTGTAGTTTATAGAGGTATAGATAAAAAAAGAGTAAACAACATCTATCTTATCGCTCGCTGATACCCTTTAATGTCTGTCCTCTTGTTTACGATTATGTTTCTCCTTAACTGTACCCACGTGTTACGTCGAATCCATGTGTAATAACTGACAAACAGTTCTGCATTACCAATGGAGCGAATACCGCTTGTTCACTGCCTCATGTGTTTCCTGGCTTTCTCACACCATTACTCAACACAACACTCTTTCCAAGGAACTGGCTGCTTTTCCACATATTCTGTAAGCCGATTTGTGGAAGAATGACGCTTGTCACAGTGAGTTTTGTCAAAAGAATGTTGGCCGAGCTTTGGTTGGAACTCACAGCCACTAGATTGACAGCCCGCGTCGCTACCGACTGAGCTACCGGGGCTCAGCTATTTGGTTAAAGAGTGCGTTCAGATCGTTGAAATACATATTTTAATCGATCGATATGGAACGATTTAAACCAGGACATTTATTAGGATCTTAAAGTGGAGTTATTTCATAGTTACACAACAGGTTTGTTTAGCGAACACGACATGTCAATATAAAGGTTATTCACGAAGGACGCAATTAATTGGATCAGGTAAACATTATATTTATTAAATTAAATGTTGAATAGTTTTATATTACATAACAATTGCATACGTATAGATATTATTTACACTTTATAAAGATATGAATACACACTCGAACAATGATGGCAGTCATTTTAAATGGTGGTTGACTTTTATGAAACTATCGATAAGTTAATCCTTTACCACATACAGACGACTTTTGAAAAACATCGTGGCAAAAGAAGCAATTTCTCTTTTGGCCAAAATGTTTACAGCTCCATTTAATAATTACAAATTTATTTAAAGAGATTTCCCACATTTTACCAGTATGTCTTCCCAAGTTGTGTGCTATAGAGGTATTGTATGCGGAAAAAGGGTTAAATGAAAAGTTGATATTCATCCCAATGGGTTAAGTCATTATTTACTCGAACAGGGTGGAATCTATACACTGAAAACACTTTATTTTAGTAAATTAAAGATGGCGAGGAGATACTCAAAAGATATATATGTCAATTTTATGAAAATCTTGTTTCGATTTCAATTCTACGTCGTTTAAAATCGATTATATACAGTCAAATGCTATTTTTAGATTTTAAGCGAGGCCGTCAACTGCGGTTTGAGTTATAATTTTATAACATACTACACTATCAAATAACACTGTTTATTCACAAGATATCGCAAACTTTATTGGTATTTGGATTCGCTACCTATCCCTTATTGTCAGGTGTTTTTGTCTGTCTGTCTGTGTGTCCAGTTGTTTGTAAAGCGACGCTCCACAGCCCAAACCGACGGGCCGATTCCGATGAAACTTGATAAACAGGTGCCATAGGGGCTCAGCGTGCGCGCGTTTGAGTTTCGTTGCTAAGGACCCACCCGTGTTTAAGAACACAAACCCTTTTTTTCTATCTTCTCCTATAGTTTTGAATGTGGAGAGCTGAAGATTCGGTTATACATACTTCGAGATATGTAGAAAAAATGTATCGGTAACGATTCTTGATTTAGCTCTTTGTTTCCAAATGTTAACTTTTCAACGATGGGGTGTCTTTTTAAAGTCCTTTTTTGACTTCAATCGCCCCTAGCGCTGCAGTGGTAGTAGTAGTAGTATATGGGGCTCTTTGGACCCAGACAAAGATGATGTTCTCGGTGGCCATTTTGCTGACCTAGTTACTATTTATAGTATCTCATTTGCATATAAGGATTGACACAGGAGAGGACACCATTGTGTTGACCTAGTTATTTGCATATAATGACTGTGCATGCGTAGTGGCCATTTTGAATAAAATCATAGGTATTTATTTAGAATGACATCATATATCTATTTTAAGAAAGCTTTAACAATGGAGCAAGTGTTTCAGCATCACCCTTCGGGCGGAACCACCAACGATATGTCTCTAGCCTTCTACCAATAGATTCTACTGGGTATGTTGTTGGAACCCTCGAATATAATGGCGGGGAAATTCGACCTTACCGTTGCTACATTGTTTCGGGAAACCTGGCATGAGACATCCATACGACACGATATATCCCTTTAGTATGTCGTATAGTCGAGCCGAAGCACGCAGTCAAACATGTATGGTAAAGCAATAAATTTAACGTCTTACCTCTAGAACGTCCAGATCTCAAATGACAGATGTCCCGATCTATTTTTAGTTTCATTATTTCACAACCACTATAGAATATCAGAAACACACCAGGTGTCCGAACAATAGACCATTGAAATGTTAAGATTAATCTCCTTTAAAGGCGCCATACCGTCTGCGTCTATTTAAGGCCGGAAACATGAACAATGCCCAATTGATATGTCAATATCAATCTCCTTTAAGGGCGCCACAGTTTCCAGCGTCTATTGATTTAGGCCGGAAACGTGGACAATAGCCCAGTGACATGTTGAAAACTAATCCCCTTTAAAGGCAACATACTCTCTGCGTCTGAACACCTGCAACGAACGCGTTAACACTTGCCTGAGAATAACCCTTTACACTGCTGTTCAAAAGTTTACCATACATGATGAAAGTTATTATTATCTCTAAACATGCACTTGAAAAGTGTCAGTGAAGTTATACACGACTTTACCAATTTGATCAGATTTCAAATATAGAGGGAAATGGAGCCCATTAAAAGCGTCAAATCAGTTTTTAGCGAGTTGTGCCACTGTTTACGCTTTAACTTTTTTGTTTCATGCTACCAAATGGTACAGGACACCAAAACCTTTTATTTTAACCCGGGGTTGTCGATAACATTTTCAGCCGTTTTCGTGTTATGTAATATGAGAGATTTTTAAACCCTAGAAATGAACTTGCCCCGATCCTCAAGTTTGAGATACCGTTGGAAAGATTTCGTTAAGTCCTTTTCATATATGAAAGTATTATGGTCCTACGATTATTCGTTCTCTAGTCGCCGTTTTAAATATTTGTTTGTTTCAAAGTGCGTCAAAAGTCTTCTCAATAAGCAAATGCCGATATCTGCTTTATTTCTTGTCCGATTGTAGTCGTGTTTGTAATCGTTGAAAAGGGTTTCGTATTTTCTATCGATTGTGGAGGTAAAACCGTCAGGTTTGGTCTGTCTGTAAACCGGAAGTGACGTCATTATATATTACAATGGTCATATCTTCCTCAGTTCTGAACCGATGTTTACAATGTGTATACCATTCAAAAGTTCTCATCGAGATATGAGTATATTCGAATTTGAAAGATATCCGATCAATGTTTTCATGACATTGTACTTTAAATAAGCAGCTCAAGGGGTCAAAGAAAAACGAAAGACATGAATGCAATTTCTACAATTTTATTATATTATTATTATCAAGTATTGTAGTTCGCAGAATCAAAATAACTAACACTATTTATTGAACACAGTATTCACAAATCACGATTCTTTACGGGATGAAATTAAGTGTCAATTCGTCTCATACTCCATCCATGACGTCTATGAATAACTGTCCACCGTTCCGTTATCTTGTAAACGTGGTTAATTTAGGGCTCCACCGGCATTTTCTCTCCGTTAATTTAGTCACGTAGTCCCGGTGGTCCGTGCATTCGATAACCTTTTTTCGCATTTTCAATCCGGATATGTTTTCTTTTCCTGGCTACCTCTGACTTTGCTTGTTCGACAGCATGACCCATGGGTGTCACAAAGTTAATTTCAGTTATCATAGTAGGCAACTTATTTTGTTCACCTCTGTTTTGAACTGTTTTTTTCTTTTCTGATTTTACAGTTTGCATTGATGATTTTTGTTTTTGATTGGTGGGAAATATGTTTTACTTTGTGATAAAGAATAGAGAAATGGTTGTTTAACAGTAAAGGTTCTATAGTAGAAATGGTGTTTAGTTTAGCAAAATATTCAGATAGATGAAAGCTTGCTACTCTATTAAGATGTTTATCAAATTTCATTCCTTTTAACCATACATGGATATTAACATTCAATAGTTCACATGCAGCACTTATTTCACAGTTAGTAGCCCAGCCTTGTTTGTGAAGCATCTGTGTTTTATACAGTTCAACCTTGTTTCCAGTTAAATCATGGGTGAGTGTTGCGAAATCGTCATAAAATTACCATTTTTTGATGATATGTTAACAAATAAGGTGTCTGTCATAATCAAAGTTTCCATAAAAACTCATACTTAAACAATGAAAAAAGGAATTTCCATCTCAAGGAACTGGTATGTTTGCATAAAAAGTACCATGTATCTTTTCAATCAAAATTAGGTCTTCTGTTGATTTCTTAAGGTCATACAATGGTGTTGACTTTTGTTTTAAAATCTTGTTTGTATCTTTTTTTCCCTGTACAGGAATATGATAAGCATGATCCTGGTTTTGGGTGTTGCTTTTGCGTTTTACTTTATACATGCATTGGTTTTTTAGCACATGACTTGAACCATCAGAATGATTTGTATCATTTGATTTCTGTGCTGTAATGTGATAGGCATGCTCCTGCAGTTGAATGCATTCATATTTACGTTTTCTGACAGGTTTGCCTGTATTTACATAGTTATGCTCTGATAAACTGAAAGCAGTGTTGGTAAATGATTCATGCATTTTTTCTTAAATAATACACAAAAGCCTTTGTTTCAACTATAATCTTTGACTTAGATAGTCAATAAAGACAAACATGCATGAAAAAACAACCAACAATAATAAATAAATTGTAGGTACGACATATGTCGCCTGCGTTAAATGTTTAAAAAAGAATGTACCAGTATAGTTAAAGATCTATGCAGTAGGTAGCTGTCAATGGAAAACATCCTAATGATGTGAATTAAAGAATAAAAAAATAAAAATAATAACACTTAGATTCAAACTATAGTTTACATTATTGAAATAAATAAGTATTAAAGTTTTAAAAATTATATAGTTACGATAGTGAGTTGTTTGCTTGAATGTGGGCAACGGCTTAGGCTTCACATGACAGATGACAGCTAGCAGATACAGACGAAATCAATACACGCGAAGTGACATCACGCGATGTGACGTCACGCGATATGATGAAAGCACAACAGATGATACACAATAATTTAGAAAGAAAGTTCTTTTTTTAAGCAAATTATTTATATAATAATTTTCTTGCCATACACTGAAGCTATGTCGATACAAAAACAGAATTATTCGTATTTTCAGTTAAAATAATATCCGAGATGTCTCGCGCACTTTGCCAGTGTAACGATTACTTCCGTTGAACAATAACTATCATTTTCAAGTGTTTATTGCTTCTCTATATTGCCAAGATATAAAATCCATGAAATAATGATGACAGGTACAAAGGAATAGGCGACTTACCCTTCGTAGAGTCCTTCCAGTGAACGAAATCCATTTGTGACGAGTCAAGCTATCCTTTCCTACGATTTATGTCGTTTTCCTTTTGTTATTTATTTATTACTTGCATTACGATGATTTCACTTGCGTTGCAATAACGTCACATTTGATGTGTTTACTTCCGGTTGCGAAAATATCATTTTAAAAATAGAAAAAGAGTACAATTACACGCAAATTATCACGTGTCAGATTCCTTGTTTTCATTCCTTTATCGAGAAGGAATTTAATTTAATTTTTCTACTCTAGTTCTAAGTATTTTTTGATTTGTCAAAACATACGAATATCGTGTTTGTGGGTTTTACCGGTTACGAAATGAATAGGTTACGGTAATTTGTCCGTCCAGTAAGACCGGAAGCAAAATGGCCGAAAAAAAGTGCTATGGGGTTGAGATTGGATATGTGAAAAACAGTAAGATTGTACTGAATTCTCGTTGTTTTGATCTCGTATGATGTGTTCGTACGTGTAACCTATAGGCGTGCTTCGCTCGAGCCTTTGGCTCGAGCTTTCACACATGTTAGGTCAGGATTGTAACAGACTAAGATTTCCAAGGATGTTGATGGAAAACAACACTAGAAGGCATTGCAGAATCTTCTGATTTATTTTTACAAATGCCAGTTATTTGTAAACTAGTAATAATTATAGATATAATTGGAAACTGACTCTTACCATGGTTGATTGAATGACTTGAGCTTATCATTATTTTCAATGGTACTTCAGTTCATCTAACATTTTCCCCAGGCTTTCTAGAATACTAAAATATTTTTATTACCAATAAGTATAAGATTTTTTTTTGTTACAATGATTGTATTCCAGTCTTAAGTTTACCATTTCTATTGTATTAATTAGACAATTTCACACAGAAAAATGGAATTCACAATAAATTACATAGGAAACAGAAAACAGATAGATTTCTGTGGTATTTCAGTTATATCAGAGGACAGAACACTTATGTGAGGTCACTGGGTGATAATATAGAGTTTATAGAGTTTATTTCAAATACATTAGGCAATATGCTCATGCGTACACAAGCAATATAACACTTTATATTACAATAGTCAAAGATCATACATAATATCAATTAATACAAATACTAATACATGTGTTTGTAATTATCAGTTCAAATACAATACATATATAATTTGAAGCGTGAGAGAGTTCATCTTTAGCCTTAAATACGTACATTGCTAATTTTCTATTGACCTTTGGATTATGAGAGGTTAACAATTCTACAAATGTTACCACATTTGGTCGTAAATAATATATCTTATCTATATATGTTCTTCTAATCTCAGCATATAGTGTACATTCAAGAACAAAATGATACTCATCTTCAAGCACATTACATAGATGACATTTTATTTCCGTATAAGGAATAGCCACTGGCTTATGCCATCTACCTGTCTCTACCTGTAATCTGTGTGCAGATACTCTTATTCTAGATAACGAAATTCTATATTTATCAACATTAATATCAGTAAGGTAAGATTGAAATTTGAAAGATGATATTAACACGTATGTTCTTAGCTCTACTAGAGTCTGTTAATTCTGTGTTCCAGTTTTGTATAAATATATCTGTGACTCTCTGCTTAAATAAGTGCACAAATAAATCAATATTTCCAACACCTTGATTCAGCCATACATCATTAAAACCAAGTCTTTGCAATAAGTTTCTAACCATATATACACAAGATGTATTGTTATTAATAATTCTTAGTCATAAAGTATTCTTCTATATCATTTATATACATAGAAAATAGAAAAGGAGATAAAGATTTTCCTTGACGAACCCCTAAAAAACATGTAAAGCTATCTCTTACAACATTGTCATATTTCACTCTAGACTTAACATTCATATACATTGAGCGTATAATATCTAACATTTTACCTCGTACACCAAGTTTAATAAGTTTATACCATATGATATCTCTCACAACATAATCAAACGCCTTCGTAACGTCCACAAATGCGGTATACAACTTCTAATTGCTATTAATTAAGTAATTTATATCACCATGTAACACACATACATTATCAACAGTTCCCATCTTTTGTCTAAAGCCAGCCTGAGCCTCAATATATACATGATATTGCTCAGCCCAGACTGTGAGTCTATCATTTAAAACTTTAGTGATAAATTTTACTAGAGTACTTAACAATGTAATACCTCTATATTTGCTTGTAGCATTAACATCTCCTTTTTTATGTAAAAGGACAATATATCCTTCAGACCACTTCTCAGGAAAATAGCCAATATCAAATAAATTATTAAACAATGTACATAAAACAGTAGAAAAGGTTTCATTCTTTGATCCATAACATAACTTGCAATTCACCATCTAGATATATTTCATTGAAATACAAAATATCATCATCAGGCTGGAAAAATATTGAATCAGGACCATTTATTGATATAAAGTATTCCACAAATTCATTCGATGTAATCGAGCATGAATTATTAACAAAAGATCCTTTAAGCATTTTCCAATACAATTTTGCATTATTTGTTTTAGCATGAACCATATCTATTCTTGTAACATCACATAGGTTATTTCTGTAATAATTCAAACATTTATAGTAATTTCTTTTTAAATCAGAACATTCTCCATCAAAGTATTCAGCATCTTTACAGCTAGAAACATGACTACTATCATTAGGTTTACAAATATTCTTTTTAAATAAAGGTGTACATACATTATCCACAATATCTGTAAATGACTGGAGATTTACATCTAAATCATCATTACAACTTGACACACTTATATTTTCACATAATAATTCTTATTGTTCAACAATATCATCAGAAAAAAGTGCATTCATTTACACATTCTTCTTTTCATCATTCCATTTATATTTAAATGGTATGAAAAACACATCATCATGTACATTTGGATTACTATCAGTATGTATATTTGAATTCATACCAAAACTAATAACACAGTGGTCTGATATTAAAACCAAGTCTTTGCAATAAGTTTCTAACCATATATACACAAGATGTGTTGTTATTAATAATTCTTAGTCATAAAGTATTCTTCTATATCATTTATATACAAAAAGCTTGACGAAAAACTTGCAAACAATATTTTTGAAATTCCATTTATTTCGACACATGAAGTTAAATTAATAATTAACAAGTTGAACATTAATAAATCAACAGGAATTGATGGAATAAGTCCAAAAATAATTAAGTATTGCGGTGATACAGTGAATTCGGGTATAACGTCAATCATTAATAACAGTATTGCAAGTGGGACTTTTCCTGATAAATTAAAACAAGCGAAAGTTATTCCTCTCTTTAAATCTGGTACTCGTGAAGACCCGGCAAACTATCGGCCTATTTCCATATTGCCAACATTGTCAAAAATCTTTGAAAGACACATTGCTAATCATATGCATGAATTTTTAAAAAAAACTGATATAATACACAAATATCAGTCCGGTTTCCGAAAAGACCATTCTTGTGTTACAGCACTGACAAGGTTAATAGATTCTTGGCTGAAAGATATAGACGAAGGAAAACTCATCGGCAGTGTGTACCTGGACCTCCGTAAAGCCTTTGATTTAGTTGATCATACAATTTTACTCCACAAACTTAAACTTTATCATTTTAATGAATCAGCATTAAGACTTTTTAATTCTTACTTAAAAAATCGAAAACAAATTGTCGTAGTAGAAAACAACAGATCTGATGAACTCCTTATACAATCTGGCGTGCCTCAAGGATCGATCCTCGGACCGCTGCTATTTTTAATTTATATAAACGACATTGTTTACGAGTGTGAAAACAATAACATTGATATGTATGCCGACGACGCAACATTGTATCAATCAGGCAAAAGTGTATCTGACATTCAAATCACGCTGCAAACAAAACTGAGCATTATTGGAAATTGGTGTAAAGTTAACAACATGGCGATCAATCCCTCGAAAACGAAATGTATGCTTATTGGAACAGCCAACAAAATAAAATCTTCAAGTAAACTTAAATTGACAATAGATAATGTAGCTTTAAACAATGTAACTGAACAAAAAATATTAGGGATTTATATTGACCAAACACTCTCATGGAACACTCAAGTGACGAAAGTCAGAAAAAATATTAACACCAAAATTTCATTGCTTAAACGAATATCTTACCTCATCACTTTTGACATGAAAACGATGTTCTACAATGCCTACATTGTACCACTGCTTGATTATTGTTGCCATATTTGGGGTACTTGTCAAAGAAAAAACGCAATAAAAATTATTAAGCTTCAAAAACGAGCCGCAAGACTGGTTCTAAACCAAGCCGAAAGATCAAATTCCGAGTGTATTCTACAATTAATGGGTTGGCTTAATTTTGACAAAAGATGTCGTTACCATGCTGCGGTTCTCATTCATAAAACAATTAACAACATGACGCCGTCCTATTTGAATGATGTAATAACAATATCTAGAAAACCAATCGTATACTCTTGAGATCACAAACAAACAATGATATTACTCTACCCTATATACCTCGCACTAACTACGGCAAAAATACATTTACCTTCTATGGAATGCGTGTTTGGAATGAATTACCATTGGAAATTCGCAATATCAGCAACAATAAAACTTTCAAAAATAGAGTGAAATATCACTTACTACAAGAAAAATAAGACCCTATCCCAATAACAACTTAATTCAATAACATGTTGAATATCAATGTTTATATTTGCATAAAAGCAAACTTATCCAGTTCATTTGTGTCTGCCTACTGTTTTATCATTTCATGTTCTCATCTATCATTCACCATCTAAAGTACATTGTATCATAGTATCATACTAACATTCACCTTATTCAAATTGAAATGTAGTTTTTATTTGAAGGCCACATGGCAGATAAGTCATATGCAATTCATTTGTTATATTACTTAATGTGCAACCTTCGTTAAATTAAGATTTTATTATTATTATTATTATTATTATTATATAATATTAGGGTCCTATTTCATGTTTCATGGCGATCAGTCAATCAGAAGAGCTACGTTAAGTTCGTTAATTCGTCAACTCATCAATCTTGTTGACGAATTGACGAAAACAATATTTTTCTAAAAACTTTATTTCTGTCTTTTAGATAATGTATCTGAACGTATTGAATGCAAATTAGGCCCTATTTCATGTTTCATGGCGATCTGTCATTCAGCAGAGCTTCGTCATGTTTGTCAATTCGTCAACTCGTCAATTTAGTTGACGAAATTTACGAAAACAATATTTCTATATTCTAAAAACTTTATTTCTTTCCTTTAGATAATGTATCTGGACGTATTGAAAACAAATTAGGCCCTATTACATGTTTCATGGCGATCAGTCATTCAGAAGAGCTTTGTCAAGTTCTTCAACACGTCAATTTTGTTGACGAATTGATGAAAAAAATATGATTGTGTTTTCAGAGTCCTATGATTGACGAGTTGACGGATTGACAAACTTGACAAAGCTCCGCTGAATGACTGATCGCCATGAAATTTGAAAAAGGACCTAATTTGCAGTCAATACGTCCATATACATTATCTAAGACAGAAATAAAGTTTTTAGAAAATTATTTTGTTCGTCAATTCGTCAACTAAATTGACGAGTTGACGAGTTGACGAAGCTGTCTATTGACTGATCGCCATGAAACATGAATTAGGGCATAATTTGCATTCAATGCGTTCAATGCACTCAATACTATACATTATCTAAATGAAAGAAATAAAAAAAATTGAAAAATATTTTGTTCGTCAATTTTGTCAACTAAATTGACGAACTTGACGAAGCTCTTTTGAATGACTGATCGCCATGAAACATGAAATAGGGTCTGAATTGCACGTCCAGATACATTATCTTAAAGAAAGAAATAAAGTTTTTTAAAAATATGTCACAGTTCGTCACTCGTCAATTCGTCACTCGTCAATTCGTCACTCGTCAACCTAACCTTACGTACCTAAACAAATGTCACAGATCGTCACTCGTCAACCTAACTTCACGGATTTATTAGTATAGACTATGGTAGCCAGGTGAGCAATATAGGCACACCTTGGCCATCTTGTTTAACATAAAGAGACATTTGGCCTTATTGTTCAAAATATTAACATCCTGTCTGTTTGCACGGGTTATTTAAAGGTATTGAACTGCATCTGCTTCAAAATCATGCGCGGCGTCTTCGATGCTTAGCATCAAAATTCGTCTTGTACTTTATATTACATACTGGTAATGAAATTACACATACTTTCATGAACTGCTGCTAAAAGTTAAAACCCAAACTATAGTTTAATGGTAAAACACCTGTTTTAACAAGAGTTCACGGTTAAAATCTCAGCAGGAACATGTTTTGAAATTGTGGGGAATAATAGAGTTGTCTAAATGAAACGCATATCACATTATTATCCAGGCTTCTAGTGAAAACATTTCATGACAAGAGTTATTTACTCCCTGTACCCTTTTTGAAAGCTTTTATAATTGAGCAAGAACAATCAGAAAAATGAACTTGCAGTGATCAGCAATGATGACCCTGAGAAGCTGATTATTTTCAAGGTCTGATCATATCTTTCACTATCCATATTGTCAAATGACATATTCAATATACATGTATACATCATCAGTTGTTGAAACTTGTACTTGTTAACAAATAAATAGATGCTGTTTCATATTTTACAAATTAAAAACCAGCAAAGGAGACAGACATCAAGTCATTAACATCAGGCAAGGGGCTAAACTTAAGGGAAATGAGTTCAATTATGTAGGATGAATAGAAATTCAATTCATTAAAAAACCTTGGCTTTCCTTTTTTTACCTCAACATTGTCAATGTCTGTCTGTCTGTCTGTCTGTCTCTTTCTCTCTCTCTTTCTCTTTCCTTCTCTCTCTCTCTCTCTCTCTCTCTCTCTCTCTCTCTCTCTCTCTCTCCTCTCCCCTCTCTCTCTCTCTCTCTCTCTCTCTCTCTCTCTCTCTCTCTCTCTCTCTCTCTCTCTCTCTCTCTCTCTCTCTCTCTCTCTCTCATGTACCGATTAGTTTTATTATATGCCTCTACATTTACCTAGACACACTTGTGTATCTTCAAACGATGAAATACATGTTTTTCAGAATGGCAACATCGGGAAAGAGACAGAATAAAAATAAATTAATCTTTGCGGCTATAGACTTCGGGACAACTTACAGTGGCTATGCCTTTTCCCTAAAGAATAACCTAGATAAGGACCCTACAGACATTTCAACAATTGCATGGCGATCCGGATCGACAACTCTACATTCTTCCAAAGTCCCTACCTGCATTCTGTTTGACAGTTACAAAAAGTTTTCTGCTTTCGGATACGAAGCCGAGAACAAGTATACTGATCTAGCATTTGATGACAAGCACACAGACTGGTACTTCTTCAGACATTTCAAAATGAGTCTGTATAATAAAAAGGTATGTATGGCGGCTGATTTCACTCATCTTGTATTAGCGTATTTACGGGGTGTAACACGTCAACAAGCCACAACGACAAAATGACGCAAGACCACGACAGATATGGCATTTGGAATGTTGACGCCCTCGACGCATTTGTTGTGTTGGGGCGCCTTTTTTCTCAGGTTGGTTGATCTTGAACACGACATTTAAAGGGCGCCAATGCATACCAAATGTTCGAACACCCAAACTCCAGAATGACAGATATGAACGTAGTCTCATTAGTGCCCCGCCGGCATAGCATTTCGCCAGAACTCGCCCACAGGACAAATAATGTTAAAGCTTCGTGTAAGACTTTTGTCAACCGAGAAGTTAGTTGTTTTAGTACATTGGCTAATTTAGATCATTGCATGTGGCAATTGACATCCAGTAGTATTACTAAACGAACAGCGCATACAGTTCTCAATGTTTACAGTAATGTTCATTGGATGACCCTTCTTACGATTTGTTAAAAAAATCCATCCCGTTTAGAACACTGATTTCCAAGACAGACATCAGAAAGGGATTAAAAAAACAAAGCAAATCTACTCCAAAATAATTAGGCCGATTACAATAAAATTTAATGGAATTGTCATTTGGTGATCGAAGTTGTCGAAGCCATACATATGGGTTCCATCGGCGAGTCTAGTTCCATTATGAATATGTACATGCCGCAAACTTGAAAACTCTGCTAGGCTGGTTTGAAAATAGGAGGAATTTTCCTTGGTGACTCTACAAAATAACAAATCGGCATCTAGAATTATTACTAACCTTACAAAGCACAGGGTTCTCAATGTTACAGAAATGTTCTTACGAATTGTTCAAAAAGTTTTATTCCGTTTAGAACACGGCTTCAACGACATACATCGGAATGGGGTTCAAATACAAACAATCGTCTCCAAAATAATGGGGAAACTACAATTTACTTTCAATGGAATGTTCAGTTGGTAATCGAAATTGTCCAAACCTAAAACATTGCTTCCGGTGCCGAGGCTAGTTCCATTATGAATATGCACATGCGGCAAACATTAAAAAGTTTCTCCGAGACTGCTAGGCCTTTTTCTAAATAGGAAGAATTTTCCATTGGTGACACTCTACACAATTGTAGATTACGACATGCATTAACTTCTAATTTCACTGATTTATTATAGGTCAGAAATAAACTTATTGTTTGTATTCTTGGTGTTTTCTTATTGTTAACCAGGTTTTCCAAAGGAAAAAATCTGGTTATAAGTTTGGCGAAGTTGGCGGACGGGCGGGCGGGCGGGCGGGCGTCAACTTTCCTTGTCCGGACCATAACTTTGCCATGCATAGAGATATTTTCAAATAACTGTAGATTCAAGGTCAAGGTCACAGTGATAAGAAATAGACTTTAATTGAACTTTTCTTGTCCGGACCATAACTTTGTCATGCATAGAGATATTTTCAAATAACTTGGCACAAACATGCACCATATCAAGACGATGTGCCAAATGCAAAGAAAAAAATCTGTAGATTCAAGGTCAAGGTCACAGTGATAAGAAATAGACTTTAATTGAACTTTTCTTGTCCGGACCATAACTGTGTCATGCATAGAAATATTTTCAAATATGAACTATATCAATATGATGTGTCACATGCAAAACTTTTGTCTGTAGCTTCAAGGTCAAGGTCACGGTGACAACAAATAGACATCCGTTGAACTTTTCTTGTCCGGACAATAACTTTTTCATCCATAGAGATATTTTCAAATAGCTTGAAACAGATATACACCATATCAAGACGCTGTGTCATATGCACAATTTATGTGTTTAGCTTCCAGGTCAAGGTCACAGTGACAGAAAATATACTTTACTTGAACTTTTTTTGTTCAGACCATAACTTTACCATGCATATAGATATTTTAAAATTATTTTTTTGTGAATAATCAAATCTATAACATTCAATAAGCAAACAGAGCAGACCCTGATCAGACAGCTCCTACAGAAGCTGTCTGATCTGGGTCCGAGGTCATGAAACTTACTCAATTTGAGCATGTTAACATAATTATTACTATTGTAGTTACACACTTAGATTACAAGGCTAGAAAATTGGCTCGTTGCAAAGTAGATTTCAGTTACAAACTAAAAGTAGATTTTTTTTCCAAACTTTGTCCTCAAACTAACAGAGCTTTTTTAGTTTAAGCATCATGCTCAACTTTAGCATCATGCTCAAACTAAAAATGCTTCGTTACCATGGCGACAAACTCCAAACATGGATTTTATTCTCATCGTTGGTTTGTAATTTCACCCTACTTTGCAATGAGCATATTTCATAAACTTGTAACTCAAGCATCTAACTTCAACAACAATATTTCTATTACATGCTCAAATTGAGTAAGTTTCATAACCTCGGGCCCTGGATCTAGTCTGTTTGCAAAGGCATAAACGCGTTACTATCAAGTAAAGGGTTAAGGCAGATCACTGATTATCAACCTGGCATTAGGGATCCTAAAATGTGGCTGCTTACAACAAAAGGTTGCTTAATATCTGTTATCTATTATATGTTCTTAATAAATGAAGCCATCAACAGACGATTGACTGTATTGAACTGATATTTGTTAGATACAATTGTGATATATTTAATTGACAAAGTAATTATGATTATTCATCAATAGAAATATTCCCAGTAACTTGAATTACTAGCTTTGATTAACTATTAACAGAAAGATTTGACAGATCTGTTAATTCTTAATCAAACACCTTCCATTATAGAAAACCTGGTTTTATGGAATTTCCATGTCTTGTTTACAGATGTATGGATTCTTTCTTATCAATACAGAACCAATACCTATATAAAGAAAACACCTAGTATTTGATAGTTCTTTTGATTGTTTCGCGACTAGCCAACACTGTACTCTATATATATTCAATATGATCTCTGCATCGTCTTTAAAAGACAATAACATTTATACTTGTAGAGTGTACAAAATACATACTGTGATAAAAACAACTCAGAAAAGAATATAATATATCAGTTATACATAACTGTACATTGGTGACTGAGCTTATAACGAACTTACTTAATCAATGCCTTTCATGCTGGGTAGTACATACGGCCGACAGCAGTGAACGTCAAAGATGGATGTTGCACCTAGCCCAAAGCCCATCATTGACGTAGTGGTTTCATCTCTTCTTCTACTGAACACCACCGTGTCTCTGAAAGTCGGCCCTCTTCCTGTCCATCTTATTGTAACCATTTGGAAGATATTTGAGCGCACGACGTGAATAACACTTATAGCTTTGTCTGTTCAATCCTCTTCATTTTTATACAGCGTCTTAACCGCAACTATACAATTGAAGACGAACTCGGAAAGCCCATGGCTGCTATGGATGTGTTTCGTGAGAGTATTCGATATTTAATGAACCACATGATGAGTACAGTGAAGGACAGATTCCTTTGTGTGAGAGATTCGGATGTGTTTTGGGTTATAACAGTGCCTGCCATATGGAATGAAACAGCAAAACAGTTTATGTACGAGGCTGCCATACAGGTATAACTTTTGTAAACACGGATTTCCAGCTATGCACTTTTAGATCTGAAATACTAGTTATGATATATGTGTATACTAAATATTAACGAATATTCGGCTGCATATTGATAATATAATCCTCGTAAACAAATTTGTTAATCTACTTTATCAACACTGGGGTATTTATTTATTTATTTTATAAGACAGGGGTTGCAAATGAAGACGTGGTACTAGCCTTAGAACCAGAAGTGGCCTCGATTTCCTGTATCAACACACAGTTAGAGAGGAACAAGGATACGTATCTGAGTTGTTTTCAAGCAGGATCAAAGTATATGGTAGTCGACGCTGGAGGTATCATTCTCTCTCCCTCTTTTTTCTTATTCACGTATGATCTCGCCCCCTTACACACGCAAACTCTCATGTTTGAATTGAAGTATTAATAATTCGCTGTTACCTGATTATAGTAAGACAACCGATAATATCAGCCGTCGTTTGGACAGGTAACCCGATTACTTCCGAAGAGCAGGATTGTCCGTGTATAATCAAATGTCGTATGATGAATATACAGCAAAGTAATACATTTCTATGCTAAATCGAAAACTTTTATTCATATGCGATATTAGTAGTTGAATTTACAGGGATAAAATATCCATTCCAGAGTTCACATAATTAATAAACAGTTTTTTGGAGTTACTACGTTCATCATAACACAGGCAGCTCAGCTGAAATAAAGCTCCGCAAAAAATAATAATTCCAAAGCGGAACAAATAGCTCTAAGCGGTGTAATTCCTGTGTGATGAAATTTTCCCGGGTAGATTTGCCACCTAAAATGAAAACAAACCTCTTTAAATCAAAGACAGTTACATTCAAATTTAATACTTTTGGTCCTATTTGTTAGCACACCTGTGCACGAAGTGCCCAAGGTGAGCTATTGTGATCACTATTTGTCCGGCGTCCGCCCGTCCGTCTGTATGTCTGTCTGTCTGTCCGTCTGTTCACTTTTTCCATAATAAAATGGCAAACAACAGTTCATTTTAGTCTTTCCCACACAAAGAAGCTTTCTGACGTTTCTGCCGCTGACTGCATTGAAAACAGTGTTGCAATAGGATAAACTGCTCATAATGAGCAATTACGTCTTTTGGTACAATAGTTGAACTCTACTCAATCATTAAACTTTTATTTATAGAGGTTTATCAAAAGTTTAAACCAAACTCAAACTCATCTGCTGTATATTTGTTTCATGTGGAAAAGGGTTTAGCCAAAATATTAATTGATGAACCTTTTCAAAATCAAATTTGTTTCAGAATACATTGACCTATTTAGCAGAACTGTGTTTCACAGGCTCATATTTCTCTGCAATAATAACTGTTTATTTTGATATTGTGCATTTACAAGTAGTATTTTGTTTCTATAGATACCTATACGGAAGAATATCATTGGACATTTTTGGAAAACAAGTACATACTAATCTATTGCCATGATCAGTTGGTATAATTGTTCGTCGTGAGACCCTTTACAAAAGTCAATTGATTGGTTTATATACATGGCTCCAAGGCGGCATCAAAACAGATTCTTGTATGTATAGATTAAAAACATAGGAAATTATTTAATTTCTATTAAATCATGTGAGCGATTTAGAATCATCATGGTCCACTTGAATGTGAATATAGTAAGCTCTTTAAAATCTTCGTGTCCAAAAGTTAAGGTCCGATTTGAAAATAATTTGGTACAAATAATTTCTTTGCGACCTTTTAACAGATTAGTAAATTATATCTTTTTCTTCCTTCAATGCCCATTCATTCAGTTACATCCTCGCAGATTGTACACACTTAAATTACCATGCTGGCTACTTCCCTGGTATGATTATCAATCACACCCCTCACACGAGCATTGCAACGTTGGCACTGGGTATAAGGAATCTGGTCTTGATGTTGTTGTCATTGTCAATTAAAAAAACTAATGTGCAGATTAAAAGGAAACTGGATTAACTAAGTGACTTATCTCATTGTTGAGTAAAAGCATTCGTATTTAACAAGCATATTCATATACAACTGCCTGCCTGACCTTAAGTTACGAATTCCAACACAACCGTCCCACTAGTACTTTCAGTGCTTTGATTTAAACCAGTGGCCGAATGGTGTATTCACGTGATCAGTAACTATTCACAATACCTGTAATAGCTAAACAATTGAAATTACTTTCTAGAATGTGAGTTGAAATGTTATAGTACACCTTATATACATGTATTCTAGTGAGCTTTAAATTCTGCCTGTAGTAACGATGTCTATTTGCAGGTGGTACAGTAGACATAACTGTTCATTCAGTCCGAGAGAATCGTGGTATAGACGAGCTGTATTCAGCAAGCGGTGGTGATTGGGGTGGATCGTATGTCGATGAAGCATTCGCGGAATTCCTAAACGCAATCTTTGGAAAGAAAGTCATGGAAATATTTCGCAAGGAAAAAACCATGGATATGCTCGACTTGCATAGGGACTTCGAATGCAAAAAGAGAGACATGTCGCTTCTGGATGATAACCGTATCCAACTGCGATTGCCTGCGTCTTTACTTGATTTATATAAAGATAAAAATGACTATAAAAGTGTACAGACAGGCCTGGAATCGTCTGCTCTATGCGGAGAAGTCAAGATAGTCGGGGATAAAATGAGAATTGAACACAGCAGGGCAAAGACCTTCTTTAAGAGGACAAGCGAAGAACTCTTGCAACATATGAAAGAATTATTTAAAAAAGAGAATGTTCAAAACATTGACACAATTCTCATAGTTGGAGGTTTTGCAGAATCCCAGTTTCTGAAGCAAACTATCCGGACGTCATTCCCTGACAAACGTGTCGTTATACCTGATGATCCTGGTCTGGCTGTTCTTAAAGGGGCTGTTATATTTGGCCATAACCCACGTATCATCAAAAGTAGGATGAGTAGATATTCATATGGGTTTTATATTAATCAGCCTTTACCACATTTACATTTTAATGAGAATAACGTTTCTCAAGAGGATACCATGATCAGTAATAAAGGCGTCAAACATTTGAGAAACGTGTTTGATAAACATGTCACAAAATGCCAAATATTGGAGGTTGACGAAGCCCAGTCGTCACAGGAATACCAATCTTCAACTGGAGGTGACTTTACGTTGTCGCTATATATTTCAGACGAACTGAATCCAATCTTTATAACTGACCCGTCCTGTCACTTAATCGGTACTATGAAAGTTAACGTCGGTCATCTGTCAAACACAAGAGTGCGCGTCAATCTGAGGTTTGGTGATACCAAGATAAAGGTAGAGGTAGTTAAACTGGAAACAGGTGAAACAGTTGATACCGAATTCGATTGTTTGGAATAAGGACACACATGTGCAGAAGCTGTTTTATATGCACATGACTATACAGGGTGTATTCATAACACTTAGTTGAATTAGAAGTAATATACATGAACATTTGTTATGAATCAAACAAAACAATATACCGTATTTGGGTATTCGATCCCTGGTCGGGGAATACCAAAATACTTCAAAACTAGTAAACATGGATTCCGTACTTGGCACCAAGTAGTTGGGGGATTAGCATTCTGACTGATAAATAACTGAGATAGCGTCGTGATATATGTACAATGTTATTAAAACGGTGTAAAACACCATTCAAACAAATCAAATTTAAGAAGAAAAAAAGGCACTATCAAATTGGAATGAAAGTTTCTAAAGTCCACTCGTATAAAAAATCCATTATTTTAAAATTTATTTTCGTTTCATAAAATTCAGTTCCAAAGTATTTATTTGTGGAAAGTTTAAGAGTATAAGAGATTTGTATATAAAAACGTGGTTTAATGCTTTACCAAGCTTACAGAAATGTTATTGTCTTCTTCAAAATGAAAATCCATTAGTTATTAAAACTATAGCCCTTTATGTTTCAAAGCTTTTTGAAGAAATTTGATTGTGCACATTACTACATTGTAAGTTGAATGTAATATTATATGTATGTATATGTATAATTACGCAAATAAACTATTGATCAGACGTAAAGGGCAATATCACTGGTGCTAGAACCACAAACTGAGGTTGTTCGTGGCTTTATTCCATTGAAATACACCTAATTTATGAATTATCAAAGAATACAAAAGAAATCCGATCTTAAAGATTGTTACGCTTATCATTATATTGAGACGTTTTTAATATAGTAAATAGAGAGGAAATCGCAAAAATTTAACCGTCGGATTTATTTTTCATATGGGCAATATATGTGTCAAAAGGAAGAGTGGAATAAAGGGAATGCCAGTAATGTATGTCTGACACTCTTCTCAATATTCTTTTTGTATTGTACGCAATCATTAGACAGAAACAATGTTTTAATAAGAAATGTTTTATGTTTACAAATGTTCCCAGATTCCGTTAAAGCTTACATTAGTTAAGCCAAATTCTTTTCACCCCAAAAACACTATTTTTCTAATATTATCTCGTGATTTGTAGGCCAAATAATTTGCCTATTTATGCATAGTTTGCGAGTGTTCGGAATTTATGACCCGCCGTAAACACTACAGGGTCCAACTCCACAAATATGACTAATGCCTCAGTCACATTTGCTCTACGGCTAGGATACGGCGGTCGTAGGTTACTGAAATCGAGAGATACATGCGGCGGCGACAGAGGATCTGCAATGGCCTAAGGGTCACCCTGGAGCGTGTCCCTATTTTTTACAGGCCGTAGGGGTCGCCGTGGGATTATAGCGCGGAGTTGTAACTTTTTTCATTTCTAGGTCCGCCGTATATATTAAACACGCCGAAGCCATGCCGAAGCGAGGTTCCACGGCGACCATACGTCGGGCGAACGGCGGCTGCAGGAATTGCACGGGCGCCCTAGGGCATCCTTAAGGCGGCGCTACGTACGGTGCCCGTACGGTCGCCTTGATGTATATAGCACACCCTGCGCCCCCCGTACGGCCCCCGTGGCAGTCTGCGCCGTGCGTGGAGCAGGTTTTTATAACAGTTCTTTTTCATATGTATACCTTGCGTCTGCCTTGGTATTTGTCAAAAACCTACGGCCGCTGCAGGGACGCACTAAGGTGACCATGCGTCATCACATCAAAGGCCGTACGGCAGCCGCAAGTTTTCTGTCTCCACAAATTCAAAATACGCCGTGCGGCTACCTTAATATATGTGACTGCTACAGTATGTTACCGTGGCAATGCTGCGGCGGCCCTATAATTGTCATTGGCCGTATATATTTTAGACCCCACGGCCACCGCAACAAATGTGACTGAGGCATAGGCGCTAAATAATAAATAAAAGCATATTTCATCATTTTGATTCCATTAAAAAAAATGCCAAAATGTTTCATTTCTTTGCAACAATTGTTAGTCAGCAAGGTAACCGACTTGTGTCAACATAGTCGTTTATTAAAATACATTTTTCAAAAATGATGAAATTGGCTTCTAGATATTTAAGTATTACTTATCGGTAGGTTAGGTTGGTTGAATTGGACCCAGATAAATAAATAAACTATGCAGTCACGTAAGATAGTGGTCACATTAAATAATCAGTCATTGCTTTATGGTTACTTCATGTCGACACGTCGACTTATCGATTGAAATGAATGTACATGTACGATGAGTAATTAACCCGGTTTAACCCTCTGACTACTGGAGCTGACTTTAAGAAGCCTATGTCCGACCGGGCTCCATAATATTTGCTTCCAAACTCAACATACGTATCTTGATATTCATATAATTGGCTATGGACGCTTCAATTTGCAAAGTTGGACAAGTCCATCTTAAAAAATCAGCATTGAAATGATTTAATGGAGTGCCCAGTGTGTCGTTAAAGGATCACATAATAAACATCAGTGGTAATAGTCTCTCCTTTTAATAATTGGACCGCCTAAATATCCATATTCGTCACAAATAATAAATTCGGTTATTACTACAGACTGGAAACAATTATTTCAGTTAAACTGGTGATATACACATCACATGTACTATGCACGAATAAATTGAGCAGCGTCGAGCGATTTGGGGGTCATATGACATTTGTGTATACAGTGAAGACTCGGGTGAGCCTGCGAATACGCACATTTTCACCAGAGCCTTCACTCTCCGCTCATACATTGTATCTAACACAGGATTAGATGTATGTTTTCAGATGATACTAGTATTACACCAGTGCATCTTGAAGTGATACTGAACGTTATGGAGACGCCATAGGATCCCCATATCGCAAGACGCGGCCCATTTGTATTATGAAACATGCAATAACTGACACATATCTCGAATAACATGATATTAATGACAGGTCGTAAATTGAAAGGTACTACTAGTATATAGTAATATATATCATGTATTTAAAGCTTTTCTTTTCTAACATGAAGACGCATATTCTTTTGGAAGCATTGCCTGAAAAGGACACACATTGCTTAAACTGGGCTATTTCTCCCGTAAAATACTTTTAACTCTATTAGATCAGTTAAATTTTAATTTGTAGAGATTTCCAGAACTGTATTCGAATTCGCCTGCTGCAGAATTAGGGAAATTACTAAAAAGGTCATATCTATATAATTGATTGGACTTTTTATTCGTTTATTTTGAAGAGCTCATTTACACGAACCGGACTGTAGTGTGTAGTTTTGCTTCATGATTTTGTAGATAAAATATTTCCAGCGCGAATTATGAAAATAGACAAAGATACGGCTGTAATTGTATGTCTGATCTAGGTCTAAATTGGTCTGAAAAGTCATACAGTCTCCCGAATACAGGATACAGGTAAAATCATTTGACATTCTTTGTGTTAAAATTTAGCATGATAAGTTTATAAAGTAATCTATAAGTCGTTCTTTATTCACCGGTTAACACTTAGTACTGAACCGGTTTGATTAATTGATTGATTGGGGTTTAACGCCGTTTTTAACAATTTCTCAGTTATATCACGGCGGCCAGTTCACCTACTCATGCATTTCCTGGTTTTCTCACACCAGTACTCCACACAACAATCTTCCCAAGCGACTGGCTGCTTTTCCACATAGACTTAGCCCATTGGTGGAAGAGGAATGACGCATGTCGCATTGACTTTTGTCAATCCACGGCAAGAAAGTTGGCCGAGCCGGGATTCGAACTCACAACCCCTGGATTGACAGCCCGCGTCGCTACCGACTGAGCTACCGGGGCTCGGCCTGAACCGGTTTGACGCATATTGACTATCTGGATCACATTAATGTAAATTGGCGTAAAGCTGGTTGGGCTGCATTTCTAGTTTTTTGTTAACAGATACATATAATATTTAAATACATGTAAACGGACGTTGAGGCCTCTGGTGAGACTGTGCGGATAAACAGGCTGTCATAAGTCTCACTGCACGCAGATATATTAAGACACTTAATCATTTGATATGGTTCAAATACAAACTTAACCCTGTCAATGCAAGACTGTGATAGGACTTTAGAGTGACATTTGACCTTTAACATATCGGTATCAGTAAGGTATCTCTATACACAATATTGGGTCAGTTAGAGTTTACCGACGTTTACAGCAGTATTTCAGTTATATCACGTCAGCATGTTCGGCAACCCATGTGTTTCCTGTTATTCTTGACGCGTTTGCCATTCATCAGAACGAACCATAGACCAAGTCCAGATTCGAACTCACGACCCCTTTATCAATAGACATTGTAGTTACATACTGATATATCGATACACACAGCAGATATGAGCTGCATACCATTGTGTTCATGCATAACAAAGTAAAGATACACATATGCATACCTCTCGAACGTCAAATGTACCTTCACTCCTCCTAAATACATGTACTACAAACACACGTCAGTTAACTTAACATCTAGTAAAGTATATAGGCTGTCTATACATAAAAGTATAAGTTGTATAACTATAGGTAAGAGTTAACAAAAAGTGTGGCAAAGGAGAATTAATCTTTGTAAACAATTGTATCTTGCACTTTCAAAAAACTTCTCGTGCAGATACATCATAATGCATCTGTATACTATATGGGGGAAGGGTTAACTTTACGTTATCTTCGTCCTGCTAAGATATGAAAACTTCAAGGTGAAACTGCACTGTATTGACAGTCATTTACAGAATGGTGGCAAACATTGTGGTAATAGGAGTGGGGTTGTTCTGTCAACGGCCACTCGGATTCAGCTGGCCCTGCCCGATGCAAGGGTTTAAGTGATCGCGGGTAAACTGTACTCGGACACATGTTCGTTTAGAAGTGGGGGAGGGTTTTTGATGATCTTCTTCAAAGATTCTACAAAGAACGAGAAAGAATTACAAAGGTTGTTGTTATTTTTGTTTGGTAAATACATGTACATGTATTATTATTGTTGTTTAACACGAAATGGCGGCGCTTACTACGGATTTCTGGTTATCTGATTAAGTGTATACAAGCTTGATAACAACGGAGGCAATCGTTATAACCGCTTGTGACCATTCGTGCAATTTCGATATTCACTAGGCATGTACGAATATTTACAAGCGATTTTTCCGACAGCCTTCGTAAAAAAACTGACTTAACCCATAACCGATATTCAGAGATTCGTTTGTTTATTTGGTTACAATTGTTTGGTTATTTACACGGCCATCATCGATTTTTCAGTTATACCACGGCGTTTCCTGGGTTAGTTACCAGTATTTCTGTAGTCTGGTTCTCGACTTCCTATGCAATATTTCCCCTTTTCGCCAAAAGCTTTATGTTGCTTTATTTGTTTGTTATTCATAAAAATTCGTGGGAACATTACAGAGAACTTGCTCATTGTTCATTATGATTAATTTCTCCTTTTGCATCAATGTTTTCATATTATTGCCTATATGTTTTAAAATCGTCTGCTTCATATTTGCTGTATGTAGGAAAACTGTTAACGGCGGTATTGAGGTAGACAAAGTATTTTTGTTAACAAACGACATAGCGTCGCCGACAAAGCATTTTGGTATTGATTGGCTCAGCACAAAAACAACAAAGTTCTTTGTTTACAAACGACATAACGATGAACTACAAAGGACTTTGGTTTTAGATCGACATGGTGATAAAAACGTAATTTGGTTTGTGATCGACGTAGCGAAATACCATTTAGTACTTTATTATTTTTAGATGGACTTAGCGCGAGACAACACATTATAAACCGATATTTGGAATTTCGTTATAAGCGGAGATCGTAATCAGCATTGCTCGTTCATAGTCGTTTATGTTCCCCCAACAAATCGCACAAGCAACCAGGAAGATGTTGATTACAGCCCTCTGACCCAAAAACACAAATTGCATTTGACTTGCAATAACTCGAACATCTGCTAGCTCGATGTATATCGTGGAACTCCAACCAATTCCTGGAACGGAATTACTGAGGTACCGTTTACTTGATAAGGTTGTATCACTGGCTTGCTTTTCATTATAAACATATAAGTATATAACTGAATTACGAAGATGACAATACATAAATGAATTTAACATAAATCGAAGAATCTCATGAACACGTCGATAACTCGAACCTTTCAACTTCGAGTTATCACGAGTACATTATATTTATTTACGTATTTTCATCGTAATTCCCTCATATTTCTAAACCATTTAAGGTCGAGTTTCGTTTGACGAGGCCCAATTGTAATACCGAAATGTTAGATTTAACTTTATTGAGTTTCGACTTCTGCGATGTATTGTCTATTACAGGTATGCCTATTAGTCAACAACTATTATATTAGATCAGAGGAAATATCTTACGTTTTTAATGAACAGGTAAGACACCTTTGTGAAGTTACAACTTGGACAGAAAAAATATGATACAAAACTTTAGTCTATTGATTACAGACAAATGATATACATGTATAACATGTTGGGGAGCACTAAAAAATCATTTTGAATGAAATTGAAAGACTTCTTACTCTTAAGTGCGTTAATTTGAGCAAACAAATCCAGTTCCTTAAAAGGGGAAGACACTTTCTATATGAACGGCACACTAAACTTTCCCACCTCTGGGGCAGATTACAAATACTATATTGGCGTCTTTATGATACTGAGTGATTTGATAAAGCAACCAAGGAAATTTAATAAAAGATGTACTGCTCCAGGTGAGGCTCGAACTCACAACCTCCGCATAGCCTAGTCCCTTGTCATACAAGGGGAAGGTACTGTCTTTAAGTACGGCGCTCTAACCGATTGCTCACTGGAGCAGGAAACAGTTTAAAATCTATGTAATACTGAACTTTTTAATAAATCAACCAGAACGTTTATTCGAAAAATTCTGAACCAGGTCAGGCTCAAACTCATCGCATCCGCATAGCGTAACCACGTGTCATATACGGGGAGGGTACTGTCTATAAGTACGGCGCGCTTACCGATTGCACCACCAGGGCAGATGAGCTAACATTTTTTTCAACCAGAACGTTAATAAAAAGAAAACTGCTCCGGGTGAGGCTCGAACACATAGCCATCGCATAACCTAGTCCATTTGCATACAAGGGGAACATTTAAGTACGGCGCGCTAACCGATTGCACAATTAGAGCAGGCTAGATAATTTTATGAATTGTGTGATCCACTTGAAATTCGCTTTCGTTTTTCAACTAAAAGGACACGGGAGCGCACTTCTTATCTAAATACTACGATTGCAAAAGTCTTATTAAAATTTGTCTTCGGTTTTACTTCAAATAATGAAAAAGTTGTGCAATACAAGGAATTCGTTGATATCAGTAAAAGATATGACAACAAAACTGGACAAATACAATGCAAACAATTGAAACAAATCTTAACTCATATCCCTCATTTTTTCTTTGACTCTTTGTACATATGTTTAGCAAGAGGTGGCTTAGTGGAGAAAAGGAAGGTTCGACATTCATAAGAAGTAAACATTTCTCTGTCTTTGATGTTATCTTTTCATGACTGCAAAGCATAACTTTGGTCTTACTAAACTAAATTAAGAAGAAATAGTATCAATTCACCACCATTGCCATTATAAGCATAACTAATATAATTATTATCATTTTCAGTTGCATCCCTACTGTTTTGTGATGATGATGATAATTACGATAATTATTATCGTTACTGTAATAATAGTAGTCCATGTAATGATAGTAGAGATAACACCGGAGATGCATTCACAAATCAGCATGTTATAGTTATCTTCTTTATATTGTTCGAAAAAAATTAATGACAGAACTCAATAAACAAAAAAGGAAGGTACCTTCACAAATATGCATGTTAGAGTTATGTTCCTTTTATTGTTCGATTCACCTGGTCACACGGTGTATGTGTTGCAACTTTGCTTATTTTTTTTATTATGGGGAATGGTAAACCTGTTTTATCTTCATATATAATTTGTCGGTAACTATGACATGGTTGTGAACTGTGCTTGGGCTGGCATTAAGGATATTGGTAATGACGGTACAGTGTTTCCGGTTAGAATAACTCCGATACATTTTTCTTAATTAGCTTACCATTACTGAATATCGGGTTTAGATTAAAAGGGATGTCTTGCATGTTGTATATTTTATATGCGCATATGCAAAATTCAACCTGACATGTATGAAAAATATATATCCAGACAAACATTTGCATCTGTTCTATATCAACATCTTTCGCAAATTAGTAACAAAGACTTTTAGAAGCTTTTGGTGAGTTGAGAAGACTTTTGATTAAACTAAACAGATGTATCTGAACGTTTTTAGTTGAACGGACTGTGTCCAGTCCAGAGTAAATATGGCCTTGAATACGTGCTTAATGTTGAATTTTCACATTAGACTTTCCTGGTCGATTGATTATTAGGTCCTGTAAATATGTATAAAAATGATCGTAATTATAAGGTAGTTTGTACATGGGTGAAAATGGCTGTATCTTATCCCTCCTTAAATGTTTTATTTCGATATCGTAATTTAGCAAGCAACGAATCAAAGACATTCCATTGTCGCATATTGGAGGCGGGATTGTCAATGTCCATATGACCTTATTTTGGTACACGACACACCAAGGTTACTAGTTTGAGGAGTCTTTCCTGGTCGACTGATTATTAACTCCTTTCAATATGTATACAAATTATCGTAAACATAAGGTAGTTTGTACATGGGGATAACATGGTTTTATCTTATACCTCCTTAAATGTTTGGATTTCGATATCGTAATTTAGCAAGTAACAAATCAAAGACAATCCATTGTCGTATATCGGGGGCGGGGACGTCAATATCCATATGACCTTATTTTGGTACATGACACACACCAACGTTACTGGTTTGAGGAGGCTGGCTTATTATATTTGACAGCCTATATACATATTTTACGATTCACGAAATGTGTTCAAAATTATATTTTCTTCCTTCTTTATTTCACCAGGTGAAAGCCCCCGTGGTATTGGGTGTTCACTGACGATCTAACTTACTTCTTCCTGGGGTAAGTTGTATATGTACTGTATTTGTATCATAGAGAAACATGGCTAAACAATACGTGAACTCCTTCTATATTTACGAACTCTCCTTGTTATAATTGAGATAGGGCCACCCGGAATATTCGGCACATTGACCCTCGTCTTATCAGAATGACGAGTAAGTAGGAGATTGAGTTCATCAGCCTGAGTTTGACGATCGATATTGTTATTTAAACCAATCTTGTATTACAAATGTATTCTTTGATAAACAATTGAAAACAATTTTGGAGTTATACGTGGAGCTCTTTTGAAAATATATTGTCTTTTATCATGAATGTGTTAAAACTTGCTATACAACTTGTAGTTTTATGCAATAAAGCATATTATTTTGTATAGTATTTATTCAAAAAATTATCTCCCTTTATTTAAACTTCCGAATGAATGTACATTTCAGCTTATAAAAACTCCTTTTTACTAGATAGTCGGCTTAAAGGTTTCAAACAGCTGTGATAAATCTTTGATATAAATTATCATTTATTTATTCGATTAGGGAAAACTACAATGGTTTAGGAGGCTACACAATTCCGGATGATACAAGTCTTATGGTCAAACAAGAGGAGGTGGATGATATATATCTGTAAAAAACCAAACATTTGAATTAAGTAACATTGATGCACCAACAAATTTTAATTCATCTTTAATCATAATAATACTACGGTTGGTGGACGTCTCACATATGTTTTATGTGTTAAATGTCATCTGCAACAGATGATTGTATAGAAGAGAAAGGTGAGTTTAAATTTATACATTTAACATCGAATGAGAAGCAAGTTCCTACAACTTATGTTATAAATTCTCGACGATAACTTCCTGGATACTCATACAAAATGTCGATCCTAATCGCACGGGAAACGAACCCGGAACCTCGGGCTCACGATGCCAACGCAGTACGTCAAAGCTAAATATAAAAAGTTTATTTTTGATTTCAACTGTTCTTTCTTACTTACTGTCAATTATACTCTGTTGACATTTAGCGCACCAAAAAATGGTCTCAAGAACTGTCATTTGCTTAATAAACAGAAACATGTTTAAATTACAGGGAGCAGAAATAGACCACACGTGGGTGGGGCTAAGACCTGGAAGGCGTATGATAAGGGTGGTGAGGGGACAATGGATTTTAACAATGGAGAAATGAAGGTACTTGTTATAACCTTAGATGTAACTCATAGAGCTTTTAGTCTGTAGTGTCTCGATTAAGGCACATGGGTCTTCACTGTACGCATATGCAATAAGACACATAATTCTCCTGTGTAATAGATGTATTCTGCTTAATTATATATTAATGAGCGACGTCAGGCAAACATGGTATTGTTTCACAAACGACAAGACCAGACTCTGGCATATATGTGCATCTGCGCAGCTTTGCCAGAGTCTTCCTTGTCACTCTACAAGTTACATTAACACACATATATGTAATTTCTGACTAGAACTTACAGGCTAATCAATACCCGAATGGTAATGTAACTGAAATACTTTCTGTTTTTCCAAATCGGAGGAGGGACAAGACGCTAACTTGCCGAAAGAAAAATCCGCCGTTGCCAAGGAGTTGGGGATTTGAGACATGGTAGAGTACCCGCAAGGCACATTTCAAAGCCTAGTTAAGTCATCCAAGAGATCACGAGCACGTGTTCTGTCGTCGTGATATGACTGATATAATGTTGAAAATGTCGTAAAGCATTGATAAAACAAAAAAAAACCGCTGAACGCAACTTTAATAAATCATTTTGTATTTCAGGTTGTCCATAGCTCAAATGTCAGGGTCAGGTCAATATTGTCTTGTAGTAGATCCACCACACAACTAAAACAGATGTTTGTAAATTACAAAGTAGCAGAATAGCTAGTTCGAATGAATGAATGAATGAATGAATGTATATTGTTTTATGGCGCATCGACAGCTAAGGTCATTTAGCGCGCAATTAAATTTAATTATTCATGAACCCTGGGTAAACAAACCAGTACTAGGCTAGAAAATGTGCCTTGCCCAAGGGCACTCCACCATGAGCTAGTTCGAAAAAAAATGAGGTAAATCATGCTTAAATAACCGTTTACCCGATATAATATCCAAGAATAATCAGCTTTGTATTCACAAATGTAACTAAGTGTAACGCTTGTATATTTTAAAATATTAATTTACCTGTATAGTTTAGAGCATAAAAGGAAAGGGAAAGAAATTGCTTGTTTTGTGTAATTCTTTTTATTCTCTCTCAAAGCTTTCCAAAGTCCTCTGAAAACAATGAGTCTTATGTCGGGTGTATCAGAAAAGTTGGTGATACTTACAACCTACAGTTGCTGTTGCTTTGTTCTTCTTTATTGGATATAGTAAGGTGATATCTTTATTATAGACCAAGACGTTATTTCCCAATGAAATAAATACAATCATAGAGGGAAATATATGAACAAAAATACTTTCACTTGAATACTGTTTTGTTGTCTATGATGATGGAAAACTATATTTTTGAATTGATTAACAGTACATTCTGAGTGTTTTATTTATCACGTAACATGTTCAACATTCTTATCCCTTTCCACATACAACATCGTTGCACGTTTGGAAAATCTCAATAAAAGAAAGTTTTAATAATTAATAGAGTGTTTGTGGAAAAGGTTTAACAATATTTTCTTTACAATACCGAGATAATGTTATTGGGGGTTTTGAAAAGCATTTTGGCCATTTTCATACAACCCATCCGGACAGCGTACGACTTTTGAAACGTTTGGGCAAAAATGTGAACGTTTTGATTCAAAGAGATACATAACTCCTGATGGACAAGTTCTTCTTTTGTCACAACGTTTTCCAAAAGGAACGGGCTATTCCACACTACACAACTGTCGATCGAGATCAAACAGATCAGGGTTACGGACAAATCTTGGTTTTCAACAGTTTTAACTCCATTAATCAAAATAGTTATCATTGGCTTGTGTATTAGCAACCGTTCGCGTAGGGGATTTGTAACCGAGCGTCTCGAGTTCGATTCTCAGTCGAGGCGTGGCAGTAATGGTGGAGTGACATTGGGCAGGGTACATTTCCTAGCCTAGCCTAGTACTGGTTTGTAAATCCGGTGTTTAAAAACAATTGAACTGTCGCCGTGATGTAAATGGAATATTGTTCACAATAAAACAAAACAAAAAAGCAAACGTTAGATTGTATGATAGTTATCTGAGACCAATGCAGCTATATGAAATCAACTTCGAGCAGTGATTACAAAATAAATATTTTCAAATACAACCTTAACCCTCCCTTTCTCACTTGTATACGCATCAGACGCATCTGCAGTAAATGTCTTTTGATAACTTCAAGCAGTTAGCCGTTTTGCCAGAATTTTCTGATCTCTATTTAATTATCATACTTTCATGAATAGAGATTCTCCATATTTTGCCTGGATGTTTTTTTTATTCTAAATATTTGTTTTTATGTTGAAAGTTTTAACTACCGAGTAGACTATTCGAAGTGAATATAATATAATGAATTTACCCGGAAATAACCGACAGAATATAAAATTTACATCCTTATTAATAAATAAGAGCATTAGTCAATAAATCAAATAAGTCATGTTTACAATTTTTTTTCTGAGATGACAGGTAGCGCAGCCGAGCGGTTTAAGGAGCTATTTTAAGGCACCAGTCTCTTCGGAGGCGTGGGTTCGAATCCCACCGCTGCCATATTTACCTTTCATGAAATCTTTGGCATATAAAATTAAAAAATTCAAACTTTATGTTTACGCATTGCATTTCGTTATATAATATTACTGAACCAGTGGCGCACAATCGGTTACCTTCGCCTTGTATAACAAGGGACTAGGATATACGGAGGCTGTGAGTTCGAGCCCCACCTGTAGCGGCATGTTTTTCATATTATGTAACTGCTTTCCATAATTAAAATGTTCTGTATAATGTCAAGTGACTATGTATGCTACTCCTCTTTTGTGTCATACCAACGACGGGTAGTAGTTGCTTCCCCTCTTGGCGCTCAGGTATATTGGCATCCTCAGTACCCAGGATATTCATAAACTATATGATATCATTATAAGAAACATCGTTATTTAATAGAAGGTATATTGAAGTCGAAGAACGACGACGATAGTGACGACGATAGCGACGACAGTGATGATGAAAATATGTTATAAGAGGAGGAAGTATGCAGATAATAGATAAGAATATTACTATCACTCGCTGTGCACTGCACTACCGTCGACGATGGACAAAGTAGAAATGTGGACACGACATATTCAGCGGATAGCTGAAGGGAAACTGAAACCTAATCATAAAGGATAATACGTGGTGGAAAAAATACAAACGGGTGGGGCGATGAAAGAACCTACCGTCAACTTTGTGATACCCATGGCTCACGCTGTCGAACAAGCCAAGTCAGAGGTAGCCAGGAAAAGACAATATATCCGGATTGAAAATGCGAGAAAGGGGTATCTAATGTACGGACCACCGGGACTACGTGACTAAATTAACCACGTTTACAAGATAACGGAACGGTGGACAGTTATTCATAGACGTCATGGATGAAGTATGAGACGAATTGACAATCATTTTCATCCCGTAAATGAATCGTGATTTGTGAATACTGTGTTCAATAAATAGTGTTAGTTATTTTGATTCTGCGATTACTTGATTATATTATAAGATTGTAGAAATTGTATTATTTTTTTTTTCTTTTACCCATTGCGCTGCTTATTTACTGTCATGAAAACATATCTCGATAAGAGCTTTCGGATGATATAAAAATTGTAGACATCGGTTCAGAACTAAAGAAGATATGGCCATTTTAATATATAATGACGTCACTTCCGGTATAGTCTCCTCAAACGATAGAGATTACGAAACTCTTTTCAACAAGTCCAAACACGACTACAATCGGTCAATGAATAAGGGAGATAACTTCATTTTAAGATTTGAGTGCCAAGATGACATATCTGAAAGTTAACGCTATAACGTACTAACTGACTTTAAACTGCAATAACTAAAGAACCATTTATCGTAAGACAATACTCTTTTCATATATGAAAAGGGCGCAACGAGATCTTTCCAACGCTTTACTTAGAATCTCTCATATTACATAACTCGAAAACGGCTGAAAATGTTATCGACAACGCCGGGTTTAAATGAAAGGTTTTAGTGTCCTCTATCATTTGGTAGCATAAAACAAAAAAGTTAAATCGTAGCCGGTTGCACAACTCGTTAAAAACTGATTTGACGGCTTTAATGGGCTACTTTCCCCCGTATATTTGAAATATGTTTAAATTGGTAAAGTCGTGTATAACTACAGTGACACGTTTCAAGTGCAAATTTAGACATGATAATAAATTTTGATATTTTTAAGGAGTATTGTACACACATCCTGATAAGGAAATTACCTTTTGACATGTCAATGGGGGGATATTGTTGGCACATCCGGTCCTATATCAACATATGCATACAGTATGATGTCTGATAAGGAGATTACCTTTTGACATGTCAAGGGGATATTGTTCGTACATCCGGTCCTATATCAACAGACGCAGACAGTATGATATCTGATAAGGAGATTACCTTTTGACATGTCAACAGGGGATATTGTTCACACATCCGGTCCTATATCAACAGACGCAGACTGTTAAGAAGATTAATTATGACATGTCAAGGAGATATTGTTCGTACATCCGGTCCTATATCAACAGACGCAGATTGTGAAGGAGATTAATTATGACATGTCAGGGAGATATTGTTCGTACACCCGGTCTTAATCAACATACGCAGACAGTATGGTGCCTGATAAGGAGATTACCTTTTGACATGTCAAGGGGATATTGTTCGCACATCCGGTTCTATATCAACAGACACAGATTGTGAAGGAGATAAATTATGACACATCCGGTGTGTTTCTGATAAAATATCCGATGGTGAAATAACGAGTCTAAAAATAGATCGGGACATCTGTCATTTGAACTCTGGACGTTATAGATGTAAAACGTTAAATTTATTGCTTTGCCATACATGTTTGACTGCGTGCTTCGGCTCGACTATACGACATACTAAAGGGATATATCGTGTCGTATGGATGTCTCATGTCAGGTTTCCCGAAACAATGTAGCAAAGGTTCGGTCGAATTTCTCCGCCATTACTTTCGAGGGTTCCAACAACATTCCAACAACATACCCGCTAGTATGTTTTGGTAGAAGGCTGGAGACAAATCGTTGGTAGTCTCGTACGAAGGGTGCTGCTGAACACTTGCTCCATTGTTAAAGCTTTTAAAAAATTGACCTATGATGTCATTCTAAATATAGACCTATGATTTTTTTCAAAATATGTCCGCCACGCATGCGCAGTCATTATATGCAAATGGGTAACTATAACTAGGTCAACTCTCATGTGTCAATCCTTATATGGAAATGAGACACTATAAATAGTAACTAGGCCAACAAAATGGCGCCCGTTTGTTTGCAATCAAACCGACCCCTATACTACTAGGCGCCAAAACCCGTACAAACAAAGATCTTTAAACTTTAAATAATGTAGGCCACATTGCACGAGTTATACTCCGTGTGTTAACAATGTGGACTCATTTATAAAATCGGTAGTAAATACAAGTCCTTCAAGTAAGAATTTATCGCTTTGCTATCATATGTAAACATGAACTTCGAATAGATTGGAGAATAATATATTGTCCCACCTGATTTATATACCGATTGTGTAATGATTTATATATGTTATGGATAGCGTCAGGGATTTGAAACAAGGAGTGCCGCGTTTGATCCCTAGTCACAGTTCCTTTTTGTCTCTCTTAAATCTATCTTTTCATCTTTAGAAATATTTGTTAAACTGACATTGTTATGCTGTCACGATACGACAGTTAAATAAACAAGGGCAATATCAAGGTTTTTCTTATTATATATGGTAGATGTTACACATTATATCTCAGATGTTTTCGAAGTTTTTGAATTTCAATTTGGAAAAGTTCAAGTTCAGATATAATTATATAGTTCACATGTGGAAAAGGGAGATTAGAAGTTGATACTCTACCTCAAGTCAAAAGAGTTAAACTCACTCAAGATGTAACTGACATGGGTTCTTGATGGAAAATACCGATATATACATGTTAACCTAATTATCATTTACCTGATACAGTTGTCATTTGACCCTTTCCCACCTGTAGACGCATTTAGACACATTTGCAGCAGAGGAATATCATTGTGGCAAAAGGAGAAGTTGTTTATCATCAGGAATTTCACCCTTTCACCTGTATTAAGTAATTATGTTTTCATTTATACAGATTATCCATTCTTATTCCAAAATGTTTTCTAGGTTGTCTGCTGCAGACTTTAGGTAAATGTGGAATGATTACTTTCATGTAACAGACAGTTTTTGAATTTATTGTGACAGAAAAATACATGTGAATTGATCAGAAAAAACAATGTTTTCAATTCTGTATCAAAAGTAAACTTTTGAGATATTACAAGTTTTTTCTCAAAACCTTTCAATTTAAACTACACTAACAATACAGTATCTGGTATACAATCACCTAATACTTCTGCTTTTCATCCAGTCGACAGTAATGATTGAAAATTCTTTTTCTCACAATGTTTTCTTGTCTCTCCTAAATTTATCTTTTCATCTATTAATAGAATCTTAATTCTTTAGACTGATTACAATGTCGAAGAGTCTTATATAGCCAATCAGGTATTTTTTTAACTAGGCAATATATGTTTTATAAATGAACTTTTGCAAATTTTCGAGGTTTTAGGTTTAACCCATAGTGAAGGATATACACTTGTTCTAGCATTGTTTCGTTTGATCATGTACGTTATTAATATTTATGATGTGTTTAAGTTTCTGATGATTTAAAGTGTTGATTATCCATTTCCAACATGTAGTTTGCAGCAG